>KZ308610.1:478480-512170 GCA_000376725.2 Ladona fulva
ACGGCAACGGTGGCCGCATGCGGCCCCTAACATAATCGTAAGGCATTATTATGATTTCACTTTTTCCCATTGGTATTGAATTAACTATCATATTATTACTTCACAAATTATTCTACAGTACTTAAATTAAAGCAAAACTGTGAACTGTTATAAATTATACGTATCTGCTTGAAAAGCAGGCGTTTAGTTCACATTTAAGATACAGAATAGTGATGCTCCTTATTAAATTAAATGTTAAATACTTGTAGATATATATAATTACATAGATGTATATCTATATCTAACAGACACGTTTAAAACGCACCCCCTCACCCGGTTAATACGCACCTTTCTCTCGGTCCCAGGCGCTCTGCTAACCATTTGTAAAGTGGATTTATCCCGTCCCAGGATGCGCTGCAAACCAGCCAAGTACCAAATAAAATAAGGGTTAGATATCCCTTCGAATCTTAATCTCATCGTGACGTCTGGACAATTGCAATTCTCTAAATTAGGGATTTACCGTAGTTAAACTCTGTCGTGGGTCTGTATAGGTTAAATGGAAGATGGGACTCTTTAGTCCCAATTTCGCCCAATAAAGACGTTTTATTATTATTATTATTATATATCTTCTACTGTTTTGTAGTCATGAAAGCCTCCTTTACGTACATTTCTTTTGAAAAAATAAAAGAACTGGTTACCCCCGTGTACTTATATGGGATAATTCATGAAATCAACGTTCAACAAACACCTTGGTCGTCAAAGGGACAAGTTGTTTATTTCCCAAAAATTTTAGGAATTTTCTATGTATTTTATCAACGTTCTCGCAATTTCGAAATTATTAATGATTCACGACTAAGATAAGAATTTATGATTATTTTCCTTTCTTGTGACACTTGTCTTAATTTCGTAGGACCATTGCTTCTAATTTAATTTTGTAAAACAAACAACCTCTGCAAGTCATTAAAACGTAATTTACGTTCTTTTCTTATGGAAACGTATTATGGGCTCCTTGTTTCAAGCCCCGGCTTTCACAGAGATGAGAATAGTTTTCCTTGGGGTTTCAACATCGTAGAAACACAGTAAGGTTTGTTTCAGATTTCTAAGGCAAGCCGATTCTGAGATAAATAGGGAACGGACAGACGGGCAGACATTTGCTTTATATTTATATGACTTAAAAAAGGATAAACAAACCTATTATTAATGTAAAAAAATAGATGCATAATGTGGGAGCATTAAAAAGTAGATAACTACCATTGCATGGTACACTCGGAAGCACGGAAGAATGGTTACATCGTGATGCCAGTACAGTTTGTTTGTAAGTTTGAGAAAAAGCTTTTGAAGTATGCTGATTTTTGTCCGAAAAAAATGATACCTCGGATAAGTATTGACTCTGCTAACGAAATTTTCATCTAACGAAGACATGTTACGCTGTTTTCTGGTAACGAATATGGATTCGCTCTCACATTTTTCAGTGGATACGCGTGCCAACATAGAGCAGAAAGGATGAACGATAGAGCCATTCCAGTTTCTCATATTTTCCCTCTGTATAAGAGAGGCAAAGGAATAAGCTGGCTACATCACATAAAGGACATCCGTCAACCCAAATGAGTTGTTTATCTTCAAGACAGCGAAAGCTGAGAGGCCTAATGACATCACGTCTCGGCTAACGAATATTTCGACTAACGAATGTGACTCTGGGACGAGTTTTTATCCTTAGCCGAGGTATCACTGTACTCACAAATGAGAAGGAATATTTTTTAGCATTCATTCGTAATTAAGGATTTATCTCTTAAGTAATAAAATTAAGCATGTGATTGAAAGTTGCTATTTTTTGGAATTCAGCTATAACATACGAATTTCAGTTAATGTAAGAAATTAATCTGCCACGAGAGCTATTACGTTCTCTTCTGGATATACAGTACTAATTCATAAACAATTATCGCTTTGTTCACCGTTGAGATCCCTCAAAATATAAGTATCTCTTAGGATTAGTTAGCTATTTATCAAACGTTATTGAAATAAATTTAAATTATGTAAAGGATGTTTCACAAAATATCTTCCTTAAAGACATATATAATAATATTGTTAATTCTGTCAAAAAAATTCACGAAGTGCTTTTTCAATGATTTATTTTAAATGGTATTTAAAATTAATTTATAAATCATTCAGAAATAGATATCACGACAGCCTTGTCGTCGAAGGGAGAATACGAGAAAGGCTGTCGCTGAAGTTATCATTGGTCTAAGGAAAGGATCTGGTGTAGGATTATATTCCAATAAACACGTTTATATTCATGATATCCTATTTTTATTTAAATATTTACCTAATTTTACTTATTTTCATCTGTAATTCGTTATTTAACGCATTCATTATGGCATTTTCTTAAGACTTCTCATTTCCAATGACGTTCATCTCAAAATGGACCTCCGGATAGCCATGTGTGTAAGTAAGTGTGAGACTTCGGTGTAAGCGGTTCCAGGTTCGATTCCCAGTGTGGGCTTATCTGTGAAATGACCTCAGTTGTCGAAGCACTTTTAATGCTACTACATATCAAAACATCCCACTTTTTGAATTTTCCCAAAGTGGCATTTTTTTATACCACTCTCACTTCCAGGAGAAAAAATAATTCATTCCAATAATACGGAAATGAGCCCGGCACTTCCAAATCGGGCGACTGTACTTCATTAGCTACGAGATTGGCCACATCACTGCCAAATTCCGTTTTCGATCATCACGCATTCCTATCAATTTCACTCTTGGATCGGAATCTGAAGGTTCGAACTCAAATCGTCCCTCTCGCATCCTTCCGACTGTTTCCAGAGACCGGACGATCATTAATTCAGGCGTCTGTCCACATGGCGTCCGTCGTCCATCTTCCGACGCCCTTTCAGCACTTGTGCGATCGCCCGAAAATCCTATCTCTCGCCCTTTGACCCCCCATCCCCCCTCTGTGGTTTACACCCCAAAAACGGAATGCACTTGTCCGGGACAGGGAGAGGGAAGTCTTTCGGATCGGATCCCCCATCTTTCATACCTGACATTCCGTAGATGCCCGCACACGAGGGTGGCGCGCGCTTCGAATACCATCGGCCAACCGTCATTCGGGTCGAGTAATTAACCATCGCCCTCGCAAAGTCCAGAGACCATCAGATTGCATCCATTGTTGTTTTAATCCATCGCCGTAATTCCATCGGTCTGCCGATCTTATACAGGCCTCCAGAGATACAGCGACGCGCTTCGCAAGTTTATTCGTCAACCCTCCGATATAAGGCCTGCGGTTTTGGGGAGATGATGCTATCGACACTCAGCACGATTTGATGTGAATAACGGCTGCGCTTTTTAATTTGTATCGCAGTGTAAGATCTCTTTCTTTTACGAACCTTGGTTTCCACGTATCCGCATTTTACTATCCCTGATTTATTCTGTAAGAATATTTGAAAACTTCCTAAATGGTCTCGAACTTGAGGGAAGACACAGTGCCGTGAAAGCTCGAATTCCGGAAGAGGGCCTTCGAGAAGTTATGCTAATTGCTCGAGTGCACCAGTGCATTCAAGAAGATGGCCATCCATTACAATAATACCTAATACAATTCGTCAATTTCTCAATTCTTTGACGTCAGTTTAGTCGGTGGACATGATCTTCATTAACAGAAATATTTTATACATTAATATTGTTACATTAATATTGTATACATTAATTGTTAATAGCATAATAGATCTACTAGTGAAAGAAATAAGACCCCTAGATCTGGGGGCTCATGTTTGCGAATTGACCGCAGCTGTCGAAGAATTTTTAAAAACTATTGCTACGGTGGTAGTTCACCAACTAATGTTTCTCAGATATGATTCCAAGCTTAATGGCATAAGTCACCGAGTCTAATCATAGTCATAATTCTACTTTGGTTATCTTAAGGTAAAATCTATTAAAAAATATCGAAAGGACTTCGAAGTGGGTTCCCACTTAGTGAGCAATAATTTCGTAAACAGAGAGAAACATATAATATTCGGTCTGACCCTTTTGTCTTGTTGCTCATCGGCTTCAAGTGAGTTATTATGAGCGGTGGAAACCCTCTAAGAAAGTTATAATCCCCGAATAAGGCTATTAGAATTGTTTGTTATGACAGAGTATGGTATATTAGTGGCAAACATACTTGTTTAAACTTCCTGAAAGTGAGAGACCTGGGTTCGAGTCCCAGTCACGCGTTCATATTTTTCACTTCAGTTTATAGTTGGGTTATAAGCCACTCCAAATATGTGCAATGTTAAACACCTTTGCCTCATCTTCGCACGTTTTCTTTGGAGGGCTTACCCCTAAACATCGCCTTTAGAGTCGGGTACATCTACGGAGACCTCTGGCGGTGGACGGTGCCACTATGTGGAGCGCCACTTACCTTCTTCTCAAATCATTCCTTTAATATAGTTGAAGAGAAGCGGCGTGGTAGTTCAGTAGTTATAATACTTGCCATGGAAGTGGGAGACCTGGGTTCGAGTCCTAGTCATGCCACTATGTTTCACTTCTGTTGATTCTTGGGTTTTAAGGGCGTCGGATACAATTTAAACTAGCCGGCTTTTTCGCTCTCCTTATTTAGTTGGAAGAAACACCGTGGACATTGGAAAGAGGTGGAAGGGTGATGGTTTAAACGACTTAATGTAGCGCCGAAGTTCTTTCGATCTGTTTGCTGCAGAGTGTGCTGGACATGTTGCTCGAATTACAAAATTACGAAAATTGTATGAAACTTACCTACTTGGAAAGTGCCTGGATTAGAAGATAAAGGATTAAGCTAACATTCTGTCCAAGAAGATTTCCGTAGCACTTCTTATTACCGAGTACCCTTACAACGAAATGGATCGATTTTTGTGTATGTTTTGTTATCGTTTTCTCCATTATGGTTTGCATGATGCTAACGAAGAATCTATTCAAGAGTTGCAATGTCTTTCAAGCATTTAATGGCAAAAACAGAACATTTTTATCGATATGTATACAATCATGGCGATGCTATTGCCAACAGCCTGCAAACGGATATTCAGGCCTTACATCGACTGCCCTTAAGGCATACGCCTCCTTGGGAGTAATTCATAACTCTTACATCCTTGACACTTTAGTTATTATGAGACTTATGATACGGTGGACTCCATATTTGAGTATCACCGTAATCTTTAGTCTCCAATTAGATTCTAAGCTATAATGCACCTCCGTTCCCTTTCTCTGCCACCCTTTTTCTCAATCTTTCTTATTCTGGTAGATTTATTTCGTAGTACAATTTTATTCTTCGTCTTTTCTCTCATGATTCTCATAGTCTCTTTGTATGACATACAAAATTCAACTGAATCACACAAGAGCGAATGGCTTATATAAAACCTGATGGGAGTCTCCTCTCCTCGCCTATTAATATATAGTCTCTAAGCTATTTTCATTGGCAATTCGAGAGCTTCGCTTTCTATAAATGATTCATGTCAATTGAGAAACACTGTAATCCTCCCACGCCTGTTCTCTGCTTCTTGTTACTCAGACTACTTAACTAGGAAAAGAAACACCCTATTCCGGCTGCGAGAGAAAGTTTCTCTCGCACTATCTTCCGCACAATTTGCGAATGAAACTCTTGGGAAGATCCACCGTTTGCCAAGTTCTTGGTTCGCATTGGCTTTAAAATGGCGGATGTCCAGGTTGGCTGCTCGCACACCCTAACCACACCCCTATTCGTACTCAAGCCGTACTAGCCAAAGCTTTAGCACAGGGGCTTTAGAGCATGGATCCGGATCAAACTACATTCCCACCAGTGTTTCTTTACTCGGCTACGATTCCAGCCAAAGTTTCCGAATTGCAAGTTTCCTTAGCTAGGTTAAAAACGATATAAACTAATTCTTGACTCTTAATGGATTATTTTAACTTTTATTCCTCTTATTTAATAAGCACATAACGACGCACTACCTTTCCTTCCATCTGTCATTTAATTTTTAAAATTTTATGTATTCTCTCACTCTCTTTTTCTTTCGTCTTCTTCTTGTTTCTCTATGCTTCATCTATCATCATCTTTGCATCGTCATGAAGGCTTCTTCGATAATTTTCTTAACCTTTAAGGCTAACTTTTTGCAAGTCCAAAATTTCCGTCTCTATTTCTATTCAATCCCTCTGTATTATTTTCCTTTCTCCGGAGACTGCTGTCTTCATTGAATATATTCGTAGCTTGTACTTTACCTTTTATGTGATTACTTTTTCATTTCCATTTCATTAAAACTCCATCTCCTTTCTCTTTTTAAACATCCATTACTTCAGTTTCTTCCAAAAACCGCGGCATTATATTTTGTGTAGTTTAATAGCAATCTTCTAGAAAGTGTCTGAGTCGCGGACTGTTCCTTTTCTACGGTCAATTAATTTTTATTTTCTATGGTCCTATCACACTCAGAATATGTTGTATAAGGAAATGAAATTTTATTGAATTCTGAATATCCGTTTATAATTCTTGACAACAATTTTCCATAACTGCCTTCCCCAATAACAGAAGATTTCATTTGAAAGCATACACATTATTGGGAAACCAGTATCGATTTTATACATTAGTCACGAATTAATGAATAATTATGATAAATAACTCAATTCATAAAATAATTAAATGTAACAAAGAAAGTACATAAATCTTCCCGAAATTAAATACATATTTACAAAAATGTTTGACCCTACAATATACAGAAGAATTGCAGCAGTTGTCTTAAAATAAGAATCAAATGCAAGCTCTATGGCTCAAATTCCTTATTCATTTAAGGATACAAAAGTGAACACAAAGGTATCTACAAATCTTGCCTGCGAATCTTGCACTGAAAATATTATTTCATATAATGGATTTAAATTATTAAATAATCTTCCTCAATGGATCCTCAGAACTGACGACGACAGAAATTTTTGATCGAATAGTGTAAATATTGTAAAAAAATAAGGCAGTAATGGAAATATATTACTGTGAAATATGTACTGAGGTGTTTGATCTATTTTTCTAGCATCTAATCTTGTTGATTGTTTTCGTATTTACATATTTGTGTTTGTGAACTTGTAATTTTTTTGTTTCAAGTATATTTTTGTAATTGTATGCATCAAAATACTTTTAATTAAATAAACTTGTACTACTATTAATTCTGTTCATTCCTCTCGTATTTTTAATACGGAAATCCATCAAGTAGAAAAAGGAAGGATTTCTAAACACCATAGTAATTTCGTGGGAGGGTAGATAAGCGTTTCCGGTATAAATTCTTAAATTCGGAAGATTGACATGTAATAGATGACTATTAGAGTTCAGTGACTCTGTCTCCATTCACTCCACGTTTCCAGTAGGTTCCTCCTGACTTCTCAATCATCCGTCCGAGTTCACCCTTTCCTTTACTTGGAGCTCTCCCTTCGAGAACTCTCCCCGAACACTCCCAAATCTTTGGATACTAACTTCCGGACTCTCTTCTCCACACCTCCGACAACACCACCCGCCCTCTCCCGTCAAAGACTCCCACTCTTCGCCCTCTCCACATCCTACTTCCCTCCGCCTCTCTCTCTTTAGAATCGCAAATCCAAGCAACCTCTCGAACCTCTTCCGAGACCCGTGTTTTTTTCCTCGATCGCAACTCCTCAACTGCTGGACCTCATCAACTTTCATCTCCTTCTCCCTCCTCATCTCATTCCTTATCCTCGGGAGCGTCTTGATAAATTTTGCCCTCTTCAAATCTGTTTTTCAATTCGCAATCTTTTGAAATTCCCTTTCCAATAGAGTAACAATTATATTTATTTTTTTCTTGTCAGTGTTTCCTCGTCTTCCTTTTCAGGAACATATTCCTTTTCGTCTCGTTCCTCGAAAGACGCAAGCAGCGGGGATGATTCTTTGCGATCGATACCTTTCCGTTGCCCCGAAATCGCGAAGAGGATGGTAATGATGTTAATGGTATTAGTTATATAAATGGTATATGTTCATGTGAGGTATTTCCTTATCTTTCACCGTTGTGCTGACCTTCAAGAAGGTAGTGCCATTTATATGAATTCCCTTTTTTCAGCGAAACTCAATTTTATTTAAACACTCGAGCTGCCCTTCGCCCAGTTTATTACTTTTCCATTCGCAACTTCTAATTTATATGTTAATTTAATATTTAGGAGATTATAAAGGGTAATTGGTTTGCGTGTATATTAGAAGTACGAGAGCCTAACGAATAAAATGAAGAAATATAAAAAAACGAGATTGGATCCAAACAGGTAAGAAAAATTAAATGTGAGATAAGGAAAGGAGGAACGTAATGTAACCGAAGTGTTCTGCGGTTTCGGTAGTAATTTAACATTAATAGAAAAAAGGAAAGATATACTGTGNTGTTAATTTAATATTTAGGAGATTATAAAGGGTAATTGGTTTGCGTGTATATTAGAAGTACGAGAGCCTAACGAATAAAATGACGAAATTATGTACATACTATTAAAGGTAGTCAAACATCGAAAAAAAAAGCTTCTGAATCAGGAAAATGAATTTGAAATGAAATAAAGACCTTAACCTAAATATTTAAACGATCTTTGGTGATTTGAATACGCGATATATACTCTAATTCAAGAGATATACGTATGCAGGAAATTATTGTAAATATACGTGGCTACTAACGAACTTCGATAGAGAATAGACTTATTGCTATTTATTTAAGTACATTGATGTAACTCAACCATTTTTGTTTTTAATTAATCAGTTAAGAGTTGAAAATATTGATTATTTTACCAAGAGAAACCAATTTAGGTTCAGTGAAAATACTAAAAGCTTTCACGCTAAATCTCCATATCTGAATCTCCAATAAAATCCTTACACATAGTAGGGTGGGAAAACATTTCGTGGGTATTAGAACGAGGGTCCACAATACATAGTGTGCTAATTATAAAAGGAAAAAACACCCTTGAAACGAGAGTTCCAAAAGGGAATTTACTTCAAGTTTCGATCCCTATTTTTGCTTTGATTTTCCCCCTCGTAATTCCCGCTTTTGCACCTCCGTTTTTCTCTAAACTGCCATTTCCTTCGCCACCAATATTTCATCCCCGAGCTCCTTTTTATTCTGCTCCGATATCAGCACCAATCACGACTTATTCAATTGTCCTTTCTTTCGCTCCGGAATTTCCCGTTGTTTGCTTTACATCATTCCGTCGCATCGATCCAATTCTCAGACTCCTCTTTCCTTCCTTTCTCCACTCTTCCTCACCTTTGCCTTTCGCCACCGTTTCTGTGACAACGTACTTTTTACCACTTAAATGCGAAAGTTTTCCTGCAGATCTCACTTCTCAACGTGCACCGTAATGAATCACGGTCAAACAGCTAGATGATAGATTGCCCGGTTCGAGCCAAATTAAATCGGTTGAGACAGCGAAGCCTTATCAAATAATGGGAAATTACCGTCAGAGGTTGACAATGTTTTTATGAATTCAGCGGTAAAACAGGGTGATTCATGGTGATTGAAAAGGGCGTGAAGAAACGTTTAGGTCATCCATTCGCATTGATAGTAAACTCTTTAGATAGTCTTCCTAGTGTGCATTTTCTAAGATAGTACATCCTGTTTAGATGATTTTTGCTATGATCTGCAAAAAGAATTTCGAAGTATGAGCGTCGTTTTCAACCATATAAGAATATTTTACCCAATTCTTATAGTACACATTATATTACGTTTAGTTGATCTCTTTACATATAAATACATATATAAAGAAAATCACTTCTAAATCTTGTTGTTTCTTACAATTATTAAACACAGCTAACGTTAATCTAGAAAATTTATTTTCACATATGTGCATTAAAATACGTATTCTGGATTAACAAGGCTAATGTCTCCCCCTTCCACGTACTTAAGAGAATGAAGTTGGTATGAGTTGTAATTCAACATTTTCAATGACATGCTTTCCTTTGAATACCATAAGACAGGGTTTCCAAACAGGCGGTTAAAAATTCACAGGTTTAACATAAAAAGACACTAATTTTCAACGTAACTGTATCTTTCTTAGTTTTTTACGGAACTATTATATTTAAATTTTACTTGCCAAAATTCCATTTTTGGAAATATTTCTTGAGTGAAATATACTTTGGGTGAAATATTTTCCGGGTAAAATATCTCTTGTGCAAACCGAATCTTTGGTTAAAAGTCTTGGGTGAAACCCTCTGACTCCTCTGGGTGAACCGTCCTTTGGGTGAAACTTATTATAAAAAAACTAGAGTTTTTATAACAATAATTAAAGGTCAAGCCTCAAAAGATTTCATACGGTATCAGCAACTATAACAACATAGAATAGTATTAACGGAGGCCTTCGGATAGCCAAGTGGGCAACTCGTTCGACTTAGGTGGAAGTGGTTCTTTTCCCGGTGGGCTCCTATTTGCAAAATGACCTCAGCCTTTCAAAAATCTACTACTACTAGTCATAAAGGAGTTGAAGGTTGTCTATCCGATTCCTCATATTGTAAACCACACGCTTCAGGTAGGGATTATACAGGTCATGACCCTAATACTTGCGCAAATGTAAATTCATCTACGTTTGTAAGTTATTCAAATTCGGTCACTATTCCTAAATATATATATCCGAAGAAGTGTTTTAATTAATTCCCTCCCTAGGATTTCCTCGGTGATTTTTTCCAACTAGTCCGAGTCCTGAGAAGTTTGGAACAATACTTCATTTCCGCCTTAAGGAGCAGGTCTCAAACCGAAAATCTGCGGTGGAGAGGATGTGACTGCCGACGCTGAGTAGGTGGAGAGAGACAGAGAATAGCGGCGCGTCAGCAGATGGGCTACGGACGTTGGCAAACAGAATTTCGAGAGCAGGACGCGACGGAGTCGAAGAAATGCCGAACTTCTATCTCATACGAAGGAGGAGTTGGAGCATTGCAGCGCACTAAACGTACTCAAAGGAGGCTTGAGGGAAGGGATTAAGTCGGCCCATCTAGCATCAATTAGATCTCTGGTAGATTCCAACTTGGATGTCAACGATCGCATTAGTTGTAGCGGTGTTAGCACGGTGTCCAAGGAGGAAAAAGGAGCAAGGAATGCTCGCTTGCACACTTACAAGTTGAAAATAAATGGAGAAAAAGTAAATTATTAGAATTTTTTTCCTGGAAAATCTCACGAACTACAGGGTAATGCGCGTGTATTTGTGCGGTTGCATAACTCCGATCTTCAGTTGCAAATTTTTCATAAACGTAGATTTACTGGTATCGGAAGTCTGTCATCTGTCAGTTACTTTAGCGCAACAAACATGTCCTGTAAGCCTCGAGCGAATCCCTGTGACGAACCTCTGGAGTTGTCAAAGTTGCTTTCCAAACAGAAGTTGTTGATTAAATTTGGGAATAATTGCCGAATGTGTTCAGTTTTGATGGGATCTATCCTACGGGTCCAGATCTTATAAGTTTATTCACGAGTTAACGAATCTCTTTGTTGTACGTCCGTGGTTATAGAATCTTCTATGATTTTTTTCTATTACTTCGTTGAATTTTACTCCTACGATACCGACTGTCAACAGCATTCCCTCCATACGTGTATATTATTTTTGAGTTCTGAAGATGAATAAAATTCAACCAAAAATATTTGATAAACTGTACGTACCAAATATGATATAGCTCCCTTCTAGTGCCTTGTTCACAACCACACAAACTACCATTGATTGACTAAATATTCTCAAAAAGCGTCTTATCTTACAAAAAATAGTTCCTAGTTACTTTTTTTCTGGGTGTTCTGACCATATATTAAAAGGAATTACAATAATCGCAATGGATTTGCAGTTGAAACGGTGATTCTCATCGATAAGAATAAGATGGCTTGAAAATACCTTATTTAGAGGTTTCAAATATACTGTAAGCCGTATGTCGGAAGATTCGCATTTGGAGGCGAAGTTCCGAATTACCGATTTTTGGTAATAATCCTGTGAGCATTTCGAAAACAATGTCTCCATTCTCAATGGTTCCATAATGGGAAATCAATATCCCATTATGTAATCTGCCGATATGTGGCTTACGGAATGTTTTCTAACCTCTAATGTATTATTAATTCCATTCTTCTGTTCTCTCCTTTGCTAAGATCAATTTCTGTTACAGACGTTTGCAAAGGTCATGCAGTCGATGTAACGCTTCTCCTAACGGTGTTGTTTCTTATCTACTCGCGAGAAACTTGAGAAACTTCGCAGTTTTCTTATTAATGTATGAATTTCCAGATTAAGATAGTCACGTGAAATTAAGACTGTGCGTTAAGGATGGACTTACCATATCCTGATGGTAAGAAACCGGGACTTGTGAATTCCGAAGAGAGTGAAACCACGTTGCTTTAAAAGTCAATTTAATTGTGAGTTGAATTTCGTGTAATTTTGCTCTAAGTGAGTGCAACCAAGTACTTCATAAAAATGTTGGTTAGAATTATTTATATAATTGAAATAGCATCATCTTGCGTCTTTCCTTAGATTCTATAAAGTTCCATCAAACCGAGAAAAGGGAAAGATAGACGCATGCTAAGTCTGCTGGTAGTGGAAATCGACGCAAATTAGTTTCAATAAACTCAATCCTCGTATTTCCCATCGAGTTATTACCTCACCACCCTGCCTGAAAATATAGCACTTTTCTAAATAGAAAAGAGTATAAAAAATGATGAATAAAATGAAGAAATATAAAAAAACGAGATTGGATCCAAACAGGTAAGAAAAATTAAATGTGAGATAAGGAAAGGAGGAACGTAATGTAACCGAAGTGTTCTGCGGTTTCGGTAGTAATTTAACATTAATAGAAAAAAGGAAAGATATACTGTGAGAAGAATAACCCAACCAAAGGGGGAATTCCACCAGAATATAAAACAAGTGTTGACAGAAATTGAAATAATCTTGGATGTAAGGTAACGGTTCAAGGAAGATGTGGCTCTGGGTAACGATCATGAAAATAAAATGGGCTGATCGAGTAACCAATGATGAAGTCTTTTGATGATATGACGCAGAGAGAAGTTTGCGGAAAACTTTGGAGACGGGACGAGGTAAATTGATATGGGACATTCAGAGGTAAAACGGTCTGCCGAAGACAACGTTTGGATGAATGCGGAGGAGGGTTCTTCCAGAGGAAGAACATATTTACGAAGTCTGGTATTAGCTGGTGTTAAGATAGGTAATTGAGCATGATTTTGGAATTTGGGAGATGTTGCAAAATAGTCATACTAGGATTTGTTACTCATGGTGATGATGTATTATCTCGTTTGATAATTCCCTTAATGAAGATGTTTTTCTGCGCAGCCGGTAATTTGATCCACGGTGATTTGGTCCGCTACGATTTGGTCCCACGACGATTTGGTCCGCGGCGACTGGGTGCTACGATGATTTATTAACGACACGCGATAAATAGGTTGTTGGACAAGGCTGAGGTTTGTAATAATTAATTGTTATTATTATTGCTGAATAGAGTGCAATAATTCTGGTAGTATTTACATTTTTTACTTGTTTATTTGTTATTAGTTAATTGTTAAACAATAAAAAGAAGTATGCCTTACTGGAATCGTAGTTATCCGGACGTAAAAGTATGACAAAAGCATTGTTTATGTATAAATTCAAGTCTTTGGTACGCAGGGAATACGCATCCCGAAATATATGAGTGTTTTTTCAGAGATAGATATCGATGAAGAGAAATCGAAAGATGATTAACGTAAATCGTAAATTAGAAAGAGAGACTGTAAATAACCATAAAAATTTACAATAATGAATTTATGTGGCTAAAAGGATATTGTTCATAGCGAAGTCATTGGGAGAAGAGATGAAGGGTAGGCAATTTCAGGAAGGTGACGTTTACTATTAATCTCCTGGTAGTTACTTACATTAAGATTACTCAAATAGACAAATGGAAATAGTTATTTGTAAGGCGAAGTTACATATGTTACATATGTGTGTGAGTATAAATCATGGCGGACCAAATCGTAGCGGACCAAATCACCGCGTATCAAATTTCCGGGTGCTTTTTTTCTGTTAGCTATGAAAGACAACACCTGTAAAGAAATTTCATATTAGGGAAAGCTCCGGCTTTGATAACTTTCACCTAATTTGCAATCGGCAGTTCGTCCACTACAGTATACGATTTAGTCTGTATCTATCAGATGAAAAGTAATTTCCTCATACTTTTATCTTGACTCGTTCATTGCCTCTCAAGAGCGCAAACACTCGTTATTTTCAAAAGAATACGTACTGTATTGTATACTATGGTTTGATCTCGTTAGATGCCTTCGAATCGAAATAAAAACTAACAAACTCCTTTTTTCCCCTAAAATAATTCCATCATATTGTCGCTAGAGCAGTAGTAGTATTGTTAAAAGTGTTTCGACAGCTGAGGTCAATTTTCTCTTATTGGCTCCCACTGGGAATCGAACCCAGGACTCCTTTCACCAAAGGCGAACGCTCTACCCAAAAGGCTAATCGGAAGCAAACGATATTTGCTAGAGCTTTATACTATAGTTGAAATAAATATTAGTAGGACTAGCTTAGTTATTTTTTAATTTGAAATTTAAACATGACATTAAATCTAACATAAAATTTGGGAAACATTTATGCTTTCGGTTGACACTACATGCTAACTATGAATGAGCTGCCATGTATACATATATTATGATTATACTTTCATTTTTGCAGAAATAAGGAGAGGAATCATGGTGCATATACAAAAAACAACAACAACTTTAGGCATTAGAGTTAGATAAAAGCTCCAAATAGCCATTGTATGAACTCTAATGTCTTACCACAGCCGTGATCCTTTTCCTTATAGACTTAAATAACTTTAGGGATATATTTAACTATCAGCTTAGCTAACCCAGTACTTTTTAGGCTTTTCTTCATTTAGTGGCGGAATAAAGGACACCAGCTTGTGATATTTACTATCATCTATTTAAAATGCGGTAATGGTTATGGGATTCGACGAAATACATTTTTAGTAACTGAAAATGGTGTAATATTTATACGTATATATCGATAGTAAATTTTGAACAATTTTCGATATTGTCGTAATTCAACCATCTCTTGAGCAAGGAAAGGCCAGAATGTGCCATTACTCCACCATATCCATGTCCGTTTGATAATCTATAAACATAGCCATAGAGCAAATTAATTTATTTCTGAGTAGTTGTGGACAAGTCCACCTTATATGCAAAAACTTGACCACGGTTATTCTATATTCCTGTGCTATTTCTGTCATTGTTATTTCGAAGTATTTCCCTCCACATCAAATAATTACAAGAACACAAAAAAAGTGTGCAAAGAACTCAGGATATCGAGCTTTGCAAGAGATGACAGAAAACTTCTATATTCGCGTAAGGATGTGCATTCTGGAAAGAAGGTAAAGATGTTCCCTACAAGGGGCCTCATAAAATTTAATTGGGAATGGAATCGAAGCGTCATCAGCCAAGGGCTAGGAAGAAGCACATTAAAAAGAGGATTGAGATTTGAACCTGGCTCAAATCTGACTTTTATTTTTTTCCATTTCTAATTCAGGAAATTCTATGATAAAGTTGTCCCACATTTTACTGATGGAGTGCCACGTTAGTTCTCATACAGACTTCACGCGCTGCAAATTTGACCATGGATGTGATTTTACATTATAAAAATGGATGAAAAATCCTCAATTTTCTTTTTATTGTGATTGTATTTCTTTCATAGGGGTGGACTTTGACTGACATTTTTCAACCTCAGTTGAAATAGAAAATGGTATAGAACTTAGAGAGAGGACGAGCTTATAACCAGCTCAAATAGAAATAAAGGGCCTCAGGTTAGACACCCCTGTTCTAGTTGGCTGACCTCACATTTGATGAATTTACATTTTCTCCTCTACGTTTGATAATTTTCTCTACTCACCAAAAAAAAAAAAATTAAGAAGTTCTTGCAGGTGACGAAGGGCGTGGACACATTTGCCATTTCTGTAATATGAGAAGTAACCGAAATACATTTAGCGGAGGTTATTTATGACAATAAAGCGCCGCCTGCCACGACTCGGAGGCGGCTTGCGGAGTAATTATGTAAATATAAATGCGAATTTAAATGTAAATGCGAATGTAAATGGGGTGGACTTAAATCTCGCTTAGGGAGTGAATGCCTGCGCCGCGAAAGATTTTATCGCTCTATTTTTTAAAACGCCGAGTCAAGTAAAAGGAAGTAGGAATTTAAAAGTCCATCGCTAGGAGCATGCTTTTTCATCCCATTTTTGCTCCGGTTGCGAGAATTCGATGTGTTTTCCACCAGAGGGCATGAGTTGTTTCGAGAACAGTCAGTAAAGAGGGGTCTGAAAACAATGATGGGGAGTCGCATCCATTAGTGCTTGTGGTGAGTGGGAGACATTATTCAATAAACAATGTTGGGGCATCTCACTCGAGCCATCGAAGAATTCTCCGCATTTACATTTATTCCTTGGCGTAGCAAAGCTCTCGATCCAGTCCTTCTTGATTCCCTCTTGTCATTTTGCCGAGGAAATTTGGACCTCTTGAGATGCAAATTCTTCCGCATTTCTGAGGAGAAATTTCCCTCCAAAAGTCTACAAATTTTGGCAGCGGCTCCTTGGTTCTTTGGACTACTCCGGGCAAATTATTCGCTAAGCGATTTTCGAAAAATATTTTCTCCTGCTAAGGAAAAATCCCCGGTTTTCACCGACTCGGAATTCTCTTCCGAGGCAATCGCTTATTTCTCGATTCATAAAAGGACTCGAAATTTCGTTTATTTCCATTTCTGTCGACGAATCTTTCGTGAAGTGGGGGCGCTAGGACTGTCTTAAGAGAATTAATGATTTGAAGATATTCTCTTTCGATTCGTCGATCCTTCGACGTTTCTTCCTCATCCGCCAAGTGCTGCAGGATTCCATTATTCAAACTATAAGACTTTTAAGTTTGGTTGAAGGAAGAATTTTCTCAAGTATGATCCTCAGTAACTGTGTAGTGTATCTTTGTTCTTCTTGTAGTCCAACCTAAGCAGAACAAGATGCTTGACCTGGGTTGGGCGTTCATTTTGACCAAAAGAGTCAATCTATCTTCACTTCTCAGTTTACAGAATGCAACATACGTACAGCCGCCGAACACTTTAATGAAAAGCATTAAAAGAAGAATTTGTCGGTATATTTAATGAGCTCTAAGTTAAGGGGTTACATTACATAGGGGTAACATCCACCTAGAAATTTAATTATTTTACATATTTGTTTTCTTATATATTTTAAATATTCTTAGTGTTAAGAATATACTCTGAAAATTTCACATCAATATCTTTAAAATTGGCGAAGTTATAGAACTCTGAGTAAAGGAAGTCCGAGCATGTTTCCTCCGTTTAGTGGCGTTTAGCGCTGCACCCTGCCACGTAAGTACCGTATTGGTGTTTCGGATTATCGCTTTCCCTTCTATCTTCAATGTCTATGCTTTTCTGAGGGGCAGATGTATCGTTTCTCGTGTCCGTACAGTTGAGGAATTGTCGCAGCGCAGCGATAATTGAGTAATTGTTGCAGCTCAATTGTCGCGCGCTCGATTGTCGCAGGCGCTCAGTTGCCACGCGCTACATTTTCACGTGCTAAGTTGTCGCGCGCGCTCAATTGTCGCGAAATCTTTGCTTGTATTGTATTACACTGATTAGAACTGTAAAACTTCATTCGGAGAGTGGTTTTGGTTGCCGGTGGACGTTCTAGTAGGGTTTCAGTATTTCCTTCTCTTTTTACTTACTTTGAAGCGTACGTAAAGTGGTGGCAATGTCATCGAAGGGGAAAATTCCCCAAGATATCAGAGCATCTACTTCTCTTCGACGGGATAGATCGAAGAAAAGGAGACGATCATCGAATCCTTTCGAAAGCGAAACAAAAGAAGCAGCAAAAACAAGTAGATCCTCAAAAAAGTTAGAAGACTCAAAGGATCACGATATGCCGATAAATGATTCTATTGGACACGTGATTCAGAACTTCCTGACTGTGATCTCCGCTCCTTAGTGCCTGCGTGTGTTAGTTGTTCCAAAGTTAAAGAAAAATTTGACAATAGTTTCCAAGATTTTGAAAGCTAATGTAAGGTAAGAGCTCGGAAAACGGTGGTTTCTAGAAATAAAAGTCATCCTAAATATAAAATTCAAATAGTAAACATTAGTTAGACATGAGGAAAAAATAATCCAGAACACATTTCTGTGCTTTCAGACATTTTCCAATATAGTTGATGAATATCATACTCCGATTTTTCATAACAGTAGAGCAAGTGAGCGAGGTTTGGGCTTCAATGCATTGCAATGCATACCCGCCGGTTATCATGTCATCTTTTCCATACGTAGGGAACACTTACGAAGTAAAACAAAGATTTATCTTTGCAGTTCGACTTTTGTGGATTGGATTAGTAGGAAAAACTAGATTCTGTGGAATAATGGATTTACACTAACCCATTTTCCAGACCACCTATGATCTGATTATGAATAACCTAGAAAGTGCTTCTGATGCTGTTTGCGAACTGATTCTTCGCTGAAGTGTGGAAGAAGTAAAATAAAAGACGATGGAGGCCAATTCATGGGAAGATTTAGAGGGACAAACAAAAGGACTGACTGTTTCAGGAGACGGGACATGGAGGAAACGAAGATTCAATTCTTTACAGTGTGTGTCGACCGTCATTGGTAACTTTAGCGGTATTATAAAGTATTGGACATATAGGTCAAGTGCAGCTATTGTAAAGCGTGCGAACTTTGTACGGATAAAAAAGATTCAGAAGAATGTCTCGAATGGTTTGATATGCACAAAAACTACTGTGAGTTACAGATATATGCACGTTGAAGATATTTATTTTAATAACTGTAAGAACGAGATTCAGGTATTAGACGCCATCACGGCTAAAGAAAGCTTAGCTCTCACTAAATTAAGATATTAATGCTTTATATATCAAGTGGTAATCCTAAAAAAGACGTTTTCAAATTATTATGTGGACTCGATGATCGAATAACATCTTGGATATCTTGTCCCCAAAAATCACGCGCATACTTTCAGAATGTTTTAAGTGGTTTCTCAAGTTATTTTCACCGCGATCACTGTCATTCATTCATTCATGCTTCATGACTTCATGATTCGTACTTCGATGCCATGAAGTAGTATTCACATCATTAGTAT
The DNA here is from genome assembly GCA_000376725.2 of Ladona fulva. Classification (NCBI taxonomy): domain Eukaryota; kingdom Metazoa; phylum Arthropoda; class Insecta; order Odonata; family Libellulidae; genus Ladona; species Ladona fulva. Next base: position 497,538 of record KZ308610.1, read on the forward strand.
AAAGTACTTTTCTCTGAAAATGAAGGGCAAATCTGAAGGCTTAACTTGGTTGAGATATATGGTAGACAACTGAGGATGTTCTGGAGGTTGAAAAATACTCTGCAAGCCGTATTTTGATTACGTAGTTTTTGAAACCTCTAACTCATTAATATCTGTGTTTCAATTTGCCTAAAGGCGACTAGAACGTTGACGAAACTACTCAATATAAATATTTATTCTAGGGAAATTACAGGGTTGTTTTACACCAGGATACAACACCTTCCCACGAGGTTTAGCTTGACGACATCAGATTCATTATTTATCGGTATTTTCTAGATACTTCATGGCTTGGATTAGGAATTGTCGGGGAAAAGAACATTTTTCATTTGCCATTTGGTACAGGATAGAGTTTATCTTTCACTTACATTTGTCTCAATATTGTTCATGTCTTTGCTAATATAAAAGCTATCGTGATATGATTTGCGTTGTACATTGGCTTTATTTATGGTTTATTCTTATTAAATGCTACGACAAGTATTACTTGTAGAGCCATCGTGCATTTACGTGGACTTTATCTAATCATAAAATTTCTGCTAAGTGAGGAATGCAAGGGAAAACTACGTCACTCCCCATTTTTCCTAGTAATCCTCATTTTCCTCCCCCAGCTCTTTATATGAGAATATACGTCTCGAAGCTAATGATAGAAGGGATGAGGTCATCACTGACCTTCGGGCTGAATACTTTCCAGACAGACCGAGCATAAATAGCTTGCCTTATATTCGCGAACTGGGATATAACAAACTTACTTGTTTTGTTGAATTATTAATTTGAAATTCTAAAAGATTATAAAAGTCTATTTGAATAGATTATTCTGGCTGAAAATAAATATGGAAATACGTTCCTTAACTCAGTTGTTAAAAAGTATTTTCATAATTTTAGAGAAGAATTAGTAATGTAGTTAATCAAATCAGTGAAAGAAAGAGTATCAGATGATATTTATATGAATTTGTTGAGAATTTCGAATAAAAAAGGAGAAACATTTCTGCAAATTAAAGGTAAATACAGTAAACAAATTATCGAACGTTGCAAAAGATTTTTGGAGAAAAATTGTTTGAGGAACTTTTACAGAAAAATGAAAATGTGTGAATTTGATAAAATAATTCAATATTAGTTAAATTTCATTAAATTCTTAAGAATATGTTAAATATGTTTATGATGGCAATGATAATGATGACAAAGATGGTGATAATGAACAATATGATGATTTGTCTGATTGGTGATGTGTTTGTAAAAAGTAAATCGATCTCAGAATTTAATGTGTAATAAATTCTCAAAATTATGTTAAATATCACTAATCATACTTTTATTAATAATTTCAAAATCAATTGTAATCTTACTTTGTGTGTTTCTCTGGTGTTAATAATACATTTGTAAATTTTTTTGTGTAATTGTTTATAATTATTATTAAGGAGAAGGATGTATAAAAGGCAGTTGATAAATAATTAAATACTGTGCAAATTATTAAAATTTGAAGAATTAAATATTGAAGTTGTAAACTGTAAGAACGAGATTCAGGTATTAGAACAATGAGGTAAGGGTTCAACCTCCCTTAGCCGTAATTTTGTTGAAACAGTTTAAAGGCATCACGGCTAAAGAAAGCTTAGCCCTCACTAAATTAAGATATTTGTTTTATAGATAAATGACGTAAATGGCGTTTTCAAATTATGATCAGGACTCGATCAACGAATTCAGTGCATATACATATGGGATTTCTCTAGCATTAAAGTTTCAGTCCAGGTGTGTTATTACAGATACATAATTTGGTATCATGTTCGTCTTTGATGAAATCTATCCCAGTTCCGATTCCCGGTTGGGGCACATATGTGAGAAATTATCTCACATGTCCAAGCATTCAAAGAAATACGTGGTAGCCCAGGAAGTCAGAAAGGTCAAACGTGTTAATGAGACGAGAAAACGCTATGAGGTAGTGACGGAAATAGATGATTTCGATCAATTTCGCCCTCTATTCAAATCAAGAGTCAATTTTATTTATTTCTATAGGAAAAGATTCTCGGTAACAGTGGAAATCGGAGCGCTTGTAAGTGTCTTAGTCGGGGAAAAAGGTACGCTCCCCTCAGTATTTGATGCCAAATGAACGAAAATAAAGGAGAGAGAGATTTCCTTCCAAGAAAACGACTCTAAAGCAAAGGTAAATAGAAGAGGGAACAGTGGAGCGATTTCTTTTTTCTCTCAAAGTCGGCATTTTGGAGACTAGCTGATTGTAACGCGATAACAAGAGTAAAGTGGTTTGAGGGAAAGCCTTCTTGGAAGTGTCGAGTGTCTGAGAGAGGGATAAGGTGAAAAGATGAGAGAGAGAATTGTACGAAGACGGAAAGGGAATAAGGGAAATTTGAAAGTAATGGAAGGTAAAAGAGAATGGAAGGCATGGGAGGTAAGATGGGGTGAGGCAAATGAGAGGAGGAAGGAAGGTAAGGTAGATCTGTGAGGCAGAAATGGTAGTGTATGGAAGGGGATCAAAAGGGGGGGGGGTATGAAAAAGAGAATGGTTCAGGGGCTGTTTAGATGACAGAAATGTGAATGTTGCTAGAGGTACAAAAGACAGTGTTATCTGTCTTTGCTACTTTGTCTTCACGTTCCAAAAAAGATTTTATTTATAATGAATAAGTAACCTGCTTCTTACGAAAAGTGGAAGAGATTGTACCTCTCTATCTCCTTCAGATTCTGTTGTGTGTTCTTGGGGGTTTATGCGCGCAAGGAAGATATTTACTCTGTAAATATAAACGACTGAGAAAGGAAAATTGTGGGAATTGTAAATGTATTTATTTCCTCTACGCAGTTACCACTTATTGAAGACCGGTAATGGAAAAGGAAACATTACAGGATGAGAAGTTTAAAGTAAGAGATTGATGTATGTACATCTTCCTTTCTTTAGCTTACTATCTTATTGGCTGAAGCCGTCATCCTTCTTGAAGATTTAAATTTAAATTTTCAAATTATTATAATACTGGGAAGGTATTCAGAATACCTGCCCGGAAAGTGGGAGACCTGGGTTCGAGTCCCAGTAATGTCGGTATTTTTCAAACCTGTTGTTCCTTGCTTTTATAATGTTTTATCAAGAGATGGTTTACTCTTAACATATTCTGGCCCATTTCTTTTCAATTTTTATTATATATTTACTGAATATTCGTGCTCGAAGGACGAAATAGCTAAGTTTTGCTGGTGCATTCAGAATGGTGTCTATATTACCTTATAATTTATATAGTTTGCTTATATTTTATAACCTCAAATTTATTCTGCCTAAAATTTACAATTTCGTTCACCAACTTTAGGAAATAAACATCAAAATCAAACTCCAGGAAATGGGATTATTTTATACCGTATTAAATCACTGTATTTACGATGAGATAAGTGCTAATTTTTCACTCTCGTTGTATTTTTATGCCGTAAACTCACTTGAAAAATCCTTAAACTAAGATGGACCGCCCTCTCCTCAACTTCAACAGTTACAACCATTGTAATTAAGTTTAATTTATAATTTTTATAAATTCATCAATGTGCATGCGCATGGTTTTCTTTTATCTGTGCACCAATTTCAGAAGCATGCCCTCAAAAATTCAAAGCAATTCGGCGATAAACTTAAAGATCTGGCTGATCTGAGACTGGCGATATCTAAAGATCTTCTCAAAAGGAATAATAATTAACTATGCAAACCAACTTTTTTAAAGTGGGATTTCTTATTGCGTAGATACACACAGTTATATGTGGTAGTAATAACTTAAAAGTACCATTTTTGGTTAAAATATCCCAACAATATCGATAGCAGAGGGTTGAGTAGTAGTTATTCCCAATAATTGTAAGTCTATTCAATAGCAAAGCAAATATATCCCGAAAGACAAAAAGAAAGGAATGAAATACTTTGAAATGTTTGCGTATATGCTGCACGGCTCTTCCGTGATATGTTATTCACCTATTCCTAACATTATAAACATACTGGATGGTCTCGGGTTACTCTTTGCAGAATTCTGTAATGAAAAAATTGATTTATTATTGCAATTATTAAGAATTATTTATTTATGCAACCTAAAAGAAATTAAAAGGGAATAGTAAAGATAAATAAATCTTGTAACCAATTAATGACATTATAAACGCCTATTTTGGTCATGATAGAGATTTCAGTTTTATTTTACACTTAACCTGTTATCAAGATCTATACAAAGAAACTGATACAGTGCATTGATGTTGCAAACTAAAGATTTCCCTTAAAAGAGGAAGAAATTTACGAAACAAAGGAACAAATTTTGGGTTGTGGACTTTACGTGGAAGACGGTGAAATTTAAAGAAGTCGGCAAAAGAGATTGGGAACGGGGAGTCTCTGGTGGGACGGGGGGAGAGAAGGGGATGGAACGGTTCTGGGGTGATGAAAGGGTAGAAAGGTCAATTGAGGAGATCTTTAGGGAACTTATGAAATGTAACGAGGGATGAATCCGAGAAGGAAAGATGAAAAGGCTCCGAAAGGAAATGCACCCAAGGAGGAGGGAGGGGGAGGAAGGTAACCTGGGAGGGGTCGGCCCATCCTGTTAGGGGGGATTGTAAAAAGGGGTTCTTGGATAATAAGGAGAGAGAAAATCGGGCAATTTTCTGTCGCGGGGAATGGCGAGAGAGAAGAAAAAGAGTTTATAAAAGAGAGAAAGGGGCACGGGATTGGGTTCCTTTTGGGGGGATTTTGTATGATACCTCAATTCCAAAGCAAAGTTTCCTTTTCTCTTCTCTCGACGAGAGAAAGCGGGAGGGGCGAATCGAATAAAAAGGGATTAGGCGAACCAAACCAATTACCGGTTCTTCTCAAAGCATCTCCAGCTCATTTCTCTCTCCCCCAAATGTATTCGTAGCGACGGTCGTCATCGACAACCGTGGAGGCAAGTCCGTCAAGCAATCCTCTCCACTTCTGTTCTGGACTCCTTTCAGCTCCTTAATGGGTATCCCGTGGCCCTTGATCGCAATTCAAACATGCTCCGGCTAATTTCTTTGAAGATGAATTACGCGGATGGAGTTTGCGAAAGTTGGATGATTCGATGGACTGGAGGATGAATATCCCCAAAAATCTCCGTCTGGGGGAGATGAAATGTCCGCGATGTTTCTAAGATCTGCCGACGGATTAGAGTGACTTAATCTTCTAGATGAGTAGAATACGATCTCTCGTCGACTTGAGTTCCGTATCGTTCTTAATGAATCTTTCTTTACGGGTTCGACGAACTGATTCTGAAGCTATTTCTGTTTAACACGAATACTGCAGCGCTTGAGGTGAACGTGCTGGGATTTGCACAGTATTAGATTGAATAAAGGATTAAAAAAATGTAATTTACCTCAGTTGTTATTTCAACGCAACCGGTTTTGGCTCCGAGAATGCATATTCATGTAATAACTAAACTTATCATCATTGTATATATAAGAGTAGAGAATGGAGGTGAAATGTTTATAAAGTAAGATCGACTTGAAATTGATCGCTTTGGAAAGAAAACCTGAGGAAAACCCAAAATTCTTACCTCTCATACAGTGACTTTGCACCAAGTCACATCTTCTCATATTCATTTCATAGTATTAGTTCTTCGAAAGAAATTGTTTAATAAACTTCAGGTGCTCTGGCCTAACATTGTGGATCGCCATGTAGAAAAAGTCATTAACCTACTTCGTAATCTCGACAAAATTTTATGGAAATACGCGAATTGTATGACATTTTGTGGAAAATGCGGTGTTTCTGATTTGCTTGGGATTGTGAATGTCGTTCAGTTTTGAAGAAATAATTATTCTTCGATTTGATCAACTCAAGTACTTTCATTTTCCTATTTGGCTTACATAATATTTGGTTTATACGATATTATAACGTGAAAACGTGAAACATTTTAAACATTGTTTTAATATTTTATGTATAATTACTAAAATTAACATTAATCTGATTCCATTGAACAAGTATATATTATTTTAGAATGTTTACGATATAAAAATGTAATAGTTTAGGACGGCAATAAATTCATCACTCTCAATTATGTTATTTTTCATAAATATTGTAAAAAATTATATTATATATATAGAGATAAAAATATTTGGGTTTTCGTACATTGAACAAATAATGTAAACATTAAAATAGAATAGATTTTAATCGATAATTTTAGTTTTCTGCGCTTTTGTTTTGTTTGCCATTCACAGTGCGTTCTTTAGTGATTCATCGCAAATTACCTTCAGAAAAAATGAATAGCTACCTCAAATCTAAACAATAAGGAAAGATACTTTTGCGAGAAAAATACATCGGGTACACCTGTTGCTAAATGGAATATTATAGTATTTTCTCGGAAACTATTAGTCTACAGTCAGTGCTTATGGGCAAATAGATAAAAATGCTCAAAATATCTTGTAGAAAAAATACTAAACTCCCTTCTCTCTGTTATTGCTTTCACGTGTTTGTTTTCGTCGCAAATAGCAATAAATATTTGTGATATAATTCCATTTCCTTTATAAGAAGACGTCATTTATCTTCTCCACGTTTAAAGGCGAAATTATTTTTTCCAACTCTTGCAATTGAAATATTCTAATTTTGCGTTGAATAGAATTACAAAATACTCGCCTAAGGTAATTTTTGTGTCATGCTAAGGAACCGTACTTCTGAAATTCTCTTTGGAGGTCTTTATCAAGCATCTTGAAGTTCGTTAGATCGTAAAATTATATATTTACCGGTGTATTATCGATGCCAAACCAATGTGGAAGATTCCTCAAAATCCTTGAGTAATGCTTGCTAATGTTCCCCTTTATGTAGGGTTGAAGGCATGTGAGGACTTAAATTCAGTGATACAACTGATTTATCGGCAGTCACTGACAGGCAGCCTGTTGCATTATAATCAATGTATTGGAATATTGCAAGCGGTGAGTCAAGAATTATATAAGTTAGTTCATGAGCTAATATAATGATTTATTTAAATTAAAATACACTGATATTCTTAATGTAAATTAAATGGAATCGAATGTCTCCATTGAGATTAAAAAGCTTTAATAACTCCTGCCACGATTTCCTTTTGGTAAATATTTTTTTTATTTTCCCATGCCGAAATTTTTCCATAGCAAATTCTTCGTGGCCAAATTACTCGTATAAGTATAGTAAATGGATTGTCCAATGCAATGTTGCGAATTACCAGATAGCACAATGAGCATTTTCCTAATATTATTTTAGTAAAATTTAGTTATATATGTAAATATTAAATAAAATTGAAGTAGTAAATATAAATATTTAATAAAAATCGATTATTTACGAATTCGATTGGCGGCAAGTCAGTAGAAGGCATAAGGCCAAAAGGGGTCAAACCCCCCTTTCCCATGTGAATATAACCAACAATAACCGAAAGCATGCGAGAGGATAACCTCTCGAAATTATGTCATACAAACGCCGCTGGGGTTCGCACGGTATTCCTATTAAAATAACTCAGTTCTTATTTTAATTAGATTCTTGGCGTAAGTATTCCTTTCCCTGGATTGTATGCCAATGCAGGGTTTACTCCATGGCTCTAACCCTCCCACGAACAAATCCTGGCCGCGCCTCTGCATAAGGCTCATTTTCACGTTTTCGTACCCCCACACGCAGAAGTGTACGAATGCAAGTTATATCGGCATCCGCTTTTACATTTCCTGAAGAGCATCAATTCATTTAAGTCGTTTAACCCTCTCATAATGATGGGATCGGGCGCGTTACCCTTTAACGCAGCTATATCGGCGATCCATTCATGCGAACCGCAGCTGACCATTTCTACGAAATCAGGGAACTCATCCGGGTACGAGATCACTTTCGCAGGCGGGGGTAATGAAGGCTAGGATCCGCATTTTGACTCCGCCCGAAAACCATCCGCAGCGGGTGCTTTACAATGCAAATCGGCAATTTTACAAAAAAGCCTCGCGTCGAATAACGGGAGAGATTCGAAAACGTTAACGGCCGCCGAAATAAACCCGCGTTACCGATTTAACGAATGCATAATTCACTTCTCTCCCTTTAAGCGGGGCGTTTATATAATGGCTACAATTGGAGGGTAAAAAGGGAGACATAAGGGCATTGGGAGGGGGAGCGTTGCCGATGTAATAATGGGGGGTAGAAGAGAGCGAAGGGAAAAGAAAAGGGGGCGATAGTTAGAGAGGGACATAAGAGGAAAAGAATGGGCATGAAAGAGTAGGGAGGCGGAAAGGGTTAATGGCGGGGGCGTAAAGAGGGGCCCTAACAATACCAGATCACGCGATGGCGGAATCAGGAAGAGGGCCGAAGAGGAGGCCCCTTCCGGTCTACACGAGCCCTCCCCGTTCTCTTCAGATCTTCCCTAACCCCTTCCACGCATCCCTGGCTCACTCTTTCTTCTTCCCATACCTACCTGTCCCTCCTCTCTCGAAACTTTCAAGTCTCTCCCAATAAAGTCTTTTGTATGTTTCGGTTTCCTCTTGCTCGTTTTCTTCCTCCCGTTCCCTATCCTTAGGCTATTAGAAATTCTGTTTTCTCAGAAATACACGGTGCGGCGAGAGTTATCTCGTGTGTCCAATCCTTAGCACCGAACGCCTTCCTGGAAAATTTTCCTGTTTCCTCCTATTATCTGGACCCCAAAGGAACCGGCCCGGTTGGTGATTTTGTTAGCGTGAAGATATTTGAGGGAAATGTGAACGATTAGCTTTGGTGGTGAAAAATACAGTGGTTTCCCGCTACCAGCTGCGGGACGAGCGGTCTGAGGTTTTCGGAAAAGGCATAAGTTTAAAGTAGATCAAGTTTATATTGGTGCAGTGAAATTGATAATTCCTAACACGACTTTGTGTGTCTCATCAAACGTATTGAAAGGAAAAAAATACTTGGTAATTCCGACACCGAGTTTTCATTCGGCTAGACCTTCGGGTAAACCTGAAGATGTCATACCGTCAAAGAAACTAGTCGAATAAAAATCTACTCTTGAAATTACTAAGTATTCCTTCTTTCAACATGTTTATGATGATGCACTTGGTTTGGCCATATGTTAACTATCAGTTAGTGTCATCAAGACGTTCAATTGTTTTCCCTTGTATTGAATGTGTACTTAGTGGCTTTAAAATAGGCTGTCTACATTAAGACAGGTGGAAAACTAGTAATTTTTCGTAAGTGATTGAAACAACACGGAAAATACATTGTAAGATGGGGCTCAAGGAAAGCCAAGTGGGCACCGGGTTCGACTTAGGTGAAAGTGGTCCCGGGTTCGATTCTCGGTGGTGGCGCACGTGCGAAGTGATCATAGTTCTCGAAGCAGTTTTAGCAATACTACTATAACTATACTAAAAGATTTTAGAGGGTATTTTACATTAAAGTTTTGAGAAAATCTCCAAAAATGCGTAACATTAAGGCTAAACAACTGTTAGGAAATTGTAAAGATAATAATATATTCCGGATTCATTCTCCTTATAAAAACTGTACCTTAACTGCTAAGAAAGATGTATTTATGAAAATACTGATGTTTGTATACAATCATTTCATCTGAACAGTAAAGATAATTGTTATAAATGTAATGTCGTAGAGTTTGATTGTTAGAATACCTTAATGACTATTTATATGGCAAATATGTATATTAAGATGATCGACTATGATAACAGGAAATTCAGCAGTATTAATATTTATTTTCTAGCATTTGAAAGTGGTGTTTCTGGATGTCCAGTGTTCAATCCCCGTGGAAGTCCAGTTTTTCCGCAATAAGAACAATCATAATTACTATCATTATTATTAATATTATGAATTGTTATCTTGAGTAATTAGATCGTTGATCATTGTGGTCGTTTTTGTATTCCACCAAGAGTTTTTATGGTATTCGTTAGAGAATTGTCACAAGAATTTTAAAAATACCGAATTTTGCCTAATAAAGAAACAAGTTTAATTTTACTTTGGTCCCTGCTGTCTTTAGAGGTTATAAATTGGAATTCGAAACAATAGATTGGGAACCACAGTATATTCATGATATCAATTAGTATATTTCAGTGTGTGCTATGCTTCATCAAATTAAACATTTTTGAAGGAAAAAAGACTTTGTAACGAGCACCTTTTCCCTTCCCATTCCCCACTACTTCAGTACATTCTACCACTCACTGAAAATGTTCTTTTACCTACAGTTACGCTCAACTTTTCTTCTCTGTATTCTTTCCTCTCCCATATCCTTTCCAATCTTTCCGCCAGTCTTCCCTGGGATTAAATATGCTTACGGTTTTTGCTATGCTACCGGACGATGACGATCATTCGCTGAAACCTGTCGTGTCTGTATTGAAATCCTGTGGAAAACGTACAAAGTCTCATCTCCTTGAAACATGGAGTATTTCCACAAAACACCACTAATGTCTGTAAATTTTATTTTATGTTGAAAAATTTCCGATCTATTGTCCTTATTTTCAGACAGTGCTCTTAACCACGACTGAAAGTGTTGCCATACCATCGCAAAGTTTTGTAACTGACTGGTGATTGTTCTAAGCAAAGGGTAAAGTAAAACGACATAACGCTTTGGGAAAAATTGAGACCAACAAATAAGTTGTCCGAGAATGGAGTGCATTGGTGGAGTTATATACCCTCCAAGGAGGGCATGCTTAGAAGTTTCCTCGCAGGTCGTTTCTTCGCGGCTGAGTTGTGATACGTATACAATTATGCCGTCTTCTGGCCCATTTGAATAGGCCCCTCATTAATTTATCCATAATTTACTGATACTAAGAAAGTGCGAATACCTATTTAAATCGTTGGACGCCGGCTTTGTTACCAACCACCCGCCCTCGTAGGGTATACTTTCCATACCGCCCACCAATGTGCAAATGAAACAAGTCAGNCGCAATAAGAACAATCATAATTACTATCATTATTATTAATATTCGGCCGGGATTTAGATGATGAGGTATATTCTTACAAGTGACCCTTGGTCCTATGAAGTTTGAAAGAGGTTGCTTGAAAAAAGTGCAAAGAAAGAACCTTATTTGGGTGTTTAAGAACCTTAGTTAGTACTTATGAAAAAAAACACTCCACAGCAGGAAAACACCCATAAGAAGAGAGGTGTGAAAAACCTGCGATACATACTTATAGTTAATTATGTTTTTAAAAAAAGTCAGGTTTAATCACATCTTAAAAGCAACCAAATTGGCACAGATACATTACTTCATAGACATAACAACAAGAAATAAATTTTCATAAAAATATCAGAAAATGAACATTATGAGTTGGTAGTAAGAAGTCTATCTGACCGTAAATATGAAATCCAAAATCTAATTCAGTATCTTAAATCTAATTCCAAAATCTAATTCACGTCTCAATTCATCACAATTATCATCATCTCTTATTATCACTTAAGGACAATTTTGCAGAGCATAATTCATCTTCTTATATGGATAATGTGATAGGAATATAATTTTTTTTGTGCGTAGACAAAATAAAAATGAGGAAGAGTCTTTCCTACCTTCTTATTAACTCCCTAAAATCGACTTTTCAAAAATTAGTTAATCATGTTCTCCTTTTGTATAATTTCGCTAGTTTTTTAACAGTGATCCAAACGTACGTACGTTTGAATCACTTTCCCACGTCCTTTATATATATTTTTTGACTCTGTAGTTCCGTTTCTTCTCTTTCCTCTTTCACATTCTCTTTCACCTCTTTTTTCTTTCGTTTCCTGTTATCATCCTCATCACCTGGAAACTTACTTAATGTTATCTTGGCAATGTAGGTTGATAAGTCTCGTAACGTCTGGCACTATGGCTGGCAATTTTTTCCTTCAGTCTTTCTTATTTAGAGGATTTCATCAACAAACGAAATCAAAGATAAAACTCCAGCCATGTGTCAAGAGTTTATCCGTAACTTTTGTTGTTCCGAGAAAGAGGTCCAGACGTAATTATTGGTTTCAACTTCCTGAATGTGAACTGAAGAGTGGAGAGGTTTTCTTTTATGGAAACAAAAGTTCACATAGATAGACAGATATACCCTTTATTGACAAGATTAGGCGCAATTGGGCCTCTTTTCCACCTAACATCTAAATAAACTCTTGATATAAGCCAAAAACAATCATGAATTTGAAGGCTAAGAGACGGCAATCATGTTCCATGTCTGGTAATAGGTCGTTCAGAAACAGAATAATTTGTGGACTTTCTATTATTTATAAATACAAGGCCAATTATTATAAATATTATTTATAAATACACGGTGCTACGATAGAAAAGCAAGCGTTATGCAAATGCTCTCAAACGTAGTTTCGGAATTGAAAAAAAGAAGGCTGCGATTGCTTGATATATTCAGAGAAAGTATATATTTGGTGTTATGCGTCCGTTCGTGCTATTCCGGACGATCCGAATATTAAGAGTAAGACTAAGGGTAGTGGATGCGAAGACAAGTTGTTTTAGGGACTCATTCTTTCCGCGAACGATACGCGACAACAATAAGCTAAACAGGTAACTCAAATGCTTGGTGTTTACACCCCCTGCCACACGTCGAAAGGCGGGTTGCAGGGTAATTATATAGATGTAGATATTCATTTCGCGCTCTCACATAAACTTGCTACCCGTGTCGACCACGCTAAATCGTTCATATAAAAAACCAAGGAAGAATGGATTTGAAAAAATAGTCTGACGGGAATGGGAATTAAACCCGGGTCTCCTAACTTTTTCCTGGGTGCGCACCATCTAGCGCTAGATCACCCTTACTGGTTTCCAACTACACTTAAAATATTTCATATTTTAAGTGTAGTTGGATTTTGCTATTTGTATGTACATATATATTTTAAATTTTGACAAAAACATTGACATTATCAAAAAGTGACATCACATGAAGCAATATAAAATATAGGTTATGTATTACTGTGGATTAACGTACGGATCAGACACTAATATAACTGCAGCTGTAATGTTACCTTTCTTCATTTCCCAAGTAAATACACATACATTCACCAACTATAATATGTGCAATTATTGGTGATTATCATAGTTTATTATTGAGTAAGTGTAATATAGTATACTATTCAATATATAAGTCACACAAGTTTAAAAAATCGTGAATCTTTTTATATTCATAAATTTTGACTTCAATCAAAGCAGGTTGAGCTATTTTTTTGATTATAAAAGATAATAAAATTACAATATATATTTATTAAATTACTAGTTTTAACTACATTTATTAGGCAAATGTTTTAAACTGAAGAATTATCGGGCTTTGAACATCAGTCATTGCTTCGTTCATCATGTCGTGGTATTGATTAGTAATCAGCCTAAGTTTGTCTGTGATCCAAATTTCTGATTCCTTCAACTTTTTAAATTTTTATTTTCAATACAAAGTCATTCCTTTGTTTCTGCTCACACACAGTCCGTGGCACTCAAATTTGTTTCATTTTCCGCATTATAAAGACAATGCATTCAGGATTATAGGGAAGAAAGCCCGTTTTATGTTGGCAGAAAAGCTTGTTCGTCCTCTATTCAGCCGTCGAGCTTCATCCTCGTCGCTGATCCATTTTAATCTGTCTATAATTCAAAACTGCAGGTTTTGATGTCCCAATTAATCTGTCAAATCTAATAGCAATACAAGCATCAAAAAGGAAATGAGGGAAATAGCTAGATGCGATGGATGGCGTCCGTGGCAGCTGTGGGGATAACTTCATGCTAAAATATCGCATCGAACGTGTCTAAATTAATCCAGAAATGCTTGTATTGTAAGGATTGTCTCAAAGATATCCAAATCATAACATCATAATATTTTTTAGAGTTTTTCAATTCCAAAACTGGTGCATAGAGATATGAATTATGTGATGTGGAATATTTTCGTAGCATTTACATATCGAGCATATGTTTTATGTAGCTATGATCATCTCAAATTTGATTGTCACTTTCTGTCATTAATTCATTAACAAACAAAAATAAATGAGATTACGACTATGAGAAGTTAGGAACCTTTTATACAAAGAAAATTACTTTCATAGTGTTTTACCAAAAGGAATCATAATTACGACTGTCCTAAAAACCACGAGCGTAATCTTCCCGGAACGTATTGTTAAAAAAAAATTGGTGCGAGAGTTTTCACTGTAGCATAAAAAGAATGAGGGGTTTCACATTTTCCAACATTCTTCTTATTCATCTGGATGGCTGTTTGAAATATTAACTTGAAATCGATAAACTATTTGTTTATTATGGATGCTACATAAATAAAATACATAGATATGCATGCATGTGTATTTGGCAAAATCTTCACTAAATGAGAAACGCGTTAGTTAGTAATTTATATCATTGCACTTCTAAAATGTACACAGTAATACATGTGGTAATACATGTATTATTACGTATACACAGTAATACATTTAGTATTACTTATAAATACGCAACTTAGGCCCGGTATTACAATCGATAGTTAAATCTGATAGTTACTTAACCTGAAGGTTAAGCTTAACCTCCAGTTAGCGACATGGCCCGTATTATAAAACTTTGTAAACTGATGGTTAGTTACCTACCACTTTAACTAAAAGATGCCTTGCTCGAGAATAATTTTCATACCCGTTACCGTGAAGTTTGTTTAAACAATAATGCATCGTAATATTTCCAGCGCATCTTTGGTAGGAAGTTCTTGACAGATTCAACGCATAATTTGATACCCTTAT
>KZ308610.1:513705-551283 GCA_000376725.2 Ladona fulva
ATTATTATAAATATTATTTATAAATACACGGTGCTACGATAGAAAAGCAAGCGTTATGCAAATGCTCTCAAACGTAGTTTCGGAATTGAAAAAAAGAAGGCTGCGATTGCTTGATATATTCAGAGAAAGTATATATTTGGTGTTATGCGTCCGTTCGTGCTATTCCGGACGATCCGAATATTAAGAGTAAGACTAAGGGTAGTGGATGCGAAGACAAGTTGTTTTAGGGACTCATTCTTTCCGCGAACGATACGCGACAACAATAAGCTAAACAGGTAACTCAAATGCTTGGTGTTTACACCCCCTGCCACACGTCGAAAGGCGGGTTGCAGGGTAATTATATAGATGTAGATATTCATTTCGCGCTCTCACATAAACTTGCTACCCGTGTCGACCACGCTAAATCGTTCATATAAAAAACCAAGGAAGAATGGATTTGAAAAAATAGTTTGACGGGAATGGGAATTAAACCCGGGTCTCCTAACTTTTTCCTGGGTGCGCACCATCTAGCGCTAGATCACCCTTACTGGTTTCCAACTACACTTAAAATATTTCATATTTTAAGTGTAGTTGGATTTTGCTATTTGTATGTACATATATATTTTAAATTTTGACAAAAACATTGACATTATCAAAAAGTGACATCACATGAAGCAATATAAAATATAGGTTATGTATTACTGTGGATTAACGTACGGATCAGACACTAATATAACTGCAGCTGTAATGTTACCTTTCTTCATTTCCCAAGTAAATACACATACATTCACCAACTATAATATGTGCAATTATTGGTGATTATCAAAGTTTATTATTGAGTAAGTGTAATATAGTATACTATTCAATATATAAGTCACACAAGTTTAAAAAATCGTGAATCTTTTTATATTCATAAATTTTGACTTCAATCAAAGCAGGTTGAGCTATTTTTTTGATTATAAAAGATAATAAAATTACAATATATATTTATTAAATTACTAGTTTTAACTACATTTATTAGGCAAATGTTTTAAACTGAAGAATTATCGGGCTTTGAACATCAGTCATTGCTTCGTTCATCATGTCGTGGTATTGATTAGTAATCAGCCTAAGTTTGTCTGTGATCCAAATTTCTGATTCCTTCAACTTTTTAAATTTTTATTTTCAATACAAAGTCATTCCTTTGTTTCTGCTCACACACAGTCCGTGGCACTCAAATTTGTTTCATTTTCCGCATTATAAAGACAATGCATTCAGGATTATAGGGAAGAAAGCCCGTTTTATGTTGGCAGAAAAGCTTGTTCGTCCTCTATTCAGCCGTCGAGCTTCATCCTCGTCGCTGATCCATTTTAATCTGTCTATAATTCAAAACTGCAGGTTTTGATGTCCCAATTAATCTGTCAAATCTAATAGCAATACAAGCATCAAAAAGGAAATGAGGGAAATAGCTAGATGCGATGGATGGCGTCCGTGGCAGCTGTGGGGATAACTTCATGCTAAAATATCGCATCGAACGTGTCTAAATTAATCCAGAAATGCTTGTATTGTAAGGATTGTCTCAAAGATATCCAAATCATAACATCATAATATTTTTTAGAGTTTTTCAATTCCAAAACTGGTGCATAGAGATATGAATTATGTGATGTGGAATATTTTCGTAGCATTTACATATCGAGCATATGTTTTATGTAGCTATGATCATCTCAAATTTGATTGTCACATTCTGTCATTAATTCATTAACAAACAAAAATAAATGAGATTACGACTATGAGAAGTTAGGAACCTTTTGTACAAAGAAAATTACTTTCATAGTGTTTTACCAAAACGAATCATAATTACGACTGTCCTAAAAACCACGAGCGTAATCTTCCCGGAACGTATTCTTAAAAAAAAATTGGTGCGAGAGTTTTCACTGTAGCATAAAAAGAATGAGGGGTTTCACATTTTCCAACATTCTTCTTATTCATCTGGATGGCTGTTTGAAATATTAACTTGAAATCGATAAACTATTTGTTTATTATGGATGCTACATAAATAAAATACATAGATATGCATGCATGTGTATTTGGCAAAATCTTCACTAAATGAGAAACGCGTTAGTTAGTAATTTATATCATTGCACTTCTAAAAAGTACACAGTAATACATGTGGTAATACATGTATTATTACGTATACACAGTAATACATTTAGTATTACTTATAAATACGCAACTTAGTGTAATAGCACCATATATTCTTCGTAACAATACATAATATACTACATTACACAAGATAATTCTAGGTTTCCCAATACACAAAATAATCTACGTCAGTCAAACACTTAAGGACAATTTTGCAGAGCATAATTCATCTTCTTATATGGATAATGTGATAGGAATATAATTTTTTTGTGCGTAGACAAAATAAAAATGAGGAAGAGTCTCTCCTACCTTCTTATTAACTCCCTAAAATCGACCTTTCAAAAATTAGTTAATCATGTTCTCCTTTTGTATAATTTCGCTAGTTTTTTAACAGTGATCCAAACGTACGTACGTTTGAATCACTTTCCCACGTCCTTTATATATATTTTTTGACTCTGTAGTTCCGTTTCTTCTCTTTCCTCTTTCACATTCNTAGCTGAGATGAGGGATTTTTATCGTACTTATCCGCCATCTTGTTTGTAGTTAACTATCAGATAAGGATTTGACCATAACTCAATCTGGTAGTTAAGATAATTAGTACTTTAACTACCAGTTAAGGCTTAACCATCGATTGTAAGACGGATTTTTGAGTTAACCTGGAGGTTAACTTTAACCTCCAGGTTAACTATCGATTGTAATACCGGGCCTTAGTGTAATAGCACCATATATTCTTCGTAACAATACATAATATACTACATTACACAAGATAATTCTAGGTTTCCCAATACACAAAATTATCTACGTCAGTCAAACTGCGTAGATAATAAAAAAATTTCCGCGGGTTCTACGAAATTCACCTTTTTCATGTCGTTCTTCTCGACGTTCTTTTGTATATAGGAGATTCAGGTTCGATTACTTCAGCTGGGTCTAGAGGCTACCGATAGATGCCGCAGAAAAAATCTCTTAGCCTTTGCTACAACAATCACTTGCTAAATTCATTTATATCAATGAACAAAAATCTAACAGTGCTATGCATTTTGAGCAAATGAAGATACCTCTCTCTGATAGATAAAGAGTAATGTATAAACCAGTGCATAGCTCGACTTTTGAATACAGAATTTTAAACTATCTTAAAATTCCACTGTATAGTTAGATACTTAAAGCCAGTTAAAGAAAAAAGGGTACGAATATGACATCTACAGAATTAACAAATCCGTCTATAGATAATAGTGGCCATTGTGTTGATTCATAACAAGTAGGCATCGATTGTACAAAAGTTGGTAACTAGCGCACTTTTTTGTGAGTGGTATATGACATGAAAATAGTATTTGTTTCTCGTAAAACGTTGGAGTTTAATTTTTCACGACTAAGTTACGCATAATAAGAAAACTCAAAACGTCGATCAACCTCTTCCGTAAATATTTGTGATCACTGCGTTATATAAACGCATACCTTGAATTACAAAAAAATCAGCATGGTAGCCCTATAAACTTACTAAAGAATCTGATATAGACGCATTTTCAGCAAGCATATAATACAACCTTTATTTAAAGATATAATACTTGCCCTTCATACCTTAAATGGAGGAAGTATTTCCTCATGACAAAGATATCGACCAGAAAAATCCAATTTCTATCGGCAACGACATCGCATCGGCCACTTAAATTCGGTCCCATCAAATCTCAGTTTCTCGGGAAGTCTGGTATATTTCCGTTCGCCGTCCCAATAAAGCCGAGAATCTCTCACAAAGTGGACTCGAAAATCCGATATGCCGTCTAAATGGGAACGTAGCCGGTTATTCTTCAAGGGCATCCCAGAATCCCTCTCGAAATAACATATTCGCCAATTAGCGTCCGGGTCAGCGTACAAAATCAAGGGGGGATGAAAGGGTGAATTATAGCAACCCCGTTTTCCCGTGCGGAAAGTCTTTCAGTCTTTAGATTTCTTCTCATTTACCTGCCGTCTCCAAAACCATCGAACGTAGAAAGTAGAACAGCCGTCTATCTTCTCTACAGACTGTGATAAATAATGGACTTAGAGCTCGAGATTGAGTTGATGGCGTTTGGAGACGAAGAAAAGTACGAGAAATTAAAATTTGGAATATTTCATGAGTAGGGTATATTTTGAATATCTTTCATTTCATTCTCTTCCAGATTTAATAATAATAACATGAACGAACACAACGACAACAGCAATAAAATTAATAATAATAACATCAACATCAACAACAATAGTAATAATAATAATTTTAATTTCATTAAATACAACAGTAACGCCCTGTCAGACTAACAGTCTGTCAACAGGATTGATATGAATAAAATAGAAGTACACATATCAGAAACAAAATTACAAATTAGTGCAGCTCAAGCCTCACATGAAAAGAATAAACAAACCAAAATGTAAAGACCAAATAAAGTATAAATTATAGTGAAGACAAAATGACGTCAATAAAACAAAAGAACAGTCAAGATACTTTTCATTGCCTAGAAGAAGATGAAAAATAAATGAAAAAGGCAAAAAAACATTATCTTATGGACATAATATTGTTTTACGAATAAAAAAAAATATAATTATAACCATATTCAGAGTTACTGATGGCGTCGAACGTAAATTTGTAAATATTCCATAGATTAGGTACAAGATACTTCAGTCTACGCTTGCCCTACAATGTATAGAATTTAGGAACATTAAAACGAACAGTGCCCGTATTATAATCTATGTTTGGCAGAATAGAATAACAGGAGTTTTGGCCAAAGTTATTTCTTATATAGTGGCAAAAAATCCATTTCTGAGGCAAAATGTTTAAGGATTTAAACTAAATATGGTCTATAATAATAACAACAACAACAAAAACTACAGGGGCTCCCGGATACGGAAGTGGGCAACGCGTTCAATTTCCACGGAAGCGGTCCCGGCTTCGATTCCCGGTGGGGACCTACGTGCAAAAAGACCTCAACTGTTGAAGCAATTTTAACAATAGTACCTACACTACAAAACAACAGCAGTCGCCTTTCAATTGGTTCCAACTGTTTTTCTTTTTCAATTATAGCTCTTCTAAAAGGTTTCTTAATTCTTAATTTCAGTTAACAATGTGTTTAATTAAATTATAAAATTAAACCAGAGGCATGAAATAACCGAAGCATGAAGTTAGTCATTAAAATGTAAATTATAATTAGCCAGTTTGATGTCGTTGTATCTCGTAATCATTTGATACAGTAGTTATTAGGCTTAATGACCACACGAACTGAAATATCGTACAGGATAGAAAGAATTTTCGGTTTCGATTAAAGGTAAAATATTTAATTGCCATTTTCATGTATTATTTCTTATTTAGACAGCTTTAGACGAATATAGCTCTATAAGCATTGTATATATAAGCACACCATCTGACTTCATATCAATGGTGTATAATAAATACAGAATAAATAGGGAATATGTCAAACACATCTCTCTTGAATAAACTGTTTTATGAAATTTCCAATCCAGATGTTATAGCCCAATGAAAGCTTAAAAGGTTACTATTTTCGTAACGTGTTTATCTACAGCTCCTATAGCTTATTTGAATGTACCCCGCGGATATACTCGTACGGATAGTAATTACGGAAGAAATATACGGATGCTAATTATTTGGCCTCATTGGCTTACAATTCTGCTGACCCATTTTTTACCAATCGTTTGCATCGATTATGTATTTTCATAGTGGGATGGAATTGAATATATCGTAAAACGTCGTTGCCTAGTAAACACGTCTTCAATTTCGGTAATTCAATTCATGCGTTGATTGAAAACACAGCGTAATTAAGATAAAATTCATGCGCACGTTATTTGGACTTGCATTTAAATATTCATTAAAACCTTTGCGTGGACAAAGACAGAACTGTGTTAGCGAAAATAGTAAATAAACGAATGAAATATTCTTTCGAATGATGGGGCGGATGATTCCTAATTAAGTTTTTATTTCACTGTCAAACTCTGAATCAATATGCGCTTTGTTTTCCAAATAGTTGGTCACAGTAACATGTAAATAGTTTATTCCCAATCTTCACGCCTTCGTGGGTTGCGGAAGCTACTTTTGGGATGAGATACTTTAAAAATATTGTGCGCACTGAATTCTGTGGACGTTGCGCTCAATGTTAGTTTTCCATCGAAGTCTTCAGTTTATTTTGAGAGATTATTTTGCAAACTGTTACTCACAATAGCTCTAGAACATACCTTCAGCCTTAAACGACACTCTTCTTTATCTATATTTTAGTTTACGATTTGCAGTAGAAATAAAAGTAGCTGCAAGTCTATTATAGAATCACAAACATCAGATTTTTGACTTATATCACTGACAACTTTATCACCAAATCTCCATGCACTTTCGCAGAGCCAATAGCTCTATACATGCTATATGCTCTGAAAAGTTATTACAAAGTGACGGAGTGGTTTTTCAGCTCTGATTTACCTTATATTTAGACTGCGAATTACATATCAATGTTGGCTATAGAACATATAACCAAGTCACATGAATACCAAAGTCTCTAGCTTAAATCCATGATGGCAAATCACTGTACTTAAAAAAATACCTTGAGTTACTAGTTTGTTGCTGAATGTGAATCTATATACATATTTTGCATGGAAGAACATAATTGATATACTCTATAAAAACTAAAATGCTATTTTATTTTGACGTTAGAAATACTGCTTATACATATGTCTTTTGGTACATGATAGAGGAAAATGGATCTCTTTCTGCAACCTAGGTTGTTTACTACAGTCTCGCTGGGACCATATAATAACTCTGGTAAGAGTAACGCTGAATAATGACATTCATGCCCTTCACTCCTTATTAAATTGTTATTACTTTTATTAATTACTCTGGAGTCATTTCGTGGACATTTTCCACTAGTAGAATTCTTCCTAGGATAGTAAGCCACACTCCCTATTTACACCATTTGTTGCTAATGGTAGAGGATGTGAAAATTCTACCATCCTTCATTTACCTCGTGTTTCGACATATTATCGACCTTCTCGATTCATCATTCGTAAGGTCAAACTACCTTACTCCCTACCTTGATAGTAATCCTCATTTCAAATTTAAAGCTTTTGATAAATAATGATGTAGAAATTGAGTATTCTAGCAACCTTCAGACTGATGACTTTAGGGACAAGGAGTTCCACAATATCGATCTTCTCCATTCATTATTAGCAAGACCAAACTACCTTATTCCTCATCCTGCCAAGTATGTTTCATTTTTCTCTTTAAAAAGAGGAGGATTGACGATCCAGAAAACCATTAGAAGGATTAATTTACCGATAGATAATAATCAAATCAGATTCATCCCATTTTATTTCGTGGAATAGGATTTCACTGGGATTCAGGATATCGGTAAGAAAGAATAAAGCCCAATTTTCACTCCACTTGATCCACATTAAGATTCCAAAACAGTGTGGAATAAAAGAAGTCTATTTGAATATTCAAAACCTATGAGAATCTTTTTAACTCCTCTTGTAAATCTGTTGAGAGAATCGTCCATTGGAGAGGCCCTTTGAAATGCGTAACTGCTTAAAGTAACTCAAGGATATGGCTCTATCGTTTAAAGGCTTCTTTCGATGTTCCCCATAAATTTAGATCCATCATCATCGTTTTACACCTTTTCGCCCTCTCATCCTCTGAATTTGCAATTATCCGTTCCTTTTGGCTTTTTTTCATTACGTTTTTCGACCCCGTCTCCTTTTTTCCTTTCATTCGTTTCCTCAATTTATGTACGTAATACCTCTCTCCTCCCATGCTTTCTTCCGACTATAGAGCGATCATCCCGTTTCTCCTTCGATTTATTCTTTGTGATTTCCTTTGTATTCATCCCCTTTATATTTCTCTTACTCTTTCACGGATTATTCGTAGCAGCTTCTCATCCGCCTTCTTTTTCAATATTTCGTATCCTCCTAGTTCCCATGTTTTACTTTACTCCCTTTCCCTTGCTTTCTCTTATACGTTCCATCCGTCTTCAATTCTATCATTTTTCTAATATTATTTAACTTTACTTCCTATTTTCCTTTTAATTACACGGTCATCTAAGGCTTTTTCCCAGTAGGTGGTGTGTTACTAGAAGGCTTGTACCGCCTCTCTTAATAGCTATCAATGAAGTCATGAAACACTATCAACTTAGAAACCCAACTTTGAAAACCAAGCTTTGAAACCAAGTTTTGACAGAGCAGAAGAAAGGTTTCCCACCCTGCTTCTCTCTCTCTCTCCTTCGGCGCAGCTGGGCGGGAAATTATGAACGTGCCGCATCAGGCTAAGATACGGCACAGGCTTTAACTACTAATTAGTAAAAATAGGGTAGATTGTAGTCTATTTTCTTTGTTTTTATACTTCTTAGCGTCAGCGTGCAAGCGTTCTAACCCCCAAGTCCCGGGTTCCAGTCCCGGCCAGTAGAATTCATCAGGTTTGGGAATAGTTGTTTTTGTTTGTAAATGTTGATAATTACTTAAATTGATTTATTTGATATTATCCTGTTTTCATTAATAAGTTATTGTTATTATTATTATTAATATTATGAATTGTTATCTTGAGTAATTAGATCGTTGATCATTGTGGTCGTTTTTGTATTCCACCAAGAGTTTTTATGGTATTCGTTAGAGAATTGTCACAAGAATTTTAAAAATACCGAATTTTGCCTAATAAAGAAACAAGTTTAATTTTACTTTGGTCCCTGCTGTCTTTAGAGGTTATAAATTGGAATTCGAAACAATAGATTGGGAACCACAGTATATTCATGATATCAATTAGTATATTTCAGTGTGTGCTATGCTTCATCAAATTAAACATTTTTGAAGGAAAAAAGACTTTGTAACGAGCACCTTTTCCCTTCCCATTCCCCACTACTTCAGTACATTCTACCACTCACTGAAAATGTTCTTTTACCTACAGTTACGCTCAACTTTTCTTCTCTGTATTCTTTCCTCTCCCATATCCTTTCCAATCTTTCCGCCAGTCTTCCCTGGGATTAAATATGCTTACGGTTTTTGCTATGCTACCGGACGATGACGATCATTCGCTGAAACCTGTCGTGTCTGTATTGAAATCCTGTGGAAAACGTACAAAGTCTCATCTCCTTGAAACATGGAGTATTTCCACAAAACACCACTAATGTCTGTAAATTTTATTTTATGTTGAAAAATTTCCGATCTATTGTCCTTATTTTCAGACAGTGCTCTTAACCACGACTGAAAGTGTTGCCATACCATCGCAAAGTTTTGTAACTGACTGGTGATTGTTCTAAGCAAAGGGTAAAGTAAAACGACATAACGCTTTGGGAAAAATTGAGACCAACAAATAAGTTGTCCGAGAATGGAGTGCATTGGTGGAGTTATATACCCTCCAAGGAGGGCATGCTTAGAAGTTTCCTCGCAGGTCGTTTCTTCGCGGCTGAGTTGTGATACGTATACAATTATGCCGTCTTCTGGCCCATTTGAATAGGCCCCTCATTAATTTATCCATAATTTACTGATACTAAGAAAGTGCGAATACCTATTTAAATCGTTGGACGCCGGCTTTGTTACCAACCACCCGCCCTCGTAGGGTATACTTTCCATACCGCCCACCAATGTGCAAATGAAACAAGTCAGCACAGTGATCACACAAGCAAGTATTTACTAGCTAAATAATGTTGACTGACACCAAACATCTGCACAATACAGCGAAACGTGTATGTGAATAGTATTAGTTTCATACTCAAGTAAAATATAAAACAAAAATAAAATCCTCAAGGAAAGGAATAAGGATGGGATCGAACGAAAAGTCGTTGGGCTAAGAATACTTCAAAGGAGAAACGGACATGTAAAATGTTGCAAAGAGGATCGGGACTCAAACCTGGGTCTCTCGTGCTATTTTCATGTCCGTTTCCCCTTTAGGAGAAATGAAATTTTCTAAAGTATCGTCTTAAGAGAACTCCAGTGCAAAAGTAAATGCAACGTTACATGGAGAGTATGTTCGAAAATGTTGGTACAATTTTAAATTATTGTACTTCTCCATAGATTTAAGTCCAACAGTCATACGGCAACAACTTTCTACGAGAAACATTTGGCCATAGGACATATAACCAAGTTACATGAATACCATAGAATCTAGTTTAATATCTGTGATGGAAAATCACTGTACTTAAAAGAATTATACCAGAGTTGTTTTTTTTTTGATGCATGGGGATGTTTTGCATTGACGGACAACATTGATATACTCTATAGAAACGGAAATGCTGTTTAATTTTGACGTCAGGAATGCTGCATAAATGTCTTTTGGTACAGGATAGAGAAAAAAGAATCTAAGGATTTACATTTCCTTAACTGTAAATTGCCATATAGTGTCGGTGACTCTTCATTTTATCAACTACGAAATAATTACCACCCACAAAAAAACGTAATACGCTAACTAGAGGGTCTAAATCTAAATCTAAAACGCTAAGTAGAAACCAATTTGAAGACCACTGATTTAAACGAGAGGAATCACAATTCACTTGTCTTCAACTAACTTACGTAAGATCTTAAAACATTAAAATAAAGATTATTGGACACTCTTTAATCCCAATTAGTCCCGTATGGAAGATGGGCCAATTTCACTCAACATAGACTTTTGCATTGCATTATATTATTCTTAATTCCGAAGTCTTTACGCGCTATCTCCGGTTAATATGTTCAACTGTACTCACTACCAAATTAGATACTCATTATTCTTATTAAAGCAACAGCGGCATTATCTGCTACTCACCTTTCAACTGCGACTTCCATTTCCTTACATTCTGTGCGTATTTGGACTGCACGTTTATCAATTCTCCCGTGTTCCACGTCCATTCTTTAACCGCCCTAAGCGTTCTCTCCACCCATTAATACAGTTAAAATATCTCTTCCCACACCATTTTTATCCATCCCCTCACTCTGCGGCGGCGATCGCCATTGCTCAATTTCTCTGCCACGCATAACACGCACTCAAATTAGCGAACCGCGGCGTACTGAGAGAGTATAAGGGCTGCAGGCGTTCCCGCGGGTGCGAGAGAGAGAGAGAGAGATTGTGAAAAATTCATTTGCCTCCGAGAGTGTGTGGGGGTGGAGGGGGAGGGAATTAAGTTGGTAGCGGGTGAGGTGTTTCCATTCGGGGCGCGGGGGCGGAGAGGGGTGGGGGAAGTTGGAGGGGAAGGAGAATTTGGAGAAGATGAAAGGCAGAGGGAGATGGTGTGAATGGGAGGATGTGAAGGGAAGGTAAGAGAGAAGGGATGGGGATAAGGAAGAGGGGATAAGCGGAATTGATAGGAAAGGAGATAGAAGGAAAGGAGATAGAAGGAAAGGAGATAGATGGAAAGGAATGGTGGTGAAAATGGTTAGGGTTTTTATTACTAGAGCGAAATTGTGGCTAAATATACTCTTTTTACACTTTCACATAAACATTTCGTATTCAGAATGCAGAAATAGTGGAAATTAGGCAAATAAGAGGTGAAAGAGGGCAAAACATATCATATTCTGAGAAACATGGGTATGTTATCAGGGAATTCTTCTCTGTGAAATATCACCCACGGAAATGCAGGTGCGAGTGGCCTATGAAAGCTATTATCATTAATAACATTAAAATTTATTTTTAAAATTAAAAGGAAGAGAGTTTGTTTAAATTAAAAAGTGGAAACGAAGCGCAAAAACAAATAACTAAGTCCAATGGATATTAAAAATTGCTTATTATAAGAATGCTAACATTCCTCATTGTGTGAGTGTTAAAAATAGCTCATATGAGTATATAAAAGAGATCAAATACATTTTTATTCGGGTGAAGCTGAGACTGAGAAATTTCCCACATCCAACCCAATTTTAATGATTATAGCAAATCTAAAAAAGAAAGCTAATTTGGTTATAGGCAGAAGAATTAATATGTAAAAGAAATGTAAGTACCGTGTAGTCCTGTGGTAAATAAGGGAATGATAGAGTAAATCGAGAAGCCGCAAATGTAGGGAAGCATGAAAGGAGAAATGTGTGAAATGGTGTGTAGGAGTTAAAATCGTGGAGGAGAAAAGAGAAATAAGGAAAAAGTGGAGAGAGAGGATAAGAAGGATTGAGAGAGACAGATTCAAAATAAGTTGGAGGAATGGAGAGGAGAGGAGTTAGAGGGGAAAGAGGAAATATGAAATTGGTCAAGTGAGAGAGGGGGATAAGGATTGGCTAGGGAGAAGAGATGACTAAGTAGGGGAGTAGAGAGGTGGCGAAAGAGTAAAAGGAGATGAAAGAAAAAGAGCGATGTATTACAGAGAAAAAAAGGTGAAAATCGGTCTTAATGAAGTAAAGGAGGAGGAAATATCGGAAGGTAAAGGGAAATTGGAAGATACGGATGAATATTGAAAATAAAGTAGGGAATAAAGGAAAATTAATTAGAAATAATAGAAGTCGGTGGGAATTATGGTAGGAAGGAGAAAAGGATTGGGAAGAAAAAAGAAGTAAAACAGAAAGAGTGATGAATGGCAAAAAACTAATCGTTTGAAGTATTGAGATTCGCGTAGAGAAAAGAAAGCATATAAGAGACCAGAGCCGCGCTCAGCCTATCTGACCCCCGGGTGCGAACATAATTAGCGCCTCCTAAAATTAAATACGAAAGTAATACATATCCTAATTAGTCGGTAAAATTATTTTAAAAGACTTCGAAAAACTAGTTTTACGACGTCGCACAGTGGGGTAGAGTCGAAAAAAGCTGGCCAAAAATACGAAAGCGCTTTTTTTGAATAAATTCTACATGCAACTTTGGAGGTCATTTACGTGGGATCCTACGCATTAAAATTATACAGGGGGTCAAACTTGACTAAATTTTGCGAAAAATTCCGAACTTCGATTTTTCGCGAAAATCTTCAACTTCAAACCGCTGGTGAACCCAAATGAAGATAATCATCGGGTAAATAATAATTTCGTGTTATAAACATGTTCTTTCTCCTTCATAAGACGTAGCATCTAAGATCAACCTTAAATATTTACATACTTTACGTAACAAAATGGCGGACCCTTTTTTAGAGCAAATTTTTACCTAAAGCGAGGGAAATAGTAGAAAGTGACATCGAGTGTCACGGGATAACTTATACCACGATATTCTATGAAGCTTCCTGAAGAGGAATCTGAAATAAAACCTTGCGCATATTTGCGCCATCGAGAAATAAACCAACTTTTTAAAACGCTGCAAGGGCATAATCCGCGCGGCGGATCACCGTCCTCCGTGAGGCGTTTCGCGTTTCACACAGAAATCAAGAAATAATATTTTAGTGATAATAATAATAGTTGGCTACGCTTTTGTTTCCACCATTTTGATACTGCCGCCAGGATGCGATGCACCCTTTGCATCCATAGGCTCTGTAAGGGACTATAATACGAAAATCAAAGGATCGATCTAGATGATAGCAGGAAAAAGGAATTACTTTGAATGAGTAGATGAGAAGAAGGCAAAAACTATAATAATAGGAATCAGGTCTGGAAAACAATTTGAAGAGAAGATAATAGAGGGCATATTATATTTAAAATGTGCCATTGAGAAAATTAACCACCATTAATGAAAAAGTTATTAAATAAAAAATAAAAAGAAGTTTGATTGGAGGAAAGGGAAAATGGATGTGAAGAAAGTGTACTGAAGTTGATAAAAGGAGAAAGAAAATATATCAGTATGAGGATATCATATAAAAAATAAGGGAGTAAAAATAAAGGGTAAATAAATTTCTAGGAGAACGAAACATAAATAAGGATAATGGATGAAAAGAGGTGGAAGCGGCGTAGGAAGAAGGAATATCTGGAGGGGAAACAGAGTAGAGAGAGAGGCTCAGAGAAAGGGGATGATGGAGGGAAGAGGTGAGGGCGAGAGGGTAACGCCATATGGGAACGTGATATATATCGAACGATAATTCTCTGTCTTTATCCGTTGACTAGAACCGAATACTTTAGTTAAGAGGATGAAGTACATAATTCACCCTATTATCTCTGAATGTATTCCTTAACTCGGCAGCTGCGAGAACGATATGGTTCTATAATAGGAGTACAGCCAAAGGAATATAAATTTGATAACCGCACGTTACTTTGGCCCTCTTAATCTGGCTTCTGAAAAAATCTTTTAATTTAAATGATAGCGACGTGGACAATATTTCACGTTCATGAGGGTTTTTTAAGCCCATCAAATCAGGGAAACACACGAGTGGGTGACGGTAATGCATCTCTTCCGTATTATTGACATTAGAGCTGGAACTTAAAAATAACTCTAGGTGTACTTACATATCTTTTTAGTGATGGACACGAGTGGATATTTCATAGAAATAATATGAATAACAAAGAATTTTGGAATGTTTGCTTGGGCACCATACGTTAATAATCTACCGAAACCTGTACAAAATTCTTAATTCGTTAAGGCATATATTATTTAAGAAGGTTGTCTTCAGTTCGTTTTTTCTATTTTACAGTACAATTCAATACAAACGTCTCTTCTATTGTATTG
Source organism: Ladona fulva (assembly GCA_000376725.2). Classification (NCBI taxonomy): domain Eukaryota; kingdom Metazoa; phylum Arthropoda; class Insecta; order Odonata; family Libellulidae; genus Ladona; species Ladona fulva. The sequence goes on from KZ308610.1 coordinate 528,284, forward strand.
TATTGTAAATTAGGAAAACATTCTCCTAATTTAAAGCAAGTTCTTGGTGTTTTTACTCATTAAATAATCGTTTAACCGATTGTTTTTGACTAAAGTATTTATTTATTTGTGCATTGCTTGCACCTAATTTTCTTTTGCTAGTACTTGTAATTTAAAAATAGTTCCTCATCATGTTCCTGGAATTGAATTAGGAAATAATGGGCCAGGTGATCAAGTATTGCTACCAACTCATTTGCATTCAATTGAAACCTATTCTGCGATAGAAAATAATTACAGATTCTACGGCATCTGCAAAACGTTTCAATTTGCAACTTCCAACTATGTTTTCGTATTTTTTCGGTTACAAACTCTTAATTGGATTTCATTCCCAAATAAATTGCCATAGTTTCCACGTACTTCGTATTTACATGTAATTAAAATGTATTCCTTCGGCAATAAAAGAGCAAAAATGTACCAGTGCGATGATTCTGTCTGCACACGAGAATTAGATTTGCTGTTTTCTAGATTTGACCATGTGATCTTTTAGATAAACATTAACGTATTTTGAAATGGTGCAGGTGAGACAATTAAATTTTCGTCACAAAGTAGTCCAATCCACTTATGACTGCGTCCATTTCTATATTTAGCGGTAATGTACATTATTAAACCTATATGTGCATCCACAGTGATTAAATCTGTACGAAAATGAGATGCATGAGTAACACAAAACATAGGGCGCCACGAATGAACCGTCGAAAAGGCGTAAAACTGAGCCTCTATATATCGTATTATAAAGAAGTAGTTATAAAATCAGGCCTAAATATGCATTAACACTAGGAGGACGGGAGTTTCGCACTACCTAGAAGGACGGTAGGGGTCATTTTGACCCATAAAATCTTCTTGGAATAAAAAAGCCACTTTTTCTCCCGGCGCTTTAGTTTTTCATTAAGTACAATTATTAAGGTTATATCTAAATATATTTTACAACTTTTTGCATTCTGCATTAATTGTTGATGCACTAAAAATTTTTATTTATCCTTCTGCACAAGTGATTATGCTTAAGTGATATACGTTTAAAAATAAATACATGCGTCTGAAAATTGTACTACAGGTAGATTAATATATTATAAACGGTTTTTAAACAATAATAACCACAAAAATCACATAAACAAAATTTTATTCATATAATAATGAAAATACAAATCACTTCTTGGCACAAGATATAACATATGGTTATTTTATCGGAGCATTTCCCACAAACACTTCTTTTACATTGAGGACATACATTAGCAGACTTGTTTTTGCAGTTTTTTGATATCTGGCAATGTTTCCTTTTCATATTCTTTCCTTTCATAAGGGCTCTAGTGATAGTGTCGTGGGATGTTGAAGGCCCTTCCTCCATCGGAATTCCCAATACTTCTTCTACTAATCTTTCAATAAATTTTTTCCTACCAATCTTACTATTCGTCACTTCTTTAAATAATACCCAACTATTTACAGATGCCAGATCCAAAATATTAAAAAAACACATGAACTGGCATCTTCTGGTCGCCGAGCGAGTGGAATATTTCCAACACATGTTACGTCCATTATATCTCCCAGTGAAAACATTACAAAATAAAAATCTAGCAGAAAAACAGCAAATAAATTAAATTAATTTGAACGTTTTCACTAAGTACTCACGTAGACATATATTTATGTATAAATTCACATACAAATACCCACGTACGTGCGTACGCACACAAACAAACAGGGAAAAAAGTACAGAAGTAACTTACGTGAGAGGGTCAGTGCTGCAAATACTAGAGTCACTCTCTGATTCATCATCGGTGTCCAGGATTTCAGATTCTTCACTCTCACTCAAGGATGATGAACTGCGAGGTTCTTGAATCGAGGTCTCTGGTTCTCCATTAGATTCATTTTCTTCCTGCTCCCGTAAAGCGGCAAGAATCTCCTTAGGTGAACGGAGTCGCCCAGATGCCATCTTCAGTAAATGACTGCCGCTCGATGTCTACACAACTGAACACGGCTCTTACTAGTATCGCACAGATGTGAAATAAATCTCCGATCCGCGAGAGGAAAAAGAAGTGAATCACGTTCGTCTCAACGATGGCTAGAGCAAAACTACTATATTTCTCGCTCTTCTTGCAAAAGCCTACCGCCAGGGTGTCGATGCTCCAACCCCCTGTAGAGGCATACACTCTTTTACAACTAAGCCTGGGTAAAACGTGCGGGGGCAATTTGCCTGATGGCCACTTTTCTGGAAAAACCCCATGTTTGGGGAGTTCTTGAATGAAGCTCGCCGCTAGTCGCTACGGTCACTGAAATCTCGACCAACTGCAGTAAAATAAGCCGACGACAGAAAGAAAACATATGGAAAGGTTTGACGATATTTTCGGAAGCATATAAAAGTTTACCCAACAATAAACGCCATGCAAGGACAAAAGTCATAGGCTCCCCACTTTAGGGAGAGAATTGGAGGTTCAAGTTGGCAATAAGCGGGCGGTGGACCCGACTCACTGGTTATGAGAAAGGACGTTCTGCACGTGTGCAAATCTAGTGAGAGAGTAAAACAATACGGCGAGTGATGCTCAAAGTTATTCAATGCTGTTGTCGCAGCATTGGCAGCTGTATTCTCTCGTTTTGGGAATGCAACTGCTGGGCTACTGCACATTCCTTCTCTACAAGTTTCCACCATTTACTTCACGCAGCTTTGTTAGACATATGATATTAACGTAAACAATACTAGAAAGTTATTGGTAAATTTAAATCCATTCCACTTTACACGTTGTTTTCAGTCGTCAAAGAATATTTGAAAGTTGATAATCTGTAATCCGCAATTTTGATGATTCGTAATAACTTACTGTTTCACTATCAAAGAATGACATATCAAAACCAAAATCTTCAAGAACTGACAAAAATATACACAGTTTTATTTTAGTTTGAGAAGAATCTATGGCGTTAGAATTTCTCTTACGAATCAATAGAGTGAATATAAACGATTACTAGACAAATCCACAGAAAGTGTATTTGAGGAAGACGTAATAAATTTTATGCGACCGCACCGCTATTTTGACTGATTCAAAAATGAGCATAAAATAAGAGAAATAGATGCTAAGAAGAGTCGTTTCATGGATACATCCTTTCCTAGACCTACACGCCATAACAGTACGTTGAAAAAGTAGCTAAATACCTTCGGTGCTTACACTCCCTGCCATACACCGGGAGGCGGCTAGCAGGTTGCATACGTAGATGAAATGTAGATGTAGATGATGTAAATATAAAATAGATGCCTACAAGCGAAGCGAATGCTGAAAAATTTGTCTCCAATAGAGAGATACGTTATGGGTCAAAATGACCCATAGCCGTCCTTCTAGGTATATTTTCCATTAAAAAATTAATTAACAACTATTTCGAAATTAACTTTCCGTCTTCAAATAATATAGGTAAAAACACACAAAGTCAAAAAATTTCAAGAGAATTAAAAAATAAATAAGTCGTGAAAATTCATGTTGAACATGACTTATGGGTCAAAATGACCCATCCCGTCCTTCTAGTGTTAAATAACTCATTGTCATTAATCAATTAAAGTAATTAATTCAATTAATACGAGGTGTCTCTGTGCCTAGAATGATTACATGCGGTTATACGTGCGGGAGTTGAGTCATAGGCAAGTTTAATGCTTTCCTGTGGAAGGTCGTGCCACGGATTCTGAAACCCAGTTCCATGGTAGATGATGTTGACTGTAGTGGTCTCCACACCTCGTCCCAAACATTTTGATGGATCTGGGGTTAACAAAGATTGTTGGTATCACCAAGGCTATTCAGGGACACTCGTGCTGTGTGGAGACAAGCATTATCTTGCTGGAATATGGGGTTTTGGGTGCTGTCCCAGGAACAAAAGGACATGTGGTATCACTTCCTCGAAGTTTCTCTAGGTTGCTAGAGTTGGCTGGATCACCACCAGTAGAGATCGGAAGTCAAGTGCAATGGAACCCCATGCCAGCAACTCTAGCGGTGTGACGCTCCACAAAAGGTCGACGGGTTATTAAGGGTCCTCAAGAGTGATAGGCTCGTCGGTGCCTCTGCTATGTACTCGGGGCAACGACACGAGCGGAATGTTGTCAGGTGGTGTATGGCGGCGGATCCAAGTTTTGTCCGAACTCGGATGATCATCGAATCTGATTGTACAGACTTTCCCAGCATTGTGCGTATCTAAGGCTCGTTGTGGTGTGTCACACCACCACAGTCGATGGTGTAATGGAGAGGGGTGCCATTGAATACCTGGGAACATTGACAGTTCAGAGGCATGTCGAACAAATTCTGGAGCTTTGTTGTCCCTTTCCGTCCTGTGGTAGCACCAACACCACATACTCTAACTAGATAATGCAGGAATATACTACGTTAAAATTCTGTAATCATTTTTTATCGTAGTGTTTCCTGTATAGGAATTCAGTTCCACGCTTCTACGATGATAAAAGCATTAAGTGATGAAAAATTAATGGATAGATTATTTCATATCTTAAAAAATTTGTTTAGGGTATTTAATCCCGAAGAATTTAACCGGTCCCCGATATAAAATGTTCGGGTGCTTTGTATGGGGCTATGATAAACTTTAAGAATATTATGATGAATATTATTACGAATTGTTCTATAACTAGATATCGTAATACCATATCTAGGATTCATGATACAGAATCAGGAATAACTTTGTGGTAATTATTAACGCAAAAAAAAACGCGAGTAACGTTTACTGAACCACAAGAAATTTAAAGGAGAAAATCAAAATGTTCGTAGCGACGCTACATCATCAGGTGATGTGGAGTTAGCGTCCAAGACCTTGGTCATATATCTGGGATATTTTTCATCTCGAGAAAACATGAGCGAATATCTATGAATGTATATCAGAGAGTGTGCTTGGTGAAATTTAGAATTTTTCTTATCTTGCCTATCGGGGTATGATATACTAATTATCACGGGACCATTGGGCCTTGCTGTAAGGTCTTTCTACATTTACTTCTAAATAAATACAAGCCACCCTTCGGCTTGTGGCATAGGGCGTAAACACCAAGCGTTCTATTTACTTCTTTAGACTATCGTGAATTATCATGCATTGTTCGCGGAAAGAATGGGTACCTAAAAAGAACGCCCTTAAAGCTTAATACCAATGAATCACGATCTAGATTTTATTCAAAGAAATTAATTAAGACAATTTTTTATATAGTTAAATGTTACCTAGCCGCATCTTGTTAAATCACTTATTTTCTTGTTAGATAGGTCCAAAATCTTTGTATAATGCTTGCTAGATAGATCTAAAACATAATTAAGTAATGAGTGTTGCATCAAATCATCTAATATTGGAAAACCAGTAAGAATAGCAGAGAATGTGTGGTGATATGAGTCGATTAATACGAGTACGGAACGCAATTCCACGGGATAAACAGTAGTCATTTACTTTATCATCCCATAAACTATATTTCCTGATTTTTTCTTTCGGCACTCACAAATGTATTATCTACAAACGGAAGGAGAACCAATCCCTTTTTGCTAACTAATCGCCCATTTATTCCTGGATAAACTTGAAAAAATCGCCGAAGCAAAATTCCCCGATCGAATAAACGATTGGCCATCTCCCTCGTTTCGTCATCAATAACGCCGATGCATTCAACTGTTGATTTGCACGACGGAGATTAAAGCAGCGCCACTACATCTCCCCTAAAACCCTCTCCTTTCACCGCAATCCCATACAAATCATAAAGATAGCCTCCCCCCCTACCCCCCCCCCCCGAGTGAGAGAGAGTAGCGTGCGGCCACGTTTTGCGACCATTTGCCTTTTTTATTCCCGTGTCATCGCCAATAGACAGCCGTCGTTTCAATTTCAGATCGCAATAGCTTCGGATAAGCAAACACCCTTGGTGTGAATTAGGACGCGAACCACACCTAGGATAAAAACATCTCCGTGGGTTCCTTCTTTGTTTGCGCACTTGCTTATCCAATGAACCACGCAATTACACCCATGCCTTATTTCCTATTCCTAGCACAACTACGCGGCCTTCCATGCACTGTTCGTACCCTTGATAAAACCACTTTAATGCCGTCTCCCTATTTGCTTCTCTTATTGCCCAAACCCTTCGTTAACATTTAAGTTGTCCGTTAGGATGGCACATACGTTGGAAAGCACCCTGAAAGATTGAGAAAATTCTACATCTACATAAATACCCCGCAAACCGCCTTCCGGAGTGTAACAGGGGGTGTACATACCTAACGTTCCAGTTACCTTTTTAGTGTATTGTTATCGCGTGTCGTTCGCGAAAAGAACGAATATCTGAAACGAAACGTCCTCGCATCTATTTCTCTTATTTTACGCTCATTGTAGGATCGAACCCAATAGTAGGGGGGTCGCATAGTGCCATTTAAGTCTTCCGCAAATGTACTTTCTATGAATTTAGCAAGCAATCGCAGCCTATCTTCTAATCTCCTTTCTTTCAAGGATTACAAACCTGCGTCTGTGAGCATTTGCGTAACGCTTGCTTTTCTATCGTAGCACTTTTTAACAAATCGTATCGCCTTGCGGAGCATTTTCTCGAGTTCTCGAGAATTCGTTTCATCCGCTGGGTCCCATATACTCGTCGCATATTCCAGATGGAGCCTAACTAGCGTGAAATAGCATCGTTTTCTAAGCTTTCATCACATGTACCTGCATAATCTTTATAAAACCGAGCTTTGTGGTTGCTTTACCGTATATTTTTCGAATATGTGTGCTCCAGTTTGAATTATTTGTAAGGGTGATTCCGAGATGTTCATCTGAGTTGATTACATTTAAATTCGTTTCACTAATTTTGTACCCGTGCTTCTGACGTCTTTGTTTCCTTTCGAAGAAATTCACTACAGAGCATTTCTTAACATTAGGATCTATTTGCCATATTTCGCACCACCTTTGTGAATGAGCTAAATCGTTTGAGAGTGAAGCGGTAACTTGGTCACTTCATATTTCTCTATATGTTGCCGAGTCATGCACAAATATCCTCACATTGCTTCCCTTTGGTGTTATTTTATAATTAATGATTAATAAGATTTTATTCCTGTCATAAACGTTTCATTAAAATTTCTCTCAGCTCTAAGTATTTATATATATTTGTATTTATTTGTATTTGTATTTATATGTATTTATATTTGATGCGTACCACTGCTTATAAACGACTTTTAATGGATTCGTAATGTTTTCGGACACTGCCAAAGCACGTTACGTTTAAACTTATGAAAATCCAACAACTAATGAAATTAGAAAGATACACTATCTCCTCGTTGTAGCACCGTCTTTTATACCTTGGATTTGGACGTATCACAGGCTTAAAGATTATGTTTGGTCTGGCGAACCTATGGCACGCGTGCCCGGAGAGGCACGCAAGAGAATTTTTTCGACACATGGAACTCTAACAATACTCTCCTTGTCATGTATCCGTAACTAAAATTTTGAAGCTCCAGAGTAATGAAATATAGATTTTGTTCATCAGTGACGATAATTAATGATTATAGATGCCAATTATCAAATATTAATCACGTCCTGGACATCTAAGGTGTCAACCTTGCCTCCAAGTAGTAAATCTGTCTATATCTCAGGAAGCCAATCCTGAAATGGATTGCTGGCGAGCTACATCTACCCAAATTGCATCACAGATAGCTAACGAAGCTTCACACATGTAGTGTCTTGTTGCAGTAAATGAGCAATAACCTTCATGTAACACGAGTGAAAACCGCTCTCTCGTTTTAACCACGTGCGCAGTGTTCCGAGGCATGGTATTATTAAAGTAAAACCCAATCATTAGTGGCACATCTCTTTCAGTTCTCCCCCAAACGTCCGATGACCTTTATTGGCAGTTAATTGCATTTTCGCACATCTTACGCACGGTGTATCGTGAATTGAATCGGTAGAGGGGAAAGCATCATCGTGTCCATCACAGATTTACCAGACTTCTATTCGCTGATTCATCTGTGTGTGACTTGAGGCTTCAAATTACTTCTGGGAACTTAAAACGCTCTACGTGAATGTATAGAGAGTTTCTCTTGTGGAATGGAGTAGATCCCAATCGTAGCATTGAAGCGATTGAATGACTCTGAATCATTTCGTCGGATATCCGTGGTTTCACTTCGCTGTACTCTAACTTATTGTTACCGGATTCCCATCTCATGAGCATTATCTACAAAATATTTGACGTTCCAATATGCGTAAACTTAAAGTTGTTTTGTCGTTATGAAATATCTGCTCACTCAATCCTCTCCTCTTTCAGTTCAAAAGAAACGGTGACGGCGAAATATTTGGACCATATATTCTGGTCTTACATTTTCCGCTTGAAGTCTTTATTCTTAGAAATTGTGATGGTGGGTGGATGGTATAGGAACGAGAATTAATTGGAGCAGCAGTTTCCCAAAGCGGTAGGTTATTTAAATTACATTTATAACCTAATCGAATCTACCTAAAATCTTCATTTTCTTCGAATAATGGATTTCTTTTCGCCAAGCCCTGTGTCCCTGGAAGAACCCATGGGATAAACTCGAGTTCCTAGAGTACAAAACTAAACACAGATTTTCCTTTTAGTAGATTAGTGTTATGCCTCTTTTACGGAGACTTCGTGGGCATAGCTGCTAGATGCTTCGCGTAGAAGCATGCAGTAACATCCCGTATAATGTTATCAGCTTCGGTTACTCAGACACTACGAATTATCACTGTGTTGTATTCAGGCAATTCTTAGTGTCTACCTACCAGTTTTTCCTTCTTTTCATTGTAATATATTAGCTTCATTCTTTTTCTTCTCCTTGTGGTTACGGTTGTTTCTGAATAGATTTCTGTAGTAATCATAAGGTTTAAAAATCCGTAATCTGTCTTATTATAGTTCTTTAAGTCGTCATATTCCAAGCGAATGTCTTCATTCATTCTAAGTTTCTTCCCTTGGTACTTACTGTTAACTTAATCTTGCAGCTCAGCCTATGGTTCAAATTCACCCCTCTACTCCCAATTTTAGCAAAACATCATGCCTTAAAGTGTGCCAAACTAATTATTATCTTCTTTATTACAAAAGCTTGTCGCAGACTTCACTCACCTTCCCCTTTTCGAATAACATAATTGGTTTCACGGTCTGATCATTTTATTTTAGCATTCCTCATAAGCACTACATTTATACTGCTTTTTCCTTTTATCTAGAGGAACCGCAATTGAAACGCTCTTCTCAACCGTTGCCTTACATAAAATCTTGAATTATTTGCCTTCAATAGCAATTTATCCTAATAAAGCCTCACCGCTTGAATTGTTCTGCTTACTGCTTCCTTTCGCCTTTAATTTTAATCTCTTAAACTTACCTTTATTTGCACAAGTAAATGGGTTTAGGTGACTTGGCACGATAAGGCGTGCACCTCGGAAAATATCCAAGGAGTAATTCTCCTAGGTGCACGTCTTGTCGTGCCAAATCACGTAAACCCTTTTCCTTACATACTGTCCTTAAAGGGGGGTTCACATTCCACCACTTTGTATGGTCGGTGCCTCATGAGGTTGTGGCTGTGAATGATGCCGGTTAGTCGGATGAAATCACGCACCCTTGCCTGCCAAGTCTCCCAAACGGCGTGGATGTTCTGGTGGGATAGCTCAGTGGATAGATACCCATGTTCGGGTCCCATCAGATTTTTTTTATGTCCGTTCTCCTTGGGAATTTACCTTTTTTGTCTTTTTATACTTTTGTAAATTGATTTTTATTTTCCTATTCATCGATTTTTTATTATCAACCCACTTCTCTGAGGGTGTTTCTCGAAACGTATAATTATGTCAATCTTCAGTTGCAAAGATTTTCCCCCACACTTTACTCTTTCTACTTGTTTTAATTAATACTTGCATATATAATAAGGACATACAAGGTTAGGTGGAAGAGAGACCCAATTGGACCTAACCTCACCAGTAGAGGGTCAATTTATCTACCATTCTACTTCCATTCCATTTAACTCTTTGCCTTTTCTGAGTCATTCTTCAACTCATTCTTCCTTGTTACTCGTACATATAGTTGTAATGGTCGAACTACGCATCAGGGATATCTGGTTTTAGCTTCTTCGGCATGTTTTATCATCAGTGTCTGACCGTTTCGGTGAAACACTACTCTGTTGAATTGCCTAAAATTCAATTGTCGCCCGGGTCCGCCCTCTCTTTGCATCCCAGAATAACCCTCTCTACCGAGAACGTTCGTCTCTCGAAATTTAGTTTGGATATACGACTTGGGGCCTCTTGTAGTGCGGCAGGTGCATGCAGTTTCCAGGAGAGAGGGGCAAGAATATTCCGTGAGCCTAAGAAGGCCTCTCCGCGGGTGGCCCTCCGCCTCCGCCTCGGTTTTCATTATTACGCACACACCAGCGACTCTCCTTCAGGAGGAAGCCTTCCCCGTTTTCCTCTCCATAAACTCTATTTCGTCCGAGCGGCCCCTCTCCCGCTGTTTAATGCCGACTACTTGCATATTCATTCGCCGTGAAAACGACTATTCGCTTCATCTTTGCCTTCACTCTCCGCATCGCCCGACCTATCCCACACGCTGCCTTATACCGCAGTCGCTTATTGGAGGAAGAGGAGGAAGCCTTTTCGCCCGCAATCATCTCTCTGCACGTTACGTGTGACGAGCACTGCGAGAAATATGCTCCAATATCGCTGCCCCAGGAATCGGGAGGCGAGGACGGAAGTATTCCTGGGCGATGGGGGCTTTTTATACTGGGAAATTATCGCGCTGGAGGCATTTGATTAGCAGGGCAGGAGATCGATAGGGAGATAGACCGATGGACGAGTTTGGGACCCATAATTCCATTGGAGCGGCTGTGGCGAGATCCTCCTTACTGCGTACGAGCATGCATGGGGAAACAAGTAGCTAAAGTGGTCTTTAAAAAAGGTTGCGGGACCAACATGCGAGGTACGCTTCTTGAATTAAAAATCCTGGCTTATTTTTCCCTCAAACTGGTCTTTTTCACACAGGTTTGTCATGCACTGTGCAAATGTCATCTTTTCCTTGAATGCTCCTGATTAAAATGCGAATTAGACAGATGTTTCGTGGAATATTTCTCGTCAGAGAGAATATTCGTATCTTTTGCCTCGGAGGGTACTCTTGGGAAAAAATCAACTTAAAATTTCTGGGTGAAAGGGTATGAATCAACCATAGAATGAGCTATCATAAACCATCACATGATTTAATTTCGGCTCTTAGGCATTATGTCTGTAAAGTAATCACTTAGAGGGCTGGTTGGAGATTCAATCCCTCCTTCACTATGTATGAAAAGCTTCGGAGAGATTATGAGGCATACCGGGCAAAATGAGGAGTGAAGTAGTTTGCCGTTAGTAAGAAAACATCGTGAAAGTGGATACTCTGTGGAGCTCCATACCCATGCCCATTTTCTTGTATTGCAAATATCAAAGTGAAAACTATAGTTATTCTCCTATGTATATGATAGCACAGCATGGAAGTTGAATATGATCTTAACTCTTGCAAAACAACAGAATACTGGTTCATGAAATAAACTTTAGCTAATGTCCAAATTAAATATATATTATAATACCGGGCCTAAGGTTTGAAGAAAACTTTCATCTTTCACAATCAAATTTTTATGATATTTAAGATTTATTTTTATGTTAAATATTTTCAAGACTATGCGTGATAAATCATTGAAAATTATGTGGTAGTAGTTCAGTTTAAAATTTAATTTCCTAAAATATTTTACCAAAAAAAGTCACTTTTTAATCCCACTTTAAACCATTAAATTTGACGAGGTTTGTTAAACACACTGAGACACGTGAAATTGCTAAACCAGACATTTTTGCAAATTTAATGCGATTAAAATCATGACCAGGCTAAAAAAGACTGCGTGATTTGGAAGGGGTGTGGATTTACGCTCAACTTGCAACATCGACAGTTCGTTTTTTGCTGGAGAACATCGGCCTGGAAAGCTTTAGGTGGCGAAGCATTACCTCGTCTAAGCTTACTAATGCAACGTGTAAAGCGAGCCCACGTCCGGGAATCGAAAGATTATGACGCCGAATATAGAATCTCTCTGAATCCTCCTTTCATAATGACCCTTACGATCTGAGGCCTTGATAAAGGGACTGACAGGCTGTTTCGGCGTAGCGAAATGCTTTGAGGCCTCGGTATGCGGCACTGTAATTTCGCAAACCCAAAGGAGCTCACGGTACGTAAAATCTTTTACCGAAATCCTCGTAAAGTAGCTCAACACTCATTCCACTGGATACGGAGTCTGTGTCACAGATTAATTAGCGATTATCCTGTCCGCGTATTGACGTCATCAGCTTCTTGCTTATGTCAAAGCTGGATAGTTACGAGATGGAATTACTCACGGCCCTTTCATGGTTTTAGGTAGTACTGTATATTAACTAAGATTTAAAAAAATATTTCTTCTATAAATAAAAAGAAAATCGGTAAATATATAAATGGAATAATCGCTAGGACCTCTGCAGGTCGTATTGTTACGTAAGGCCATACATTATAAAACTTAAAATAAATTTATGATACACAGTAAAAGTACAATCATCAGGTCTAATGACAATTCGATCGCAGTGAAACCGATCGCTATTTTGATTCTGAATTATGAATATTAATTACATTGTGTTTCACAGTTTTACCGTGTCACAATGAAGTCACACCAGATGTCGTTGCCTTAAATTCATTTTACGTTTCTGCTTCCCGAATATGTAGCTATTTGCCGGAAGTCCAAAACTCTTTGTCTAGAATGAAATAGAGGAGAAACACTGTGGATTTGAAAATTCTGAGGCTTAAAAAAATAGCTTCAATCGTTAAATAAAACAAAGTCTTAAATAAACAATAGAAATAACTTTTACTGTTCACCAAACGTTTCGTAGGCGACTAGGTTCGACTAATGATAGTCTTTCTCAAGCCCTTGAGAATGACTATCATTAGTCGAGGCTAGTCGCCTACGAAAAGTTTGGTGATCAGTAAATGTTATTTCTATTGTATTTTTAAAGCTTTGTTTTATTTAACAATTGGAGTTGTGTCAAAATTCCAAAAAGTTACGGCCTCATCCGTGAATTTTAAAAAATTAGAATTATATATGTTAGAAAAATTATATGTCATGAACAGTAACATTAGACGCACACGTATAACCATCCCACAAACAGAAAAATCCGATCAACCGGAACCCTGGAGCTTAAACGCTAACACACTTACGGTTCCACCATCGCAGCTAGTGACATTTTGCAGTACATTATAAATCTAAGATAGATTATTATTTATAATAGCGAGATAAGTATTTTTATAACATTTGTATGTAACATAGTTTAGCAGAGATCGGAATAAAAAAGTGATGTAGATAATACTGATGTTTTATGCATGGCTTGAGCTCATCTAAGTATGTAAAACGTGGAGTTTTTAAAAGCGTGGAAAAGAATGAACATTTTAGAGGTTACGTAACTTTCTACGTGACAGTTTATCTCGTTTCGCCAAAATGGATAATTTGGAGCGGTAAGAGCTGAAAATCATTCATCCCTTATCCTATGCTGGGACAGCTGTCATTAAAATGGGGCAACGGAGAGAAAGTTATCTTTTGGAGACTATAATATAATAATTCAGGAATAGACAGGAATTGGGTGCAAGAATAGGGACAGCTCAAGTAGCCAATTGAGAGAGTGTGTACACAGAGCATGGCTTCTTGCCCACACCCACTTGACGCTCTTCTATTGCAAAAATCGTGATTGGATATTGATGAAAACTGATGTGTTGGGTAACTGAGTGCATTGCGGCGACCGGAAAGTGTCAGAACGGCAGATTGGTGGAATCGTGATGGATCCAAAGTACTTGTTCATCGAGTTATTTCATTGTATGTTCGGGTTCCATATTCATCTTGTTTCGTTCCATTTAAATGATAGCGATCGAAGCCGAATTTTCTATCGCGAATGTTAAATGACATCAATCTTCCATTCCGCCCTTTGTGCAATTGTTTGAAGTTTCCATAGTTACGATGCGTGCGACATGGACTGAGATACTTTAGAAGGAGCAAGGAAAAGTCGATCTTTCCCGCCGGCCTCGGTGGATTAATGGTTAGTGTGCTAGCCTAGCAACGCAGGGCTCCCGGGTTCACATCCTGGTTAAGGAATGGTTGTTATGTTCGTGACTTGTAAAAGGTTAATTGTAAGAGCGGTCTCTTAAGATTAAAATTCGCGTAATAACGTCGTCATTATTATTATTATCATCATCTTTCGTCTTCCAGTAAACATTGTGATTTCTAAAACCGACTTTTCCTTCATCCTTCATGGAGTCCTATCACGAATACCAGGACATTTGATTCTGACATATTTCGATTGACTTTTTGTGAGCCAAATGTCATCAGTCTTCTAGATATTGCTACACTTCCTTTATGTAAGCCTTAGGTGAACAGAACAAGGCTGGGCAGGGCCGCTCACTAAACAACATAGGTCCCGCAGCTGATTCCTCTCTGAAAAATAAATTCTTCAAAATCTTATATGGCTCAAGGGCACCGTCATCAACTGTCAGTTTTCGTAGAAAAAATTATATAACGCTCACTGACACCATAAACGGTACTTTAAATGGATTTACATCTACATAAATACCCTGAAAGCCGCCTTTCAGCGTTTAGCAGGAGCTTTAGGCTCCAATCCTTCGAGTTACATCTTTATTTTTAAATTATTTGTCGCAAATCCTTCGCGGAAATAATGAGTTCCTTAAAAGACTTGTCCTCGCCTCAATATTTCTTGTTTTACGCTCATCATCGGGTCGCTGGAAGTAGCAGGGGTGTCGCATAATACAGATTACGTCTTCCGCAAATGTACTTTCTCTACATAAGATACAAAATTGGGGTAGGAATTTAATCATCATTAGGTCGATTTGCCCCTAGATAGGCAAGTAGGTGGCGCGTTCTCCTATACTGAAAGCGGTCAAAGGTTTGGTCCCCGAAGTGTAGCCATGATTGTGTCGTAGCTTCGTGAACCAGGAAATTACTTGGATTAAATGAAAACATGTCCAACGTGTTAAAGAACCGATATGTTGAAGCGTATCATTCCTTAGCGATTGCCTGTTGACTAGGCTTTAGCTTACATTGGGATGATGCACCATGGATGTTACTTTTACAGGGAATTATATCACGTATAATTGGGTAATTCCCTGTTTGCGGTAAATCATTATTATTATAACTAGAAAATGCCCCCGCAAAGCATGACGGAACTCAATTTAGTGAAAAAATATACCTATTATCATATATATCTGGTCCTGCTAAGCCAGAAACAGTTCGTCGTAAGGTAACTCAATATTTTTCTTACCATTATTTATAATATTTATTCTACTGTTTTCAAGTCGTGAAAACCTACTTAACGTACATTTCGCATGGAAAAGTACACTGATTGATTATACCCGTGTATGGGAAAACTCATAAATTGAGCATTCAAGAAATGTTGTCAAAGGGTTGGGTATTTTATTTCCAAAAATTTTCACGAATTTTCCATGTGCTTTATCAAAGTTCTCCCAATTTCGACTTTTTTGAACTTTTAACGACGAAAATAAAATTCTATGATAATTTTCCTTTCTTTTGACTCTTGTCTCAATTTCGTAGGACCATTGTTTCTAATTTAATTTTGTAAAAGAAACGACCATTGCAATTCATCAAAAGGTACTTTACGTACATCTATTATGTAAACCTACTTTGTGCTCCTGGATTCGAACCCTGGTCTTTACAGAGATGGGAATAGTTTTCCTAGAGGTTTGAGAATAGTAGAAACACAACGTCGTTTGTTTCAGATCTCTAGGTCAAGCCGTTTCTGAGATAAATAGGGAGGCGGACAGACGGACAGACATTTGCTTTATATATATATGATATTTGGCACTTATTAGTACAATGACTGGGAAACGTTTTCCCATCCCGAGTGAAAAGTACCAAAGGGATTTGGATCATCTATTGATTTGTAGTAGTCATTTAAAAATCGTCCTACTAATACTAGTACTAGTAATAATACAAGTAGGAGCAAGTACTAATTATTGTGTTTTTTGTAGTTGAACAATAATTTCATCTTGTATTCTAATTGTCTCGATGTTTTTACGTAAAGTTATAGGTATAACACAAGTTCCTGAAATTATCATTGGGACAGTTTTGACAGATTTTATGTTCCAGACTTCTTTTATCTCTTCGGTCAAGGGGTGCATATTTCTGTACTTCTTCCTTATGTTCGGTGCCTATATTTTCTATGTTAGGGAAGGAGATTTCTATTAGATTTATTTTTCTTGTTATTACTGGTATCAGTTCTTATTTATTTAAGAGCATTAATAGTGCTTCTAATACAAGGATTTACATATTGAGTTGAGCTTTAATGTAGATCACCAGAATTTTCTGCGAATAGGACTGCTGAAATAGACAAACCTATTGCAATTATATTGCTGTCTCCAGCATTTTAAAAAGGTTGCTCCTCTTGTTTTTTCTTTCCTTCAGACTGACAATCAGTGTATCAAAGTTATATCGTGTTATTCTTGCGCGGCTTCAGCCTGACTGCCGTTTTACCGTAAGCTGTCAATATCACGGAAGATATGAGAGATAAATCTGGAATCCGGCTTCGCAAAAGAGCCCATCAATTGATAATAAAGGGGGCGTTCGTCTGATATGAAAGAGAGAGGGATGCCGACTGAGAATGTTTTCCGCAAAATTAAGGAAAAAAATAAAAACGGAATTAAAAAATGGTGAGGAAGGCGTATCCATCATCGTCCTTCGGGTGACCAGGCAACTGCCAAAGGTTCCGCACTCGGCATAAAAGAACGAACGCCCTGTGAAGGGGTGGAGTTGGGGATTGCGGGAGATGGGACGAATAACGGAGCCGTTATTAATTTCTGTCGTCCCAGGCAACCTTTTGGATGCTTTGTCCAAATCGACTTCTATCATTCCATCGCAGCCTGCTACCATCAGTTCTCTATTCTTTCCGCATCTACGTCGTAGGTTGGTGTGGAGGTTTGACAGAAAATATAGGAACCATTCGTATTTTATTTTCAGAAAGAAAAATAAAGCATACGTGGACTTAAGTGATCGAATTTACTATGGCACTGCTGTGTGATGCGATTCAAATTCCCGTTGAAAAATGAAGAGGAATTTCCCGCTTTCATGCCATATCTGCAAATACATTTCGGGATGGGCGGCATAGGTGAATCAATGCAGAATTCTGTCACTAATTTTATTCAGAAAACCAAATGTAAAGCTCTTTTGCTTGGGCTAAATTTCATAGAGAACGAGCGGCAGCTAGAAATATTTTGCCTATGGAGTGTTAATTCACTTTTTTCTAGAAACGTGGTTTGGAAACGATTGGTGATGTTTAGTCCTCCGAATAAAGTAATCAGTTTTTTTATATTTTGCGAGGTTATGGGTCGCATCTTGAGAATTTACATTTACGTGCTTGGAGTTAAGTTTACAATATTCATTTTTTGTGGTTATTACCTAGAGTTTTCTCTTTGCTGTGTCTTCCTTAATCATTGCCTTACAAAGGCAGAAGTACTTACCAACAGGGAGACGTAAATAATAACGTGTATCCCCGACTGGTAAACAGCATGATGAAATAGAGTTTAGAGTTTAAGTTGAATCGCAAATTTCAGGGCAGAAAGTAATCAGTCATTATCAGAGCAATAAGGAATATATTAGCACGTTGAAGGGATAAATGAGAATATTAACGGCAAGATCTTCAAGCAAACAGCATTAAATGTTATTTCTGGTTATTTAGTGGTATTATTTTATGATTGACCAAAAGTACCGTTGGTACTATTAAATTAAATTAAAGTATTCGTTGGTACCTTTCTTTTATGCATTTTTTCCTTTATTTTTTATCAACAACATATAAGTGCTAGATGATACTCGCTGAATACCGTCAAACATCATATGGGACGAGATATGGTAGCAGGATCCATATGAGGTTAGCCACAGCAAGCAGTTTATGTTTAAACTCACAACTAAACTCTTCACCATACTTTCATTCTCTCTATTCTATTGCTCTTTTTTCATCTCAGTCGGCAATCTTGCCAAATTCATAAACATATTAGAGGCTTCTAAAACAGAAATAATGGACGGTTAATCACTAGGTACATTTGGGTGCTACCTCCGAATTTCGTTGCTAGGTGGATGTGTGACGTAAGTTTCAAATCGGAAGGGAAATAATGAATGAGCTAGTACTATTTTTCTGGAGAAGGATACACTTGGTAAATTTTTCCACACTGTATTTATTGGCGACCGGTTTCGTAAGTTGACTTACATCTTCAGGCAAAGGGTAAGATTTTTGCACATCATATATAGGGTGGTTGAGAGGAGGGAGGGAAGGAGGGAGTTGGTGCATCAGGGAAAGTGTATCCTTCTGCAATGGTTTTCCACGAAGTCACGCCTGCTAATATCGATTTTACTATTTTTCTTTCTTTTTTTCGCATTTTTTCAATTACTATTGTTTGGGGATTAGGGCTATTTTCCTCTTTTATTTCCCGTCTTTTCACCATCTGTCCTTTCCACTTAACCGTATCTAATTTCTCAATTCCTTTCTCCGTTTTCTTTGATTTGATCCACCCAATTCTTCCTTGGACGGCGTCTTCCCCGCCTATCTTTCTAAAGCTATTATCTCTTGATTTTATTTCTGCTCTTATTTCACGTAGCCACAAAAGTCTGCTCTTTTCTATAGCGTTTCTAATATTTTCTCCTTCTAGCTCGTCCCTCATTCCTTTGATTATCCCCTTCTCTCTCGTTGTTATTCTCATTGTTTTTCTTTAGAACTTTCCCTCAGCAGCCTGTATTCTGTTGGCTCTTTATTTTCGATTCTTTAACTTGACACAACTCCAAAAACTTGAACAAAGTAGCATCTATTAATTATTTTCATCCTAGGGGCAAAATCTCCAAGTCGTTTTTACGTCTTTACCTTTTCATTTAAAATTGATGATTAAACGAGGGTCCCTGTCTGGAATTACAATCTTTAATTACGTGTTAATCTAGATGTTCTAGGAATTAGTTATTCTAAATGTTTAAACCTGGATTAAACAAAAAAAGGGAAACTTCCACGATCGTACCCTCACTGTGCTCAGTTGCCACGATTACCTCGAATTCCCTCTCCCCCGACACGTATGCAGCGCGCAATACGCCGTTCGATTTTTATGGAAGGAACCGTACAATTTTAAGTTACAACTGTAATTTAATTGTGTGGTGATATTTTGTAATTTTAAGGCGTAAAATGTTGTTTAAAAATGCAATTTCTCGCCTGTCAGCTCAAACATGCATTTTTACTTTTTTTACAATATATATTTTGACATAAATTTCGTTCTAATTTTATTTATCATACATTTTATTCTTCTACGTTTATAAGGTGTACTCGTGTTTCATTGTATATTACCTTCTTCTGCGTGGTTTTCGGTTTTTTCAATCCCCTTTTCTGTGGTTGTTTTCCCGCAACGTTTTACTTTGTCGAACTTAAATTCCCAAGTTATTTTCCCACTCGTCTTTTTATTTTGGGTTTTAATTAATAAGAGCTTATATAATAGGAGAATACGAGGATATGTTGAATAGAGGCTCATTTGGGCCTAACCTCGCCAAGAAAGGATTTATCTATCGATAGATCTATTTATCTTGACATTGGTTATCTTTTCTGGATAAAGGATACATTTCCAAAATATGTTCAGAGAGAAGGTACATACTTTTGTAGATGTAACCAAAATTATGCCTTCTTTCTTATTTATAGGCAGTTTTTATCCAGAAAGAAAAAAAAATCAGAGAGATAGACGCTAGAACGTATCGATTAAAAAATTCATTTTTCCAGGGAATGATACGCGAAAGTAATCGATTGGAAAAGTAGAGTATTGGGCGGCTTGCAGGGTACATATGTAAATGTGGGTGTATTTTTCATCCGAATTTTGTACTTGATAGATTCTAAACAACATTTTGCCTACTAATCACTACACTTACTAATGTACGAAGACTACACCTTCGTAATGAATAGCCTACACCATGACGCCTATGCTCTCATGGAATTCTCTTGATCATTTCTTCATCATCTACGCCTTGCCATAACGCGTCCGATTTTCTTTCTCTCCCTCCGATTTTCCTCACCATTTCCCTCAACTCTCTTACACCCATTCTCTCTTTCGAGAGGGATATCGCAAAATTTTCAAACGGGACCTCGCTGATTTATCGCCTCCTGTCAGCCAATCGTCATCGAGGAAAATGCGTGGACGAGGATTGGTTTGATTGGTGGTTTTGATTGGTAGTCTGCCTCTGGGCAGAGAGGGCCGGAGTTGAATAGAAAAGACCATTGTCAGCGGAAGCCTTAAAAGCTTATTTTTTTCCCTCCGGAGTCGAAGGTTGACGGGAGCTTGTAATTTAAAATTGACGCCGTGGCAGGAGCGGAGAGGATGTTAGGAGGATGAAAAATTTCCTCGAGTGTGTCGCTACAATTTTTCAAAAGACATTTTTAACTCGATGTCCGAAAATAATTCTAATCGGGGCGAAAAATCGGCATTATAACATTTTTTCCCGTATTATTCTTCCGTGCCATGGAGCAGATTTAATTGAACGCTCACGAATATTGCGTCCGCCTAGTAAAATATTGCCTATCGTGCTATAAAAATAATGGAGCGGTGGTTGTGCACCACACATGAATTTGCCTAATTAAAAATGTATCATTTTATAGACCTCTGAATAATTTAACCTCATTTATCCGTCCATAATTTGCGTCCGGTAATTTTTCAGTCGCAAAAAATTGCGATGCATGTCGCTCGGTTTTTGAGAAGAAGGTTTTTCAAGGTTTTTCGGCGATAATTAACAATTTCATTAAATGCTAATTTAAATGGAGAATTCGAAGTAAAAAAATAGTTCTATTATTATCTGGGAAAATATTACTACGGTGGAATAACCGCAGACCGATTTGGCACTGTGAAATAGTCTCTTACAGGTGACTCCGTATTGCCGTTCAGGGTAACATTTTGTTTGTATTTAGACCATGAGTGAATGTAGTCCTAAATTTCAACTGCAACGAATTGAACGTTTACAATAGCAATTGCAATATTTGTTCGATTCCATCAATTTCGGCTTATGTTTGATTGATGTTAGGCTAATTCATAATTTCAAGATTAGGAATTTTAGTTAACTGTACTTGCTCTCACTAATGACATGGTATGTTTTGTATCCATCATAATAGAAGATCACTGTTTGTTAAGTTAAGAAAAATGTTGACATAAGATAACAGCATACTGGTTTCATTGCTGTTTTGTATGCATTTAGGTACAGTTCAAACATCAAGATCATTCTGGGACATTATAGCTCCGTAAACCATGCTCCAAATGATGAAAGTGATGACAGATGAAAGTAATCCAGTCAGTATTAAAGAAATGTTAACGGTAGTGCCTGAACCATTTCTTAGACGATTTCATTATTTAAACCATCGAAAAGAAAATTTCTCATTAATCGTTTGATATTTTCATACCTACAATAGAGTTCTGTATATTACTCATTACAAATTCATTATAAATTTTATTTTAATGGAACTGGTGGATTGGATATGCAAAACATTCATTTACAAGACTTTCACATAGTTGTACAGTATACGAACGTGATGCAAGCAAAATAAGAAGTAGTATATGAAAAATAATTTGTAGAATCCCGAAGAACTTTCTTGACTGAACATGGTGATTTCACTAATAAGATCTCAAATAGTAGATGGAAATTGTTTCGGACAAATACTTCAGTGAAAAAATAATTTAATGCCTTTGTCTAAGACCTTTTATGTGAGATATTTCACTGAATCTTGTACTGAATTATTCATAAATTAATTATTTTTATATATTTTATAATGCATTCATAATGTAATTACAGAAGGAATAAAGCTTATAAAAATCAGATTATGTAGTATCAGAGAAGAGTTGTTGATTCTTTATCGACATTTGTCATGTGTTAGAGAAATTGAATGAAAGCTACAGATTAAATTAAATTTCACATACTCTCTTGTACTTTTTTTAAAGACTTACCCTTAATTATGAAACGGGCTGTCGTTGTCTCTCTTGGTGTAGTTGTGATCCTTGATATGTGAAAGTTACCATTTATTTCAATTTTTCAATTTTTTAAATTTTCTTTCCCATTCCAATTGTGACACTTAATAAGTTAACTACTTAATATTGTCCTATCACCATCATTAAAACATCAACTTTTAAGAGTCACCGTCTGATATATTCATTACATTTCACTTATCTCGGTCTGTATATTCATTCCAGAACCTGATTCAAACTCAGCTCATGCTTCATATTTCTTTTGGTGTTATGAAAGTAGCAACGAAGAAACGGAATTCAGTGCCTGAGGCTGAATATTTATTTATTTATTTAAATTTACGCTGCAATTTGGCCTTCTGACCAGGTGGCAGCGTTGGAGGGGGAACATTACATGAAAAAATAGGATTGCCTGGCATTCGCCCTAGGACGGGAGGAAAAACCCTCCAAAAACCTCCCGTAGGCAATCCATTACATATACAAATTTATAAACAAAGAAGGATACATAAAAGTACATACAGTTAGGTATAGCTTATCCTAGAACTATAAATACATATAAAAATTACTCTAAAATTAGACAAATAGATAAGCTAGCTTACATGGCAGGTAGTCCATATAGTCATGTACATCTTACTAAGTATTAATTCATATGACTAGTTCTACATTCTATATTAATACATAAAATTAAATTACACCTTAAATTATTACAAATGAGGTTTAAGCTTATTCTTAAAAATTTTTACATTCTTCGGCATTGGAATGAGAACTTCTCCAGGCAAAGCGTTCCATTCTCTAATACCCCTATTTACGAATGAATATTTCGCTGTATCTGTTTTCTGTTCCCGTTCTTTGATTTTTAAATTATGATTGCCACGTCCAATATAGCTAGGGAGGTTAAACCTGGCTTTCAGTTCGCTCCAGCCTTCTACGGAATTCCATGCTTTATACATCCCGGCTAATCTAAATATTTTCCTTCTCGACTCTAATGATT
>KZ308610.1:565482-581894 GCA_000376725.2 Ladona fulva
ATACGTTTGGGTTCCTTGATCCTTTTCATTCTTCGACGCACAGTTGGTGTATAGTCCCATATATGTTGTATTAAGGGATTGTGGATGGTTTGCGATTTCCTAGAGAATTTTTTACATATGACCAGTAAATGTTCTGAGAATTTTGGAGTGCGGTGATGGCGTAATATTTCTTCAAGTGGAATTAATTTTTTGCTACACACAGCTAGTAGGATAGATTTATTGTAGAAGATGGTGATTTTGTTTAAGTTTTTGTTAGTGGTGTTGCAACATATTACCGCCGCGTATGTCAGAATTGGTAGGATATATGACTTTATTAACCTGAGTTTGGTGTTTGTTGTTAATTTGCTTTTTCGGTTGAGGAGAGGGAGCAGTCTAGATCTGGCAGCGGCTGCTTTCTGGATGCTACTATTTATATGTTTAGTCCAGGTTAGATTTTCCGTGATGTTGACACCCAGGAACTTTTGCTCTTTTACTGGTGGAATTGCCTGTTGGTAGATTGTTGGTTTGATGGTCGCCTTTTTTCTGGGATGTAGAAGGATTTACATTCAAATTCCTAAAGCGGAGATATACTATATAAAAAGTGAAGTGCTCTTGTTTTTTAATGGGTCATTATGGCTCATTATGGCATTATGGGTCATTATGGCATTTTTTAAATTGGGATGTTATTTAAAACCTTGCCACCAGAACTTTGTCCTAATTGTAAGGTTATGTACAATAATAACAATTATAATTCATTTTGAGCAGTAATCTAAAAAACATCAGTGGTACTTATCAGATGCGTAAATTATGCAGTTTCCGTGGAATGAAACTCATGAATCCCGTTTGGTATACCGCAAAACTTTGATACGCAAATTTCATTGATTCCAAACGGCTATTTAATGTACAGCCAACAATAACGCCATCCCTTGTAAATATGATGAATTTCTTCGTTCCTTTTTTTATTGAACCAACTCAAATTTGACTTTCAGAGAATGAAAACTTCCGACGAAAATTTCTAATTCGTTCAAATATTTACCGTGGGGATTTATATTCAGGAAGGAAGAAATTTTCATTGAAAATATTTTTCGGGCATAAAAAGCAGCTCCTCAGTGACGCTTGGGCTTCCATTCCGTAGCAGAAAAACTGCTTCTTTTCTGTCAAAATCTTGAAAATAAACTACACTTAACGGAGAGTTTATTAATTTCCTCCGTAGTACTTTTATGTTGGCCCTCCATATGATTGCGCATGAGGTAATAACGGTGATGTGTATTGTTAAATTAACAAAAACCCAACAAGGATATTTAAAACAATTTTTGGAGTGAGTTTTTTCAGCTTTTTCCTCGTCTACTATTATAAAAGCAAGGTATGCGATTTAAGCCGTGTTAACTAATTTAATAAAATAATTTAAATATTTACACGATATAAACTTTCATGTTTTTGCATAAAATAACTCATAACTATCATCCAGGAGTATTTACAAAGGAGGTTATTACAGGCTTACCAACATAGAAAGCTAAGATTTCCGTAAATAATATTTTTGGATGGCTTTTCCAAGAAGCTGGAAAATTAACAAAAACTTACAGGACAGTGGTTAACGTTTTTTTTTATGATAGGGAATGAACAACTTCTGCTTCATATAGGTTTATTAGTGCTACGTTTATTTTATATTAAGTTATCTATTTAATGCTATTGTAGTATGTTTCCAGTACGTTTTTCCTAATATACACAGTATATATTTGTTATTGTATAGTAGAATATTTATTTTTGGGTACTGGATGACGAAAAATCATTTGTCATTACCTTTTGCGACAATCTTGTTCATACTTGTGGTTACGAAGTTTTCTGAGTCACGTGTTATCCTGTATTGGATATTCGTTTCTCCTTTCACTTAAAACCTTCTGACTCAGGAAAGAAGGCGAAAAATACTTCACTCCTCCTCTTTTCCCATTTATTCATTCCCTCGCCAAAGGTTTCTGTAATCCAAACGAATGAATTTAGAATTCAACCAGCCATTTGGCTGATAATTTTACTGAAGAACTTGGATTCATGCAAGCTTTGTAAAGATATTTTCATTTTAAGTATCGTATGACATATGCCAGCACTCAAAGCCGTTGTTATTTATCATCATATCTGCTGGAAAGCTTACTGAATCGTCTACTAATATTCTGCAGGAAACGTTTTCTGCAGAATTAGAAGGACGACCTTAATGTTCATTAATACTTCCACCAGTATGAAAAAGCCCTTGGTCTACCCATCCTCCTTCGTGGTCGTTCGTATCTCCCGCTATTCGCAATAACTTGATGGAATTTGAGCGAATCGAAAGGATTTCCGGAGCATAATATCCTGCAGCCACGTTGCGCCGTAGCCAAAAAAGCTTCCGCGAAGTGCGTGTATGAGGGCGATGCAATTTAAAATAATCTCGGAGGGATTCTCAGGATTCGAGCGCGTGACCTCCTTGTGGTAAGGTGACAATGGGAGTCGGAGATCGTAGGGTCATATAGAGGCAGCTCTTCATGGTCATGTCCTTTGACCTTTTCTTTCCGCTAGTATTTCCGACCACGACGGCAGCGTCAAGTAGAGGACACGTGGAATCTGTTTCCATGACGATATTCCAGTCACGCGCCGTCGCCAACGAATACTACCTGACTTCCTCTCTTCACTTCCTTCCTCTGTTTCCATCTATATTTTACTTTTTCTTCTCTATTCCTCATTCACTGCTTTCTCTTCATCTCCCCTCTTTTACAAACGAGATTTTCGGTGCTATAGATTGAAGAGGTTCGGAGTAGTTGAGATGCACGTGACTTCAAATACAGAGAGCTGTACAGGAATGGCCTCTTTGTAACCCTGCAGGTTATCTACGGCATGACCCGTCGGTAAGACAGGATGGTACTGGAACAGTTCATCACACTATCTTCGAAGGATAGAGTTATTATTATAACCCTTACAGGTGCCTCGACTTATGAACCGCTTTATATACCAAGCTTTCAGCTTTGTTATCGTCCCATTCTTACGTCAAGATGAGAACTTAATTTCGAGATACTTAAAGAAAATACCAAATAGATATATTGGAAAACTGGGTATCGAGATAAAAACTGCTCGACTTGTAAGCTCTGAACTGAAACAAATTAAGTTCGTAAGTCGAGACGTTACTGTGCAAAATAAACCAAAAGAATTAAGACAATTTTTGAGAGGAAATTTTTTCATATCTCGTATTAAGCAGGAGGAATTTTGCGTCTATGTTGATGCTTCTGTTTACTGTAATACTTTTATAAGCAGTGTCGTGGTGAAGGTGAAATCGAAACGAAATAGACGTTTGCTACCACTGCCTCATGAAAAAATATACGTAGATGAAGATGAATTATTCAAAACAGTTACAGCGTGTACTTCAACAACAATAATGCTTTTTCTTCTGTGAAGACTCAATATATCCTCACATTCTTAAACCTGAGGGGGATAAATTGAAGTATAGTATCATTATCGTCATTCTAAGGATGTGCAATCTGAATTTCAGCGGAAAAGACAAAATATTAAATGTGGCTATCCCGGGGAAAACATTTACCCTTGTACGAATACAATAACGAATAATAATTACGAATAACTCATTAAAAAAATGCAGTTAAAGCACTTAAAAAGGGAATTCTTTCTGGAATTTAGTGGTTGGGGAATGGGGCCCATTCAAGCAAAAAATATATTAAACGGTTGTCGCAGATTTTCCGAGTTCTGCGAATGAATGGTTTGAAAATTTTAGCAACTGTAGAAAAACGCAAACTGGTTAGACTTCTGTAACTGCACTAAAGACAAAATTACACTTCAAGGGATCTGCTTGAGAGATGCTTATGGGGAAGAATGAAAAAGTCATATAGTTGGGAGGTTGAATCTTCGGAGTGATCAGGAAGCAAAGCCAAGGTAAAACGACAAAAGAATATTTACATTTTGCTCCTCTTTTTTTCTGTAAACTTCTTAATTGAGGGTATTTTTCCTGAACAAAAGACGAATTTTACACTTAGAGTAACTTTTTTCTTCAATTCTTATCAGACTCACTAGATGTTTACCAGTAAATTACATAGTAAAATCATTCGAAGATTTTTTATTTATATGCTCCCTAATGATAAATACGTTAAATCAACTATGAAGGGAAAGTCATACTGATAAATATATGGATTCACACGTGTAAACTTCAGAAACAGAGCTAAGTAACTTCTGTCCAGGAACACGTGGGAAAGTCATCCAAGAATTCTTGCAAGATCCGTTATCTTGGAGGGTGGATGTAAAAGGAACACAAGTTTCGGAGAAGATAAAGTTAATCTGCGAATCATCCCTGCCAGCGCATGTTATGATTTCAGCCTTTACACGTTTCGCCATATGCCATAACTTTGTGACGACCTTTTAAAATTATAGCTGAAAATTATATAATTTTCTCAAAAGAAATGAATGTCTTTTTTTGATTTTACCACTGCTGCGCTTTTGAGAAGCTTACAGTGTAGAAACCGGCATTTATATACATAAATAAATAACGTCTTTTATAGCTGAATTACTAGCTACTTGCATATCTTTCCTTAATGAGGCTGTTGCGAACGTTTATTTCTTAGGCACTGGATGATTAAATTAGAAATATAACATTAGATTATTTTTATGCGAGGAAGGGAGTAAATTCGGGTCAAATTATCATGTTAAATTTTGAGAAATTTATGAAATTTAATCTTGCAATTTTAATGTGAACTTCTTGTCACGGTCATGATTACCTTGTCATGTAATGTTGCAATAGAAATATAGAAATAATGTACACAAAGTGGAGAAGGACATTAAGCATGCGATGACAGTAATTATCGGCTTGTTCTTGGAAAAAAAATGTTCAGATCTTAGAAGTATAGGTGGATATAAGGTTTTTATAAGAATTCATCGTAATAAAACTTAACTGTCTTCCTTCATCTTATAGTTACATAATGAATTTAATGAGCGTACGTTGGTATACATTTCAAGCAAGTTAGTACCGCGAGCTACTTATGATATACGTAAATAAGTTACATTAGCAATATTCCTGTACTTTTTTAGTATACGATGATTAGGTGTGTTTAAATATGTTAACTTATTTATTTGATTTATAGGATGTTAGCAATTATACTAACATCACACATTCTTCTTTTGCACATTTCTTCATTTATCCTCTATTCGCCAGGTCTCTTAAATCTCATTCTTTTTCCTTTTCCTCTTCCTCTTTCCATGATTCTTCTACTTTACGTCGCCATGACAATATGATGAACTGCGTATACGCTAAAAGTCTAACTATAAATCTTTTCTTCGGACCGTGTAAATGCATGTATATCATTCAGCTTATCCTTTTCCTTATATATGATGACTGCGGCTACTAGATTTTCGCTGTAAACGCTTTGGTTAGCTAAAATTCCCGTACAAGATCACAATTTAGTCATTATTTGTATGATATTGCTGTTTATCATGCTAATTTATTTTTAGGACAGACTTTCAATTTGATTTTCAGAGATTCGAGGATAATTATTTATTTACTACCTCGGAGAAAGATTAGGCAGTAATAAAATGAGGTTTAAAACAAAGATGCATGTCATATTTATGACAATAAATATGATATACATAGATATGAGCCCTCCGGGGAGTCATGTGGGTAACGTGTTCGACTTCGGTGAAAGTGGTTTCAGGTTCGATATCTGGTGGAGGTTTACGTGCGGAGTGGACTTAGCTGTTGATGTACTTTTAAATTCCACCACTACTAAATACTGTGTGCATATACATATCATATATACCAGGGGTGGTCAAACCGTCTTTGAGAAGATTCTTCATTTTCGAAAAGTTTTTAATGCTTCAATTATTTTAATTATCTACGGACCTACGTATAGTAAAATTGACCGTATATTCCTTAGGTAAAAATTATTTCAGAAGAAAGCTCGGAAGGATTTATGTATTTTTTGGCTGGAAATGCGAAAATTTGTCTCAAGGGATAATAAAAAGTAATATACTGGCACTTAAAGATCTACACTTTGAAGCAAAAGGAGAAACATAAGCCAAAATCGACATGACTGGTACTCAAACCCATGTCTTCGACTCTCCAGGCAAGTATTCTAACCACTACACTACTCAGCGTGATTGTTAAGAGTAGGGATGTAACGGAGCTTCGACTCCGAATCCGAAAGGTCGGAAACTCCGGTTCAAATTCACCTCCGGATCCGACTCCGGTTCCGATATTATCAAACCGGAGTTTTAACGGAGTTAAAACTTCGAAGTAAATGAAATTCGGCATTGATAAATACCATCGGGAAATTGTGATTTACCACGGATATTTGGTCTGAGTCAAGTGCTAATGTTTCATTAATAAGTTTGACAGCACACGGAATAACGGTTGACTTCTAACGTATCAAAATTGTATTAAAATTTCAACCACTCAATGAACGTCACACTGGAGACCTAATCTGTGAAGAAATTAAGGAGATGCTACATGAGTGGGAAATAGAAGACAACAAAATTCACTGCTTTATTCGTGATGGTGGGCCAAATATGGTGCGAGCAATGCAGCTAGCTGCCATTCTCGATGTGAGTTGCACTGTACATCAACAACAGCTCTGTGTCCGAAGTGCTTTGAGCAGACACGAAGACGCCGCAGCCTTAATAGCTAAATGCAAGAAGATAGCAGCACATTTTAGCCACTCTCTCATTGCAAAGTCTGCTTTGCAAAAAATTCAAGAAGATCAACTTAGCCAGCATCCTCTAGGCATAGTACAGGATTGCAGCATCCTATTTTTCCACTAAAAATTATCATCTTCTTTTTCGGTTTTTATATTACTAAATTATTAGCTCTCTATTCTAACCTTCTGTTTTATATATTTTTAGGTGGAACAGCACGTTTTATATGATAAAACGTCTGATTATGGTCAAAGAATCCATATGCTTATATGCTAGCAAGCACAGTATTCCGTAACTTTCACCAGAAGAATGGTTACACCTCGATCAATTGGTGGCAGTGTTGCGACCATTTGAAGAAGTCACTAGGAGTATGAGTGACAGCAAAGCCAGTATTTCCTCTGTAATTCCATTGATTCACGTGCTCAAACAGAACCTCCAAATTCAAATCGAAAATACCGAACCGAATGTTACTGGTTATAAGAAAAAGATGATTGCGAATTTAATGGAAGACCTAAATTCAAGATTTGGTGAGCTACACACAAACAATTTATTTGCTCTTGCAACATACTTAGACCTGCGTTATAAACTGAAGTTTTTCAACGAAGCTGTGAAGGAGCAGGTGGAATCTCAGTTGATGAATTGGCTAGATAAGTTTGAATCAACTGAACTTGATGATTACGATTCTCCATTAAATAAAAGATTTAAAATTGAATCAGATACAAACAAAGATGAGACAACCACTAGTTCTCAGTCTCGGAACCATCAAAATAGGTCGGTCAGCGTCCAATCTTATCTGGCCAATATTCTACTGGACAGTGATGAAGAGGAGGACATTCATGGAACTGACATTCATGAACTGAGTCTGCTGTAGGCTGCAAATTTCAAATTTGGAGGGCGCTCTTAAATGATTACAATAAAGAGAAACATTTCAAATGGAGAGAAGATCCATTAATGTGGTGGAAGGAAAATGATAAATTCAAGGTATTCAAGCCAATCGTGCGTCAGTTTTTATCGGCTCCATCGGGGATCGTTCCTAGCGAACAGCTGTTCAGTGGAGCTGGTTTGATTTACAACCATTTAAGAAATAGACTGGATGGCGAAAAAGCATCCAAATTACTGTTGATAAAATATAATTTATCAATTATAAATTTTGACTATTAGTTTGTAAATTTGTCCTACATATAAAAACATTCGCTAGTTTTTTTCAGTTTCATTAACTTTTGTAACAATTCAAAATTTTCCTTTTCTCATTTTGCAAATGAAGGTTGTTTTAAGCAAATTTTATAGTTTCCTGATGTAATTATGTCACCTCCGTCTCCGACTCCGATATACCTCCGACTCCGACGGAGGTCGGAATGGAACCTCCGAATTCGACTCCGCCTCCGATAAAATCACCTCCGTAACATCCCTAGTTAAGAGCTTAGATTACCTACCCGGTTAGTAGGACACATGACTTAGACACTGACACTGTCTGGAGATCTCGGTTGGAATCATTTTGAGACCTGTGCTCCATTCTCAGTCATGTTGATATTTTTCGCCTCTGTTCCTCTCTGTCAAAATATTTTAAATTAAGTAGACCGTGGTCGAACGATTCGTATCAAAGCCGAATGCAGGCAGGCGATATATTTGCCAGAGCTGGTAAATGTCATAAACACATATATAGTACTTATATACACCATAGATGTATACACTTAAAAAGGGTGAATGCAAAGAAATACGTAACATATGTTGTTCAGAGTGATACGAAATATATAAAGTGATTGATAATAAATTTATAAGAGAAAAATTAGTCGTTGAAAGAGACAAATACATTACTAAATGACTTTTCTTGCGTCACACTCAAACGTACCGAAGAAAATGTACCGAAGAAAGAGAGTAGAAAAGAATTTCACAGAAAGTACATACATGTAATAAGGTGTTATTGCTATACTCATGATTGTAATTTATAAAGGAAGAATAAGATGATCATGTTAGCTAAATTTTATATTTACGTTATTTAATGCTCATCACGCTTATTACTAATGATCTGCAGTGAATATTAAATACGTGTTTCTCCATGAAGCCGCCTCAGAAAATTCCTCTCTGGTTCGCGGCTCTAATTTTTTGTTGATTATGATGCAAAAGCCTTGGAAACTGCGACTATTTGCCTCCGAGTCTCTCCTCTTATGGCTCGGAGAATGGTCCATTTAAATTTACATATCCGTGGCATATTCCGGTTAGATTCATTGCGGGGTGAAATTAGGGTAAACTCTGCGAATTTCTTCAACTTTTCTAAAGTTCAACGAAATTATGAGAGCTTTGCATAACTTTTGAGAATTCCCAGAAATGTAAATGGCCTTATAAATAGAGATATCTCGAGCTCGCCGGTTCACTGGGGTGACAGTAAGAGTCTGCAAGCATCTGAAAGACGCGTTTTCTTGTGCCTGAGAGAATTTACGAAACAGAGGTAAGGAGTGAGTCCAAGGAGGATACAGCTAAGAATTGTGACACTTCACTTCACCCTCCAGAAGTGAGGAAAAACTTTGGGTATTGAGCCGGGCCATCTCAACCTCCGGAAGAGCGTTTATAGTTGAAGATACATTAATATGAAGGGAGCTGTTAGATAATCTTTTAGAGTCCAATAAAATGATTGTTCTTTTAATAGGACAGAAAAAGCAATTTAATCCGCTTTTCTAAATATTCACTCCTCCTGACCCTTTCTTTTCCTTAGGGTAGATTTAATTCCATAGACGTAAATCAGAAAAGCCATGAAGTAATCCGGAAAAATTTCCGTGAAAGATGTTATGCTGAGAATTGAAAATCAATTGAATGCTCTAAAATATTTGAACATGCAAAAGTAAAATAGATTTGCCTTTGTTTATATTATCTAAAACGTACATCATCTAGCCAGTTTCGAAATGGTATAGTTAACCTTCATGCATCAGGTAGGATGAACCTTAGAATATTACGTTGCGCTTAAATAAGTAGCTTCTTTTACACATGTATATTATTAAATTTAAATATTTGATCATCATATATCTTATTCATCGTAGCAGCATGAAATTTATTGGTTTGTCTTTCGCGACATTTATCAGATTTTGTGGAAGGTCTATCAAAATTTGAAATAATGAATTGTGGCATAATAGCGGTCTTCATTGAGACGCGTGTTTTACGGAAAACAAGTCATTGATATTTGTTCCACTATGTTAAATTAACGCCCATTACTGCGATGAGCTACCTTTTTGAGAGTGCGTGCCAAGAAGGGCCAAATCTCTGTTAAAAATGTATCCATGTGCATTCGAAATTTTTTGAGATCATATTATTTGATACATTAATATCTGATTTATGAATGTTTATTTTAATCATGTAAAACTGACCGAATGAAAAAAATATGGCAGGATTTTACAGCAAGGAAATTGTTCCCCTTCAAAATGAAAAATAAATTTGTCAAGGATTTGTTTCACGTGCCAGAAACAAGTCATCGGAGTGCCATCTTCGGAATGCGTGGCAAGTGCTGTTTTCCTCTTGCGTATGCTATGACATTTTATTTGTTATCGTGGTAGGGTAAATAGCTTGCAGTAGCTTATTTCAATATGATATGGAGGGAGCAATACATTTTGGATTCAGTACGTCTTCTGTTTGCTTTGAATACACTCATTTCCATACGTTACTTGATATTGAATCTAATAGTGTTTTCAGTCTAACATAAGTAGAGAATTTACAGCCGAATTGAAAACTTTATTTCATGAAATACTCTTAAATATTTCAAAACTGGTGCATTTAAATAATTAATTTAACCTATAAAAATAACCTTTTGTCCATTTTTCTTGGGAGTTATGTATAATTTATTCTTAACTCTAAGAATTCTTGTTTTACAAGCCTGGGTAGTATTCGGTCTTTGACGAGATCTCATAAAAAGAAACTGAAAGTAGAATCTTCTGATTCGGCCTCGATTCTGTGTTAGTTTTCCATTATACGGAGTAAGAAAATGAATAGCGTTACCACAATAATATTTTGGTAACGGTAGATGTGTCCTTTTTCTTATTCTTTATGAAACTGGAAGTCAAAGCATTAAACTGGCACGGAAATTAACTTAGATGCTTTTTAAATCTTTGATGAAATCAGAATTGGTAATAAACTCAATAATTCCCCTCTTCATTTGGTGGAATTCCATGTAGGAATGACATTAAGTTTCGATCAACCAAATTACAGTAAAATTAATTAGAAACACTTCGATATCTACTACCTCACTTCAACATCTATTACAATCTTTTTCTACGTCGTCCGCGTTTAATTTTTTATACGTCTAAGCAATGGCAATTGCCACTCAGAGTAGGTGTGTCCCTTGGAAAGGAACTTAAGTTTACATCTCCTATTCCAGTTGAGCTGAAGAGTTTTGCACACGTATAATACAAGGATGCGTGTATTATGAGACTGTTTTGAGGACGTAATATTTGCATCGCTATTTCCCGATTTAAGCCTCGTTCTCACAGAAGAAAGGAATAGGCCATCGAGTAGTTTAGTACTCGAAAATGAAAGGAGGTGGAAGCAGTTCCGGAATCCCTTTTAGAAGCAACTATCACAAGTCTTGTTGAGCCCTCCGAAACAATTTGTCACCGTAACAGATAAGAAGACGAGAGCCCTCTATTACGGCCAGCAGTTCTTCTTTGAGGCAAAGGTCCAAGTCGTTGTCTTCGCCTGGCCAAAGATGAAGAAGATTCTTGGGCGTGAGGAATTTCCGAAGTTCTCCCCGTGACGGAGAATGCGGCTTGAAACAGCTTAATAGCAGCCATTAGGATCTTTTTGGGCGATATCATGGCCGGAACTATGTGGGGCTGTTTGATGCTTGGGTTAAGGACCGGGATAAAATGGGGCCAAATTGTCCCTCGAGGTCCAGATACAACTCGATGAGTTCATGGAGGGAAAGATATTAACAAGGTGAAGGTTTGCTTTGCGAAGACTTGAAGTTTTAATGCCGAAAAAGGGAAAACAGAGAACGTTAGGTAAAAATACGTTTTGAAAATTGTTTTCGACGTTACTTGGAATAAAAGTGTATCTCGCTTTACAAATCAATTCTTTGGAAATAGCCGTTAGCCTAAAGTGGCCCGTTAATTGGGGTCGAGTTATGCTTAGAAAAGAATATGCCTANTAGATGTTCTTTTAATAAAGATTTCCTTTCTATTTTCTGTCATTATTTGGTAGTGTCATAAGTTTTCTACTAATTTATCAATTATACTGTATTGTTACAAAGATATCAATAGATTTCCCCACTATTTCCTAGGCGTAATGATGGGTAATCACTGAAATCGACCATGAAAATCTGAAATCAATATAAACCAATTGCAACTAAGCATTGTGAATGACTTTCACAATTCTTAATTAAAATTTGTTTAAAAGTAAGCATTAAAATATCAGCTGTAACCTAATTGCATTACTATATAAGAACTTACTAACATAATATCCTCTCCAAGAATATTATTTACATACCATCGGTAGAAAAGATGAAAACTTAAAGAAAATACCAGGTTATTAACAATTGTCAACATTTAATAATGTGTGACTCTTAAAAGGACAGACGTTGAAATCATCAAAAGCAAATGGGCTTATCTAAAGGTACCACGGATTAAACAATAGTTTTTCAAGACTTTCGAGTCACTAATGTAACAGTAACATATTTTTTTCAATACGTTTTCCGAGTGTTCATTTATTTAATTAGTAGTCGCTCCTTCATCACCACCCTCGCCACCAGCAAATCCTTGCCTTTCTCTCTTTCTTGGTCTTGCTCAGTCTCCCGTTTGATTTTCCCTCCTCAAATTTGATAAATCTCGTAGTTTTAATCCAAATATATGTATGAGTCGACGGAGATGGTGACAAATATCCCGAGCGAAAGGGGATCCAAAGACGGACTAACCTTGTTTCCTTGGGAGGGTGACAAGGGAAGAGCCATGGCCAGGTCAGGAGTCGATGCAATGAAGGGCCGTCTTATCCTCCCATGAATACTAACGATGGACGCCTCTCACCTCGCCCTTTCTCTCCCTTTCTACCGCATTTCCTCAATCTCAGTCTTCCTTTCCGGTTTTCCCTATCCCTTCCTGCTCTACAATTTCTCTTCACTTCCCGATTTATCGAGAGTTTTTATCCATTTCCGAGGATTTCGTAGATTTCTTTGCACTGATGTTATCTACATGGTACCCATTTAGTTTAGGGGAGGACTTACCGTTTTATTACATTATTTACGGACGTGATACTCTGCGTAGTTTTATTGCCCGTCCTTGTTGACATTGTTACACGATTTGCCAATTTATTGCACTGTTTTCATTGATGCTCCCTGAATAATTTTATTGCTGTTCATTGTTGACATTGTTACATCGTTTATAGAGTGGAACAAAAGAATGACTTATTGCGTTCATACCTTTGATATCGGGCTCCCAGATATCCAAGGTATGGGCGTTGTAGTAAATGGTAGCGCGTTCGCCATTCGTAAAAGTCATTTTAGTTTAGATTTACTGGTGCGTGTTCGCATGTGCGAAATTACTTATGCTGCCGACGAACTTTTAGATATGATCGCACACAGACATACAGCTTTCTTATCCGATTATTTTGTTATTGTTTTAATGGTCATGTCAGATTAATGATATTATTTGCTCTAATTAATGCTTAGGTCATTCCTTGATGGAATCATTTAATCATCTATTTTAATGATAATGAACGAATAACTTCATACCATGCTGTGAGATTAGCAATTATTTGATTATTTTAATTATGAATTATTAAATTATTTTATTTTTTTTGAGACGAACAACAGTGATGTTTATTAAGTTTAAGTATGGGATTCATTCGTTCATTAAATCATTAATAGTTAGTGTCGATTATAAAATTTAGGAGACCACGATGGCGTTTTCCACATTTGTTTATGTTGTCGTATCCATGGATGTATGGAGTCAAAATTTTTATCAATTCTTGAAATCTATTAGAAATTGCACTATGTATTTTAATGTTTCTAAGCGGTCGAATCCTTAATTGGAAAGAAAATTGGAATCTGAATTGTATCCGACAGATTCAATTGATTGGAATGTCCTGGATCTAAACTGATCGGATAGCTGTTCAGTGGTCAAGGTCAAAGGCTGCTCACCCTTTACCTATTGGCCTCAAAAATAACCTTTGCTATTGTAGCAATCAAAATTTATTATTTTATAGTATATTTTATATATATATAGCAATGTATTTATAAATTTATGCATATAAGTAGAAGAATTTTTAACCGAAAATAGTGGCCGAAGTTAAAAATCACTGGTATAAACAACGATATTACTATCAATGAAAACTTGGCGCTCGCTGGAATTAGTTAATACCTCTTTCTGGGAACTACAGTGTAAATACAGCTATAATATTTTAATTTGGCAACAGCTATAATATATTGAAATTTGCAAAAGTCATGAATTATTTGGTGATGCTTCTTCGATGATTTTAGCCGGAGAGAGTCGAGCTATATTAGCAAGTCTTAAATAATTCTGCTGCTACATCATCAAATATAAATCTACTACATCTGTGTTACGATTGCGTTTTAATATAAAACAGAAATGTAAAANGCTTCTTTGATGATTTTAGCCGGAGAGAGTCGAGCTATATTAGCAAGTCTTAAATAATTCTGCTGCTACATCATCAAATATAAATCTACTACGTCTGTGTTACGATTGCGTTTTAATATAAAACGGAAATGTAAAAATGAATATCATCAACAGTAAAAAAACTGAAACTCATATATATTTTGGAGTCTACCTTGATTTCTTCACTTTTCTAACGATGGTTTCATTTCAATAGATAGATATTGTACAGGAGGTCCTCGGCTTACTACCGAGATCCTTTCTCAGTAGGAAGTCGATTTGGATGTAAGTCAAGTAAGTTGTTCGCAGATAAACAACTGAACTATAGAGTATGTACATGCTTAGATACTTTGTCTAATTTACGAGTGCTATAAAAGAAACTGTTAAAATTACAGAAAAATATGTATGTACATAACAACGAATGCTTAAAACTTGCGGTGCTTTGGGTTCCTGAGTTGTATTACACATACGCATACGCGAAAGGAAGATTTAAATTTGACGTTGAGAATAATAAGACAACATTTACCCGCACCACTAAGTGTTTATTATGCGACCATTGACGCCATTCATTGAAACCATGGCCACAGAATAAATTCTCAGTTGTATGGATAAAAATGGTGTCTTATTATTCTCATCGTCATGGAAACCTAGCACGAAGCCAAGACGGAAGGAACCGATAGTAAATTGGACTTAGTAGTGGCATAGGTCGCAATTCGAGAATCACCTGCATAACCTTATTGTATATATACGAGAAATTTATTGTAAGGATAAGATTTCCTATCTTAAAACAGAATCAATTCTAAGGATACTAAATTCCATAAAAATAATAATTATAATACAATGGCTATATTTCAGGCCGAGATGGAAAATAGTTAGTCTTTCGTAACCACCAACCCTATGCCTTAGAAAGAGTTAAGGAAAAGAGCATGTGGGATTAGAACAAATAAGAAAACAACAAAAGGAACTTTTATGCGGGTTTAAAAACCCCGAGTCTGCTCTTAGGAAAAAACAAGACCATGCAGCAAAACACACGCGAGAAGAGAGGCGTAATAAACCTGTGAAACCTTCCAACGGTATCAACTTTGGTTTAGAAAGAAGAGGGGTAATGTGAAAATAAGAAAAAGGAAGGTGTTAGTAAAGCTAATGAAAAAATAGATAGTATAAATTCACACCCGTATGGCTTGCTCTAGTTGCGACAGATGTTTGTAATTGTAAATGAGGCAGTATTGGAAATAAACCGGTTCAGATGGGTGATTTTACGTTAAGTTTGAAAATGAGAATAAAGGTTTACTGGAATTTTCCGAATGAAAATGCCTTTGGGTGGCTGCCATATTCAGAATGTTCGGTTTTCTATCTGGTAGGGAAGTATCTATTTACATGTTATGCGCCTACGTTTGACTACATTGAGCCCTCTCTGAATCCTATGTCCACCTTCCTCCTGGATGCATGATATGCCGGTTGCAGTAATGTTTATCGCAGCATAAAACCTCTCCGCCCCAGGCCGTGCTCTGCTTGCCCTCCACTTTGCCTCTACCCTTGGTTTCGCGAACCTTGAGGTCACTGAAAACGTAAATTCCCCACTTCGCTCACCTAGATCGTTCTCTTATTGAGCGGATTTGGCATCCTCGCACCCGAGCCCACACTCCACCAACGGTGTGTCCCGTATGAACTTCAATGCCCACGTTACCAAGCCAGTCGAATATCAAATGTCAGATATTTGACATACAGGAAGATGGAAGATGTTTTCAACGTTTTCGAGAAAAACCTGCATTAACTAGGCGCCTTAGGTTGAATAAACTTGAGAAAACTGAAGTGTGGGTTATGCATAAGAGTTAATAGGTACAGAAATTCGTTTTATTTACTAAATTTATTCTAAAGTAAGCTGAGCTGATTGAGACGATTCTTTCTAGCCAGAATCTGTCAACTATTAATTCTCAGCGACTCTTTGTTTGGAAGACAGCAGTTTTAATACCTGGAGAAAGATGAAAAATTTAGAATATTCGAAATTTAAGTATTCCTCTGTGTATTTTAACGTAGAACTTTTGTGCCAGCTTTCTTGGAGTCTTGATGGGTTGATTTTGCTGGTAGTAATAAAAAAATCATTTAAAAAAATATAGATAAAATAGAAAACGTACGAAGTTCTTCAGCCATACTTGTTTAGTGGAGTAGATTCGTATATTTATACTTAATTTTTATGAT
>KZ308610.1:582819-654441 GCA_000376725.2 Ladona fulva
GATTTCTGCAACTACTGCCTAAAAATATTTAAAAAATTAAGAATAATAAATAAAGATGAAACCAAATAAGCAAATCGTACACCAATGTACGCAATGATATCCTAAAAATTGGTTATATTTTAGAATTAAATAAATAATTAAATGTTTTTAGCAAAGTTGTCAACGTAGAGGCTATATTTGTACTGTTACTACTGATAGAGCACTTCGATAGACATACATGACGATAAATAGAGAGAAGGAAGCACGATTAAGTATAAAATATTCATTTATCTCCTCGTCTAAGGATGCCATCATCCGTTAGAACGCAACAATGATTTATGAACAAAATACCGAATGGCACAGAATACACGAATGCGTAGAAGTTTGCGTCCGATGCTATATCAGAGATGTTTGCCGCTAAAATTCAACTGCATATCGGATGCATTCCGACGACTCGACGACGAAACTTAGTAGAAGTAATAGCGTTTACTATGGGAGGCGTTGCTTGGCACAATTAGAGCTTCGTTCATATGAATGTCCATTGAAGCTGCAAACGATTGTCAGCAGAAAAGGAATGCTGAGTGGAAGAAGTAGTGACGAGTGTTCTTGATTGTGTGCCGATTCTAAAAAAAGCCTATTTTGGTCTTCAGAGCCAAAGAAGTACTCATTAATTTCGATTAAGTGATTTTTGGATGTATTCGTTTTTGATCTGGAGACTGCGTTATTGCTTCAATAATCCCTATCCGCAAAATATGAAAAGACGGTTATTAATGATTGAGCAGTGGATGAACGTGGACTTAAAGAAAAGCTGCGTGATTAGTATGGAAGGGGTGCTTGACGTTCTGCCGACAGGTGGAATAAATCAGAATAGTAAAAGCTGTAAAGTCGTAGTAAATGATAGGGGAGAACTGAGAAGAAGCTGTTTGAGTGTGGATAAAATTTATTTATTTATTTACGAATTTCGGCCGAGGTTAGACACAAGTCTGGTGGAAGCTTAGTCACATAATATGTAGATAATAAACACTTAATTTAGATACCTATACAAAAATACACAATAGATAATCGCTACTACATGATTTACCCTTTGTTTTACATTGACTTTAAATGTAAATAACATATCCGCACAATTTCATTGCTATATCAAAATAAACTCTGTATATGTGTCCTATCTTTTTTTCCTCTTAGGATATGAAGATCTCTTCAAGCAAACAATTACACTCTCTAATCCCTATATTTATGAATGAGTACTTAGCTAAATCTTATCCTCGTTTCCTAACCTTTAGAACAAATGAGACAGCGAGCTTCGTATTTTCGACAAAATTTTTATTTACGACTGGTTTTGGCAGATGGCCATCGTCAAGACCTGAAATACGTCAGGACCCTAAACAAAAATTGTGTGGGATTTCTAAGTTCGCTGTCTCATTTATTAAAATGGCGTTATACCAAGTACGGCCATATCATATTGATTATATTCTCAGCTTTAAATTCTGCTTATTATCTTCTCGCGCTATATCAAACGGTTTTACCATTCTGCTTCTCAACTCATTCCAAACCTCGCCACCGTTTCTTACCTGAAAGATGCCACCAATCAATTTACCCTTTACCTTTTTCTAAGGATTTCCAACCAAGAATATATACTTGAAAAACTGACAGCAAGATAGCCTTGATAAACATATAGAAATTCTAAACTTGAGCAGTGACGACCTCAGCAGCAGCCCTGAATATTGGCAAATGATGGTCAATATCATAATCAAAGCATTAAGTATTGTAAGTAGGTACCACTTCTTCTTTGAGGCTCTTAACTCCAAAATATTTTCCCGTTAGAGGAATTGGAAAGGGCAGGATGACTTGAGTTGCAGGGCAAGAGAATGGGTCCTTCGAGGAGGAGAATTTATGTAAATCTGTGGGGTTAGAATCCATAAACTAGTGGGGACCGTTGGTCACCTGATCTGCGGTAGGACAGTCTGATTTGAGGGAACTGAGGATTGAGATCCTAGAGAGAATCCGTATTATCCTGTCGTGAGATCATTGGCGCAAACAGGTATAATCGTAGCATAAAGTTTTGCGGACACTTCTGCATAAAATTTAGCTGTTTCGGAAAAAATAGGTTCGAGCAGTGATAGAAAACTGTATTAATGTTCAGATCCTAATAGAATAAATATTCTTTTGTTATGTTGGTGAGAATATGAGTACCTATGCTTAAACATCTCTAAACTGCTTTAATTTTTAACATCTAGTGTTTAGAATGGTTCATTGACTATTGGATTCCATTTCAATATATATCTTCTATGAAAATCACATAGTTATTATT
This sequence comes from Ladona fulva, assembly GCA_000376725.2. Classification (NCBI taxonomy): domain Eukaryota; kingdom Metazoa; phylum Arthropoda; class Insecta; order Odonata; family Libellulidae; genus Ladona; species Ladona fulva. The sequence goes on from KZ308610.1 coordinate 585,110, forward strand.
TTATAACAAAGCTAGTCCAGGAATAATTCTTTTATTTATAATTATTGTCTGTCAATGACCATATAAAGGTGTAATAACAATCGGGAACATTTTTATTGTACAACTAAAAGAATGTTTTTTCAAGTGAATCAAATGAATAACTTGGAAATCACTGAAAATATAAAATATTAAGAAGTAAAAAGAAAATTCACAGCTTGAGTTTCGACACTGTCCAAATATTAAACGGCGAAATGTTATATTGTATGATTAATGAGAAAGATGCTAATTAGACATATAATAATTATTTCACTATAAGAAGACACCTACCTGATCACTACGATTTAGTCCTGAGAGTTATTTCATGTTCTTTTTATTTTACGTTATAAGTGTAGATTAAATAGCTTTGATCATCCTCTCCTTTATTTCAATTTACATATTTACATTTATATATACTGGTAGAGTTAGAAGACTTACTCTTGGTTACGCTTCAGTAAATTAGGCGCCTTTTCATATTGAACGAGACTGCTATGCCGCAATGCCAATTTAATTTCGTAAATAGAATATCCAATGTGATATTGAACACTTCAATAAAGAGGAAACCGAGTCTTAATAGAGCATATTCTATCACACCTGCGAGGCAAACTGTTTATTACAGCAGATAGTTGGTAAATGGATATAAAAGAGAGATTCCGATGGATTAACTTCGTTTCCAATTGCGATATTTAAATTGCGTTGAACGACTGACTGGGCAAACTTCCTCTCCAATGCTCTTCATGCATTGATTTCACGACGGAAAACGTGCGTTGAGAGAGAACCATATTGAAAAGTGAGTGGATATTTTGTCACTTGGCGAAACTTTTTTGCTGGTCCTTTTTTCCTCAGCCTTTTTCATTCCATTTGGCCGGCATCCTTTCTCGTTCTACCACTAAGCACGTATTTATCGACGCTAGCAAGAGCATCGTCAAAGAATGAATCCACGCTGAACAGTTTTTTCTAAGTTAGAAAACTTGAAATTCATTTCCTAGAGTCGATTAAGTGCATGAATGAAAGTAGAATGTATACTACTATTAATTATTATCCAAGTGATTTATCGAGGAGAGAAGTTAAAAAAATTACCTGATAAACAACTTCTTCTTCTGCGTTGTGAAGTAGTCCATGAATGGTTTTAATAAGATCATCTAATAACTCAGGTGAGGCCTAAGTGCAGTTTTTTTCTGGTATATACCTTAATTCTCACACGGGCATAACCGTTAGGCCTTTAAAAGTTGCCCTTTGAGGGAATTCTTCGTTGATTCGAAGTTGAAAAAGATGAGTCCACTTTTTCAGGAATTATAGACGAGAAAAAATACTAAAATACAGAAAAAAGTCCACATAAGTATTGATAAATATTTGAAAAGTGAAACATATATATGTTAGTGTATTTCATGAAATATATTACGTTTGCTGTAGCATGAACTGGAATGCCTACTTAGATCTTAAACTTAAATACTTAAATTTACATCGTTTTACAGGAATGTTCGTGCATAAAATAAAATAAGGATGAGGATAATGATATCGAAATAAATACATATCTAATAATAATGAAGTAAACATTTCAATATAAGTCCATCTCTTCTCGTTGGTACAGATTGTATGAAAAAACCACACGAGGAAAATTTTCTTTTCTCATGCCACGTATAAATGTCTATTAATTCGTGGAAGTTATTATTTTCGTTTGTGACAGTTTTGAGGAAAATAATAAGAATAAATTCACTTCTTCCATTTTATCTGAATGTTGTATATTATCCTTCGCATGGTAAATTAGTATCTTAATGAGTATCTTCTGCAGCTAATTTTGCTAGTGAATAGCAGTTTAAATACTTGATAGATAAATATTCGGGCAATTTCCAGTATCACAATAAGGAAATATATAGAATTTAAAAAGCAAAATATTTTACCCTTTCTACTGAATTTAATAAATAACCAGGGTACTAAAAAGATTAAGTCAAAGAAACGCACTCTTATTTCTTAAGTTTCCCCGAAATCGAACGCGGTATTGGGATTCCCAGAAATTGCGCATGATTTCATTACTCCAAATTAATTATCATTTCCGAAGATGAGTAATAAAAGGAACTTTCAAACGGGTTTTCTGAAAAAAGCTTTTCCATTATCGCGGAAACTGTGGATCAGTTCATACAAAATGATTAATATTTCGATAGGAGTTCAAAGGCGAAGTGTAATTATTGCGATGTTTTCTTATACACAAACAGAAAAAGGCAAAGGACGTTAGATGAATTCTTTACTAAAAAGGTTGTTAAAAGAGGAAGAGACTTCCTCATCACAAACATAACTTCCTTATTCTAACTTTTCTGATTTTCATGAGTGCTTTAGGAACTCATATCGATTTCAGAAATAAAAAGAATATAATCAATATAATAAAGAAGTATTGAACAATGAATGTTAGGAATTAAAACAAAAAACTGATAAATTTTCTTATTTTGTGTTCAATTTCATTTATACCCATTATTTACCTACTAAGACGACCTCGTTTAACACTGTTCCGTTTAGCGCTCGAATTTATTAGTACGTTAAGTGGGGTCTTACTACAGAGGGAAATAGATGTGTCATAAAAGAGAATAAATAAGATGAATTATCGTGCAATGGACATACAATATATGAAAATGATGCCTTCTGAATTGCAATTCCTTAAGCATCTCTTTTTCCTCGGTATGAAATCATAAAGAAAGACCCCTGAAGATATTCGGGAATGATTTCTATAATATTCGGAATTAATAAATAAAATTTAGGGTGTGATTAACGATTCTTCGTTAATGCAATAGCTATGTTAATTTTCGTCACGTTGTAGCAATAGAGTTCTTGAGTTGATTAATATTACTATTTGTTGAAGCCGCAGGATCTTTATTTAATTACTCATCCATTACCAACGTCTCTCTACTATTCTAAATAGCTCAATTACTGCGCTATTTTTTTAAGAAAATTAATATTTTTGGGGTATATGAATACTTGAAACTTGGTTACGCTGAGTTATTCACATGTTGACCTGTCGGAGGATTTATCTTTGATGCATTGCATCTGGGCACGTTTCATCCAACGGTTACTTCCAATGCAATATGTTTCTCGGACAAACAGAAAAAGTATTCCCATTGATACGCTGCCGATGTCTCGAGGGCTCTGCAGTCCATAATTCTTGATTCGCTTTTTTTTTCTTGCAACTTTATGGTCACCAATTCGTTTTGAGGGAGGCCTGTTTCTTATCAGCAATCCTGCTTCCTTTCTCCCCATTTATTCCTTAGCTTCCTCTCTATCCGTCTTCGCACATTCCGTTCGTTTCCTTTTCCGTTCTTGGTTTTTCTCCTTTACTAAATTCAGTAGTAGTACTAGTAGTCCTTCATTTTTTCATCCACATCTCATATCTAAATCCTTCATTTACTCAGAAGTAGCGCTGAAAAATGTTTCGTTGAATGAATTTTGATCTAATTATTTTAAACTGCAATATACATGTTACTCTTTCAAACTGTATCATCTTTACTCTCTTTCCTTTAAAGTTTTACTCTGACATATCCTTATCCGTTCAAACGTTTTGGAATAAGTTAAAATATTACATTTATGAGATATCAAAATATGGTACAGTTCTCAATATGTAGAGAGATAAATTATATTTATTAAAGAGTTGGTTACAAAAACCTCTAAGAGAAATAAACAAAAATATATAACAAAATATCAATAAAGTAAACCACGGAAAACAGAATGCAAATACATTTAAAACAAATTACCAACAGAATATAAAGAAGAGAAATTTCACTGAATAATTATAAAAAAAGTATGAACAATGAAAAAATAAAATAGATTGATGTAGTGTGGAGGAACTTTCCAGAAATAATATCTCCTAAGCATAGAATTTCCATCTTCAGTTCCTAAAACTGACACAGGTAACATAATTTTCCTGATGTGTGATGCAATGTTATGTATGCAGTTCTCATACGCATACACATAAATGTGTAAATAAGTATAAGATACGTGAATGTACCCTTTAAACCTACTTATTATCTTCCACCTTAAAATGCCTGATCCCTTTTCAAAGCCGAATACCGACACTTCTTGATATAAGAATGCAATGGCAGGTTGAGATACATCAGTGTGTTAAGCCCCACCTCCACTGCTTGCGTGGAGTAATATTTATGAGCTGAAATAGTTGATGGGTGTTATGCGGAAAAAGAGCATATTTTTTATTTTCTACGGGACTCATGTACGCAGTATTACGAATTTGTTGAGCGCTTATAGTTTTCCCACTTTAAACTTTGCTTACCAAAGCCTATGCTTTGCTACTCTAATGTATATTCCAAAATATCTGGTGTCTGTATAGAAATGGCAATGGCTACGGTTATAATTTATATAGTAAGAACAATAATAATAAATTCTTTGCTGGAAACAGGAAAATAATCCCAGTTATCCATTTTGATAAATATTATTATTGACAAGGATATACAACCGCTCCCTAACTAGAAAATTCCGAATCTCCGAGGCTTGAACCTAGGACCTTTGCTTTGGAAGGTTGGAACGCTAGCCACTCACTCGGTAATTTTTATCTTATTTCTATCATTTCAAAATAGTGTTATATTTTATTCTAACGGAAACATTGCATTCTATATCTTATGTTCTGATATTATTCTCTTCTGCAAATAAAAAAAATTAAAACGACTTACGAAGTTTGGGGAAAGGAGGCCAAACATCTCGTCTAGCTCCTAAAACCATCTCCTACCATCCTATTTCATCGCGTAAATGGTCCGCTTTATATATTACCTCTCATTTCTCTTTCTTTGTTATTTTTGCTCGTTCATAATTTTTGATGCACTGTAACCTTCGATCATGTTCGTGATCGTGCATTTTGATCTCAGATGATGTCCTATCCCATTTGATCCTCCGCACCATTCTCATCCACTTCCTCCTCTTTCCAATTCTTTGGCAAACCTCCATATTCTCGATCTCTTTTCTCAGATTAATCTTCCTCATTTTTACTCAAAGCTAAAGCTCGACTCATTTCTTATTCCGAACATCGTTCAAACCATCACCTCTCAGAATAACTTTTAACCGACTAACGTAATTGAGTATTTAAGGCGTAATAAACTACCCGCTAAATAAATCCTTCAATACCTGGTTGCTTAGTGGTCAGAGCAACCGCCTGAAAAGTGGGAGACCCGGGTTCGAGTCATTGCTAACGCAGAATTATTGTCTCATTTCTTCTTCTACATTGCACCCTTATTAGTTTGAGTGAAAGATCAAAGTCAACAATTTCCTGTCACCACAATCATTATCCTTTTCCCTTTTTTCCCGACTCTATCAGGGTGAAGTGTCTGTGGCCGTCTTATTCTACCTTGTCACCTCACATCATTCCAAACCTTTTCTGTGTCTTTATCTCTTTTACTACTTCTAGTCTTGACCTTTTCCTTTCCTCCTTCTCTTCAAACACTCTTCTTAGCAGTTGTCTTTCTTCTTCTCTTGCTCTGTTCTTATAGCCCCTCTTTACCCAAGAATTCTCCTACTTTTTCATTCTTGTCCTATTATTCCTCTTCATTGTTTGAATTTTGTTTAATGTACAGATTTTGAACAAATATAACGTGACGTTCATCCTTACTGTAGCAGGACTATTGCTTATTAAGGGGAAGTGAGTATTAAAAATTGGTTTAGGATTTAAATTTTTTAAACTGAACGATTTGCCGTATATTACCGCAATAATAAAACGGACGTATCAAAATGATTTTTTATTCCATATTTCTCCCTTCTTCTTTGGTTCTGTCTTGTTTGTTTTTTATCACCCCAACTTATTTCTACCATTCTTTCACACTTAAATCTGAAAGGTTCAACCTTATGGTGTCTTCCATTCTTAAAGTCCATTTTCCAAATTCATATATTAACATTTTCCACTAAAAGTATTTAACCACTTATTAGGGAGAATAACACAATCTCACTAAGGAGAACAACACAATTAGTGGTTATCAGTAATCTTATCAGTTTTCTTTGTTTCATGATAGTTTCCTTGGCACTGGAATTCTTTTACTGAGATATTTATGTTTTTATGAGATATTTATGTTATGTTTTACTGATATATTTATGTTATGAGGATTATTTTATTACTACTACCAATAGTAGTAATATATTATCCTCAAAGGAATTCTGCTTCTGTCGTTCTTTTATATCTTACTCGACCAATAGCTCGTTTTCCTTTCCATCAGTGGTTAATTACTTACCTCTTCGTATTTTTTAACTAAGTCTAAAAATCATTGGATTTATCATTTAAAGTATTCTTTAGTACTCGCGATCCTCTATGAGAATAGCATATAATTTCTTTGTCATCTGGATATTTTACTGATCTTGCTTTATCCACGGAAACAGAGGGCGACGAAACGTGGTTGGTCAAGTGTGATATCGGGCGACCTGGCATCGGTCAATTAGAGTATACTAAGTTTGAATACTTCATGAGAAATACAAGTCTGTTTGGGGATTGACGAGCTAATTCATTTGTTTTTCTCACTCACTTTTCCCCACTCCAATTTCCCCACTTTGGTCTCTTTACCACTTCCTCTTTCCCCCTCCATCCCTTACCTTTCCCCCACCCCCGAATTCCCCTCCGCCAATGTTCAAAGGGATTACTCCCCGTTGATTTATCTCGCCACTGCCTCCCTCTCCGGTGAAGGATGCCCTTCGATTACCGCCTACCATGACCCTCGTCCCTTTCGTGTCCGACGAATGGTGGTTGCGCGCCATCTAGCTGTCGGTGCAATCGACAGAAAGCCCTTCTTAAGGGCGATGTCACGACGACAAATGTTTTCCAGACAGCCAAGATGTGTGCGCGCGAGAACACATACACGCATTAGTGCCACTTGAATCAAGAGGCGTTTCCTGAGAAAAGAACGGGGAAATCAAATGTGTGCACGGCAAGGGTATTTTGTTTCCCTTCGAACCGCTACTGTTTAATCATAGCTTGTGTAATGGCCGAGGAGTTTATTGACCGTATAAAGTTGTTCCTTTTGGGTGGATTGGAGAGATGTATTAGATGAGATTATAAGCATTCCTTCCCGAAATAGGTTGCTAATAGCGGGGAAATATGATAAGCTTTCAATCCACTACTATTTTTATGGCAGTGTATTTAGAGTTAAATATATTAGACTAAAGAATGCACCTATTTTGAATATTAGGTAAATCATGTTAATAGTTACTTATTTTAAACCAAGCAAAAGAGGTATGCGAGGAGAGTATAGTCAATCATGAAGGCATTCCGTGGGCCAAAGAGCGGTGAAGGAGAAAACTTTAAGATTATCCTATTTGTTAATACGAACGATAGTACATCATTATTATTAACTAACACATAAGGCGAGGTTAGGCAAAATGGCGTTAAACGAGAAATGATATTCGTATTTGTGCGAGATGGGTATGTCCATTTATATTTTTTCCCTAACACATGAATGTGGATTGTTTACAGAACAACAATTATTTGTTTCGGTAGAGATAAGCTGAGAGGTGCTTACTTGGCATTCCTAAAAATCCCTAAAAAGAAAGAAGTTTACGAGGAGAAATCCTAGCCAGCGCTACATTTGATCGTGAGTTTTGATATGCCAGCATTTTTCGATACATTCAGACTGCATATCATATCCTAATTTGGCATCGCATTCACAATCGAGAGAACGTTTGTGGAAATCTATGGTAGAAGTGGAATGGCAGAAAAATATGTTTTCCTCGACTTACATTCATGAGAATTTTTATAATTAAATGTTGATTCGCAAACCGAGGGCTCATTATTCTGTCGTTTACTACACAATTTGGGCTTAAACGTCCTTTATTCTTGAATAAGACGCTGTTTTATATAATTTACTCCAGTTCCATACACATTATATCACGTGAAATACGTTATCAAGACGGCGACCATCTATTTATCAAGCAAACGGATGAGATAGCAACCTAAAAAACTCGGCGCGGTTACCAGGAGCCCTGATTATTGGAAGTAAACAGTTCTATCTAGCGAAATGACGTTATTTCTTTTGGGGAAGGACGTGGGAAGTGGAACGCTATGGGAGATATTTATTACTGCAAACGAAGTCCTCGAAGATTTACTGCAGTTCATTAATTTTTGGGGCGAACTATAAATAAACGTGGGATTACGTTGTTGACGAGAGAGTCGAAGCGGCGGTGCAGTCTCCGTTGCGACATGCTGAGATATTTCGATCAATGGAATAAAACGCAGCGGAGGGCATTCTCTCCTGTTCGGAAATTGCGAGGGGTATTTGTCTGCAGCGTAAATAGTTCCTTGAGCATTTCCGTCCTCAGCTAATCTTGCCAAATTTTTTTATTCGCTACTCCGATACGTACTGCTTGGATTGAGCCGCAAGGGATGCCTATGTCGCCAGCGTGGTGCAAGAAAAATCTGATGTTTCCATTTGTGATACCGCTAACATATGCGTTCGTTTACTCATGAAATTCTTCTTCTTTCAGATGTTAGTGCATGGATAATGATGTTGTTGGATGATAATTGAACTATGAGGAGTTTTATCAGACAACTGAACAGTGATTGGCTGAGGTCGAATGGGATCAAACTTCTCAAGTAGTTTCGTGGAACACCATACGGAATTTTTGCTGTGGATATTAATAATAAATTTAATTCCTTTACTTTGTTAACGAAAATTGAACAGACTTTCAAAGAAACAAACAAATATACCAATATTTTTACAGCGGGATTAATGGCACTAATAATAATTTAAATACAGTGTATATTCTGTAATTATAAATGGAATTATATTAGAACCATCATTATTTCATAAATTTATTATAATAGTCAATAAGAGGTGGATGAATTTAAGATAAGACTAAGTTTCATATAGTGGATATGTTGGGTCCCGAATATAATAAATTATCAGTTTTAACCTACCTATCCGCTTCCCTTTCAAATTATCAAATCGGTCTATCTAGGAATACCGAAAATTTCCTTGAATCCGTCACCTCGGCTTCTCCAAGCCTTCCAAAGGAAGCCTGCAAAATCTGGAATAGAGTCAAAAACTATGACCGCATCTACACAATGCGCTGTTGCCACGAGTAACCGGGAAATCAGGGGAAGGGGTGAACCCCGAATTTCCTCCCATTAAATCTTAAGCACCACGAAGTAAACTGCTCGATTTTTATGGGAGTAACTGTACCTAATCGTACTAATGACAAAGGCAATCGACAGACAGACTTTGTTAATGGAACTGCGAAGTAGAAGCGAAAATTTAAAAAACATTTCACATTCTTGAACAGAAACGCTTCTAGCTACCCTGTTATTAAGAGTTCCAACGAAGGAGTTTAGGATAGAGTTCTATATGCGCTATCTCTATAATTACGTAATGAAAGAAACTCCAATCCAGTACTTCGACTTGATGCTTTAAATATTTCATTACAACACTATATGCGTGCTATATATTACTTAATATCGTATCTTTGATACAGGTCAGCACATAGTTATTTTTTCCAAATCATAAATTTTTTTACAGTCGTATACAATTGATTATTAATTGGGAAGAGGATAACATATTTCAGTGAAATGATTGAAAACATTACCATTTATAGAAATAGTAGTTTAAAATAATAAATAAATTGAATTCGACTGGTATATACTATATCGAATAACTTAGCGAATTTTGTAGTGTATATAATATTAGGTTCTCAAAATTAGGCAACAGGAAATAATATGCGGTTTGAATATTCAACAGTGCTTTAAGTTGACTAACAAAACACCTCATTGATCGTATTAAAAAAATTGCATCGAATCACGTACCTTACGGTGCCTGCCTTATTCTACTTTAATTTTACTCAAACGGTTGCAAGTGACGAATTAAGCTCAAATGCATTTATAGCGGAAAAAGTTTTATAACCTAAGTTAAAACCTGGACTCTTTCCTGAAAATAATAAATATTTTATCGGTATTTGATTTCATTACCTACTTCGTGCTTAAGAATAGATTTTGGCGGATTAATCTGCTGACACACATTAGAAATAAAAGTTATATTCAACTGCCATCTTATTAGTAGAATTTTGTAAATATTTTAAAGGAAAAGGGAATAATGACCTTTCTGATGAACAGCAATCCTGCAACTTCCACCATCTCTATATATATTTTCCAGCTATGGGTACATCCATGTATCATCCACAGCGTTGCCTTTCATTCCATCAAGTTATCGTTTTCCTTTTCTTAAGGGTCTCATCCTCTACATTTATCGTGGTTTCACTCGGCATTTCTCTTCCTTCCAATCGACGGACTCTACCCTTTTATTCATCCGGCTATCATCAATTTTTCCTCACACGTTCTATCTATCTTAGCACATTTCTTTTACGGAGACTTCCCAAGCTTTCTTTCATTCCGGATCAATAGAAGGAGATCTGGAGAGGAATAAAAGTCTTGCTGACATTAGAAATAAATAAAAGGGGAAAAATTGATCACTCTTTAATGGAAGGATTACTGGGATATGTATAAAGGAGTATCCCGAAAAATCATAATAAAAATTTCAACACAGAGCAATTGTTGTAAATTGGAATTCATTGCTTTTTGGTGAATTGAAAATTATATTTCTGGAAGGATTCAATGGGAAATATTTTACGACTAGTTATACATTGGGACATTAATAGGCAGTAACGCCTATAGATCATAAACCGGACTTTTATATTCTTAGGAAAGCCAAAATGAGAAAGAGCCTTGCCACAGAAGAAATTCGGAATTTAGCATCTATTATTGAATTTGTCAAATCATTGACAAAAAGAGGGTAGTTCTTTCTACATCAGGAATATTGAGGGGATACGCGAAAATTAAGTGAGATAGTTGTCAAGAAAGCGATAGCCCAATTCATGAGCAGTAAAAGGTATGAGTATCACAGTGTGTGCTAAAATTCAGTGATCCATTAAAAATCAATATTTTCTATGAGCAATGCAGCTTCACTGTAAATATAGTTGTTCCAATGTTATGGCGATATAAATATATCGATCTGTAGCAATATACGGTCGATATATACTTAGTTAAGTGCAGTTGTGTTTTTAATCGATACTTAGGGAAAATTGATAAACTATCAGATATATACACTGCATTCAAAATTATCGAAAATTGATCAAACGACCGTGGCAATAATCAAATTTGACCGTAAAACTCAACTAATATTTCATTAATATTTTAATTCAGATATTTGGGATGATATTTAAACCAATAGGATACTTTTATTTACTCTGTCTTTCTTTGAAAATTAACAAAATCTAATCCAACTATTTGTAATAATCTATATTTCTCATTTAAAACATTCTTATCATGCGGCATCTGTTTGAGCAAATTGTATGCCTTTCCAGATAATTTTCATATTACTTAGGTTGATTTCTTGATTTTCCAGTATTAGGATTAAACTTTTTTCTTAAATGTTCTAACTTTCGGTAGGTCCATGTGCACTAATATTCCCTACCCATAGCCCTTTCTTTCATTACCTGGTAACTCACTCCCCCCTGTATCTCATCTAACATCTTTTGCCTCTGCTTTCCCCTCAGTCTCTTTCCCAGCATTCTACCCTCAATCACGCTCTTTTGCAATCCCTTTCCTCTCAATTTTTGGACTACACATTTCCCATGTCGGCGCTTAATTACTTCAATTAAAACCCTTTCCTACCCAATCATTTCTAGCACCTCTATATTTGTTTTTCTATCCACCCAGCTCACCTTCTCCATTCTACGCCACACCCACATCTCAAATGTCTCCAATCTTTTTATGTCCTCCTTTCCTAAGGTCCACGTTTCACACCCATACAGCAAAACACTCCATAACAAGGACTTTACCAATCTTTTCCTAATTCCTTTATCGAGACCCTTTGTCATCAATTCCCTTTGCTTCATAAAAGCTTATTTGGCCCATGCTACTCCTTTTCGAACCTCATCTCGACACCTCCCAACCCAAGATAGAACATAAACCTGGAGAGAAACATTATGCAAGCATTTTGGTCGAATGTACGGACAAGACACTTCTCTCAATCAGTGTGCCTCGATATAATGGTATGCCATGATTGAGGACTTTGAGTACCAAATAATATCCAACAGCATCCTATGCCTCTAATTTTTCGTTGCGTAAGGCACGCTTGGAAATAAAGTTCCGTTTGCTCTTTGCAATCATAAGTTCGTGTACACATAGTAGAAATTTTCTCTAGATTGTCAGAAAAGGTATTGCTACAGAAGAAACGACTTTAATACGATGTATTGCCCTTTCCTTTATACGTATTTATCCCAAAGAGAAACAAACATGAAAAACACTCTGATGGGACGGGGACTCGTACCCGGGTCTTCCAATTCCCGTTTCTTTGCTCTATATATTGAGCTGTCAAGCCAGAAAATAATAAAATTGTTAGGGAGACTTTGTCACTGAATTATTTCCGTTTAGTAAAACATTAACTTTCGCCGACCAACACATTTAGCTTTTTCCTCATAAATTTGGCTTCTTTCTAAGATAAGGAAACGTATATTTCAGTTAATTATGAGTTGAGACATTAGAAAAGATAGCTTAGCATTGATAGGAGAAGTTACAAGAAAATGAACCACTAACAGCGAACAATTCCAACACTATAATTTCCAATCACAATGTGGCAGCAAACAGAGCCTGTTCACTAACAGATTTATCTTCGCCAGAGGTATTAACGTTTAAAATAAAATTTTTGTCCTCGTTTCAAACGTCCGATCGTCTTCTTTTACGATTCCCTTTTAGCATTGCATAAAGCGGTTATACCTTTATGACTAAATGTTTTAACGCAGAATTTTATTCCCCTGCGGGGATTTGCATGATTTATAAGAGGAAGTTATTTTGACGGAAAACTCACACGGAATGATAGGGCCTAATCGGACCACTCGGGATCGCTGATATGGGGAGCTGAAACAGACGTAAAACAGTTAATTCCATTCTAAATTTAAATTTGGCGTTGGAATAAAAATAGCCGTAAGGTTTGAATTGTGAAAGGCATTCGTTTTGTGGTGGCTCAATTGCACGAATTTCAAAGGCAATTGAGGATTTTTCAGGTTCATGTGTAGTATTTGAAACTTTGTGTGTTTGTGGTACTTTTATTTTAATTTTTAGAATTAATATATATTATTGTTTCGATAGTACTCGGAGCATTTTAATGCACTAATACTTTTAGCAAAGTTTAAAATTAGTTATTTCCAAAATCTATTCGAGAAGGCGTAACTACAAAATTGTAAAGCAGTAACTCTTGTGATCTTAATTTTTCCCGGAATCCCTCCGATTTTCCCGGTTCAAATCTTGAAGTTATTTTCGTGAATACCGAGGATAAAGGTAGGGTCAGTGAGTCGAAAAGTTCGTAAAATTGAAATTAGCTCCACCACATAGTTCACGAGAATATTCCAAGGCACAACTTTATCATTACCGTTTGATAAAATCGATATGCTCAGGCGTTACTTGGTGGAAAGCCATACTAAATGAAATTGAAATACTTTGTAATTTTCCACAGGTGTTTATTTCGCGACCGGTTTCGTAAGAGGGTCTTACATCTTCAGGAAGATGTAAGACCCTCTTACGAAACCGGTCGCGAAATAAACACCTGTGGAAAATTACAAAGTATTTCAATTTCATTTATTACCGTTTGAGTTATTTCTAACTAAGGGATAAAAATTAAAACCGAATTGAATCAATTAAAGGAAACTATTTTTCCTCGTACCATAAAATGTTTTCAAGAAGTATTGAGTATTTCTGATTCGTGTTATGTGTATTGAGCTCGAGACGCAATTTTAAGTGTAAAATTTACCCCAGTATGAAGGTAATTTGTTTCAGTAGCGATACAGAGTTAAATCCTGTATCAGTGAGACGAAGGTGGAAGACATAGACTCAAAAGCTACAACAGCTCCTAAAGGTCACGGTGAAATATTCGCAAGTAAATGAGAAATCATCTTCATAGACCTTTTAGTCCCATGATATTAATCACAGAAATATTGAAAAAATCATGTAATGAGAAATTAGCATTCTAGCCTGTGCAAGCGTCACGATTTCAACTATTGTTCGTTTTACACGATATGCATACATTTACTCAGTAACATTATCGGTTATGTTATCCTTTAATTAAATTGGTAGGGGTAATTTAAGACGGTAACTTATGTGATTACTGTAACACAAATGATGAATAGAAATCAAACGAATTATAGATGGATCGATGATAGAGTGAACTGTCGATCCCTTTTTTTACGTAAATATTATGGTAATGATTTAATACTAACAAGAAAAAAAACAGTTTAAGTGTAGATTTTGCTTTCTTTATTCCCTTCTTTACATAAAGAATGAAAATCTGAAAAGGATTCGTAGCACTAACTCTGAATTATATTATCCTTGGTAATACGAGGATATATCGGTGAAAATTGTTCTAAAGAAAAAAAAATATATGTGCCATTGGGTGGGTTAAATCAGTATGCCTACGTAACTAACGGAAGATACCAAGGGATACTTGTAAACCTAACCATAAAATGAGAAGATTAATTTCTCAGACCTAACGATTTCTTTGAATTCTACGTCTAGTCTTCAATTTTTGTATTTACACAACACATAATCACCTAATCCGATTTCAATGTAACGCAATAATCCCTAGTTGGCAACGATGGTTAAGGTAAAATCTTGATATCGATCAAAGTATTTTTTGTTCGTGGTTGATTTGGATAGATATTGTTACATACATTCCATCAAAAAACTTTCTATGATAAACTCGAACGTGCAAAACAAAATAACAGACTACTTGTAATGGTTTTAGGAATATAAACGTAATTATCAACTCCTGAAAAATACGTCTACCACCAAATGCATGGAAAATGGAGACATGGAAATTATGTTTCCATTTTTCATCTAACATTTCATTCGCATTGTGCCAATTTGATAGAGAAGTGCGAGTTAAATACAGAAATAGGCGAAAAAAATTCCTAAAACGAATATGGAAACGGAGAATGGAAATGAATTTAAAACAAATTTTTAAAATTTGATAAACTGAATAGCTCGAAACCAGTCGTGTGTTTAGAAAAATATTTTAAGTGGAATTAAAGTTAGAAATTTTAATCTCCGGTGCACCTTTTACGTAAATAGTGGTCCACCATTTAGATAGTTTCACTGCTGGGTCTCTGCGTATTTTAATAACACTAATTCAAGCTGTACGCTAAGAAAATGTGATTGAATTTTGTAGAGGAAGCGATCGCAAAGATATCCTAAGATATAGTAGATTCTTATTAGAAATGTGCATCAATTTTGGCGTAATTAGCGCTATCTCTCCCATCACCTGACGCCGTCGGAATATATTAAGCAGTCACCGCGTGATTAATATTTTCTCTGGAGAGATACTCCTCGCTGCGTTAATTTCCGTTACCTTGATAACGAATCATGAAAGTACCTCTCGCGTGCGGTAGACACTGGAAAGCCGTATAAATCTTTCCCTCCGATACACCTCTCGTACAGACCCTTCAAAAATGAAAATCAGACGCAGACCTAAGCACACATTCACTCCTTACGTTCGGCTCGAATCTCTCCACACGCCGTTTCAATTTCCACCACTTTTTCCTCCAACTCCTCTCTTCTTTGCCTAATGAAGTTACTGGATGCATTCGTTATGAGCTCGATACCCTGGTAAATCGCCAAGATTCTCTCCGTTTCACTGGCAAGTAGTTTTTGCCCCCTTCCCCACAGCCTCGCTCCGCCATTTAAGTATTCGTCCGCCGATGTCAGGTGGAGTGTCTCAACCTACTTTTTCTAATCCCGCCCACCTGACCCTTTCTCACCCTGCAATTCCCCCTTCTCCTGCATACTTCTTCAACCCCCTCACCTTGCCAGTCTCTCCTTTCCACTCGTTCTAATCACGTGCAACGTGCTGATACGGCATTACAATGCAATTTATCATTTAATCCCTTCTTTGCCGGCTGCCGATGAATGTGCTTCCAAAGCTGCATGTATGCTCTAAAGATGTAGTTAAGCAAAGGAACTGGCAAGACATTGGGAAGTGGTTTTTTAATTATGTCCGCTCCGAGGAGATTGAATGGGTCGGATAAATTTTCTAATGGAGCGTAGTTAACTCGTTCGCGTGGTGAATCCAGTGTGCTTTACGGTAGTCGTTCCGGCTGATTTATTGCTATCCATTTGTGTAATTCTCTTCAAATGAGTGTAATGAATTAATCCCTATGATGCGGGAATTTTTCTCTTTTAATCAGGGGTTCTCAATTAAAACGTTTTAGTACAACAGCATTGTACGCGGCTACCTTCATAAGTCTTTAATATAAATACTGTGAAACTTTTGGGTCGTAAGTTCCTCGACTTACGAACTTAATTCGTTCCAGTTCGAATTCTGTAACTCGAATAGCTTTTGACTGGAAGACTAGCTTACCAATTTATTTTCCGTTCGTTTCTTAAAATAATTTTCGCATCTAGACGTCAAAAAGGAGAAAGTTCGTGCGTAGTGGTTCGTAAATTGAGGTACCAGTATATTCGTAAGAATTTCTTCACTGATAACAATTTCTTATAGTTTTGCTTGATCTCTCAATTTCTTCGATAAAGGTACCTTTCTGTTGCTTTCCTCTTTTTTAAGGATAGAAAATCTAAAGCCATTACCGCATAACCCTCCTTGAAATTACTGTCGATAAGCCCACTGTAAATTATTTACCAAAGTTCTCAAGGAAAAACGGACATGGAAAAGTCTGACTGGATCAGAATCCTGGATCGAGATCCAGGATGTTCCACTTTCCAGGTGATTCCCTTGCCTCCAAAAATTTTCCCCCTTACGGTATGTCTTATTGTTCTGGCACGATAAGATCTTTTGACTTGTGTAATCTGAATCTGTCGTTACATAACCCCCACAAAGTCACATTTCATTGTTTCCTTTTCTACTAAATCACTTTTTAATTTTTTTCAATCCACGATTTCAATCCCTTGCATGAATACGCTCATTCTGTTTTTTCTGTGGTCACTCAATATAAACTGCTATTTATTGCTGGAAAAATATCAAATCTAGAACTGAACTAACGTTTGGAAATTAATAATTTAATATTTATAACATCAATCCTGAGTGAGCTTGTGTCTATATGACGAATCGCGGATGAGATTGTTGACCCGAAACTTAAAAATTGCTTTTAAGACATGAATATCTTAATAATAACCCGTTGATTAGGAATGATTATATTGTGCGATGCATAGCTCTTATAATGGATTGATAAATTTTCTTACAGCTATCAAAATATCCGCGAAGAATAGTGAACGTTAAAAATAGGTTGGATCTTAGGATAAATCACGAACAGCGATATTGAGTAATACGTATCTATTTATATTCTATAAACACTTAATGGCGCAAAAAATAGCTTCGTTTCAAAACATGTTTAAATAAGCAGCATTCATTGACATCAATTTCGACACTGAACGTGGGAATAGAATAAAGGAATGCGTTAACCGATGGCATCTATGCTTAATTTCCAATTATAAATTTTTCAATCGAATATTTTAATTTAAGCAGGTAGATTCGACGAGACTACCTGTGGGTTGATTAATATAAATAATCATAGGAAAAAATATGCAACATACTGGAGGGAAAAGAGGAAGTCAATCCGCATTTAGTCTTGAATGTTGGAATTGTGCGTAAAAGAAGGAACAGCTATTAAGTGATAATATTAGTGAACATTGGATGCCTTTATGGAAGGGAACTTCCAGTAAACTTATTATTTTTGCCACTCTGTGTTCCGATCTTTTGGAAACCAAAACCCCGTTGGCATAAATCATACCGCAATTATTAAATTCCTCTGATTACCGTGCACATTCATGAAATTTGTGAAATAAACAGGATTGAGCTATCATCAGCTTATACATAAAAATTTTGGCGATCGGAGCTCACTCAACGCTTATTTGCCAAACATATATCCAAGGAAAAGGGTTAAGGTGACTTGGCACGATAAGGCGTATATTGTATCCCTTGAACAGTCCCTGCCCTAGAAGATTATTTTATATTCCTAATCCCTTTTCATTTGCTGAAACAGCTTTCTTTTCTGATTCAAGTGCCCTTTCTGTCATGAATCTCCTTTTTGGGAAAAAATAGGTTTAAACTTTGTATCCGAAATCAATTTGAAGTGAAACAGAAATTCGCGACACCTAAACCATGACACAGTGTATTGTGGCAGTTACAGAAAAAGGTCTGCTCTGTTTCCGACCCGGATGTTGGAGATGCGTCTCCTAGGTTAATATCCTGAATTCCTGTCCAGCGGTAGGGAATCGCCACGTGAGACCTTTCATAATTTCTTCTTTCTGTTTCCGGGAACATTCCACTCATATATCGGATAGTACGAAGGTACATCCCCTGGATTTCTTCTCCCCTCTCCGTTCCGAAACTCCTATCCGAGTCCTCCAATCAGCGCTGCGACTCAATTCGTGTCGGAGAGCGACTAGAGAAGAGCACCCGCTCCACTTCATGATTCTTAATTTATTATGGGGAGTTTAAACGAGATTACTGCCTGATTCTGTTAGCTCAAGATACATAAACTTTCGAGTGCTCTTCGCATGATTAGAAAAGAATGATTTTTGCTGCACGAGCTTAACGACAAATATCTCCTTCTCTGATTAAGATAAAATATTTTCAGATGTACGTAGATTTTCTAGACTTTGTTAGGAGAAAGATATAATCATCCTTCCAAAGTAACGAACTAATGGTTCAATTCCCTTAAGGAATGAGATAACTGTGAAGTTCCATAAAAGTAAATTATCATCGAGAGCTTAACTGAGGATGGTCGGACATTAATGACTAGGTGTGAAGGACCATTTATTGACAACGATCTCACTTCGTAAGACGTCTTTTGCCCATAACCCGCATGCTTTTTAACTTGTATAAGTTAATTTCTCAAAGTAACTGAATTACGTGCATCAAAAATTCTCAGAAAGCCGTCACATGTATAGCGTAAAAGTGCTTCATTTATTTGAAGACTGTGGAGGCAAGCATTGAGTTAGGAGTTAATAAATACAATTAGTAGATAGACGTAAGTGGGTCATATCAAAGCTGGTATTTTTTTCTTATGGAATATTTAAGCAATGATGGTGGAGAAGAATAATCTATCTAACTTCCCGTATAAGAAATTATTTAACATACTGGTATAGATAGTAATGCTACTGAAATGATCACGTTCGTAATGAATTTATCTTAAAGAGAAACGAAAAAATATATTTTTTCTTCTTCCTCGGATTCATCTTTGATTCGTCCTTTAATTCTGGATTCTTTCATTTATTATATATCGTCAGTAATAATTATTAGCATTTAATAAAATTATGATTATTGCTTTCTAATTTAAATTATTTACAATGAAAAATATCAATTTTAGTTTCATATAGCCATTTAATACGTTTAAATAATATTTTGGGTAATTCAGATTGCACTTAAAACGTATTTTGTTAATATTCTTTTGATGTAGTTACCGTTGATTTGATTCATTAATTAAGTATGATTGTTTGGGAAAGTCTTTAATACAAACACAAACATGGAAAAGAACTTACCTACCCACTTCAAAGAAGAGGTTATCATGGTAAATCCGTTTTATTGATATGTAAATGAGTCTTAAAAGCTTTCTTTATTATTTCTCCTTTTTAAATATCTTTTTTTTTCGTATTTCGCATGTTGTACTGTTGTACTTGTACACAACATTTCTGTGAAATGTGAATATATTCTTGAAAAGATTATCGAAATGTATCAATATTTTGTTTTTTACAGATCAGCTTATTGAGGCTAACCATATTCCAATAGGGCGATTTTTTTTAAATGAAGGCAATGATCATGATGGCAATGATCATCAACGATCATTTAAAATTCAATGATCATCAACCATCATTTAAATGAAGGCAATGATCATCAACGTATCATGATTCCCGTTAAATCGTAGCTACGTTTTATTTCACCGGAACGACATTGAGTTCTTAAACTTTATTCAGAGACAAAATTCAAGTAATAAGCCATTCCTTGTGGAAATCCACCCATGAAAGTTAAGAGAGACCCTTTAATTCTGTTTTCGTCATTTAACGATAATTTGTTGAAAGCTAATCGCATGGTTTTACTAACAGCTATTGTGGAATAAAATATAAAGTCTTTCTTACACTTCACATTTTTATAAATTAATAAAACGCAAAATAATGACAATTCATTATTCATCTCGTTTTTATTCTTCAGACACGATATTAACTACGTTGCAGAATCAGTAAATCTACATATTCAGAAAATAAATTACATTGACGATTCTGCTACGACATGAAACGTGTGCGTTTGCATATACACAAAGGGAGTTCGTGGAGTTCCAAAAGTCAAGTCTGCAGAAATTTCAAACTAAAATCAAACACGGCTACTCCGTGCAGAATTGTTGTAGTACCATATAAATAGAAAATTTTACTAACCAACGCGCACAACACTGAGACTTAACAATGACTTCTTGTTAAAAACATTCAACTTTTTCCGGCAACATTTTGATCGCCCTAGTGAACCAACTTTACACACTAACCTATATGCTTCTCGTTTATGTGTAGGTCAATCTAATATAAACTCCACGGACTATTTTTCCTTGAAATTAAAGAGGAATCGTACTCTCTTAGGTATTTTTATGTGCTGTGTGAAGGTAGATCAAAAAACTGCTGAGGGCAAAGACCATCAAAACTATTAGGGAATGACTTCGTTAGACTTTCACTCCCGACAATTCAGATCGGATTTTCTGTGTGTCTGAACGACACATCTGAAATACCTCGCTGTTTGCCCCTCCTTCACATAGCTTAATTAGGGACAATAATTGTAGGGTTTGATTCCGTCACGGGGACGACTTCCCTTGCGACCACCTCTTTTTTAAGGCCTATCAGCACCACGCCATTAGCAGGAAAGATCAAATGCGGGGTTGATTAAGCCTTGGATTACGTATGAATTTTTTCCTCATTGCTCATTATCACCGGTGCTGTCGGAAGAAAAATATCCTTAGTTACCAGACCAGACACTGTCATTATTGCGATCTCAGAGGAAAAGCTGGAAAGTCCTCTTTCCCACGGAATATGAAGTGCGCGAGGCGTGGAAAGGCGTCTTCCACGCTCACCTGCCATCTTGTTCAAGTCCTCCTTTGTCTCCCGAGCGAGGAAACAGACGAGTATCGTCTCGTTGTCAGCAACATTCTGCGACGGCTTCTCCTTTTTTCGGAGCCATCAAGGGTTCGCGAAAACGTAGGCCTCGCGTCTCTACCAGGGATGCCACACTCTTGTTTTTGGGCCAACGGCCTTAAAAGATCCGACCTTGTGTTTGCGAGGCATGAGCGGTGGTTATTGCAAGAGTCGTCTGGTGTATGCCTTGTATTTAAAAATGGCTGTCCTTAGATGAGGGCTTCTAACATGGCCGGCTTTTTCACGTTTACTAATGTACCACTTCATATTATTAGCCACCTAGTGCGCGTAAAAATCATATGAACGTTAATTTTTTCAAGAATTCCTGAATGGGTTGAAATTCCTTTTATTGGTCCAGTTAGCTATAATAATGCGAATTATCTACCCTAACCATAAGCCTGCATCTGCATGCGGCATAATTTAGCAAAAACACTTAAGAAGTATAAAAATACATTTTCTTAAATCTGAAGTTTGCCAAATAATTTGTAAAGCTTTTGGGGCAATATATTTAGGACAAACGGGAAGACATTTACGCAATAAAGTAAAATAATATAAACAAGGTTTCAAAAAATGTTCTAATAATTTACACATTTCCATGCACTATACGTATGTACATGAGGACAGCCATTCCCCTAACTTTCAGGTAAAGCACATCCACCTCCCACCTTAAGGAACAAAGATGTTTCGCAGCTAATAGAAATTTTACACCACAGAAGGCGTAATTTTAAGCTTACTGATGCGCACCTATTCAGGGCTTCGTTCGCCCCGGTGTCGCTCGTTTACTTGCTTCCTCCAATCCCTCAACTTTCTCCACTTTCCAACCTACACCCCTTACCCCTTCCCCCAACCCTTTTTATAATTATCTGACAGTTTTGGTATTTTTGCCTGGTGGTGACTATACTATATTTGAAATCGGTCGCAAAATAAACGTCTTGTGGAACTGAGACTCAGTTACCCTTTCCTCCTCTTTGGTATAGAGAGAGTGACGGTGACACAGTGACAGCTGAGGTAATTTCACACTGAGCCCTCACCGAGAATCGAACCCGGAATCGCCCGGAACCGTTACGCGTTACCTACATGGCGATCCGGAGGTCCATCTTCATCAAATTTAAGAAAAAAAAACATCTTTGGCCGCTTCTAAAACATGCGCTAAAGATCTATCTATAGGGGTCCTTGAATGTATCGAGGTATGCAGGAATGTTTCCTTACACTAAGAGTCACCAGGAATAAAGTAATAATGAAAGAAACAAGTTTGTGATAACTTTTGGAAATGAAATAAACAGAAGGTTGAGTCTGTTTCTCCTTAGCTATGATGCTTCAACATTTACACCTTATTTCTATAGCGTGTGATGACATTCAAATATAAGCATAATTTACAGTAAGCATTTTATCATTGCATGTCAATAATTCTTCTAATTGTGTTCTCTCTCAAAGGAATCAACTCACTTCGTGAAAGGGAACATATGATTCTATATTCAAAACTAAAACTAAGCTTCATTTGTATTCTCGTTCAAAGAATGGAAGAGAAAATTAAAATAATTGCATAAATGATAAATTAAAACTAACTCTTTTGAAGAAGACATTCTGATATCCTTCAATAGATCTTAGAGAATTAAAAGCGTGATTTATAGCTAGAAATGTGCTAACAAAAATTCGAACGTTGAAACGATTTGAATATTAAGCGCAAATATAAGTGATGATTTTCGATAGTTAATTTTGAAGTACAATTCCCTAACCTCCACACAATGTGTTTGTGATTTTATTTGTGGTGCGTCGACGGCTAGGGTCATTCAGCACCGTTTCTAATTTAGATTACTTGATCCAGGTTCGATCCAGATCGAGACCAGGTGGTTCGTTAATAAATAAATAGGTAAATAATTAAATGGATTAAATTAAAACATTGCTTGAACATGTTGGGGTAACTTGGTGTAAAAATAGAATTTAGAGTGTGAGGTTTATCATTATTTGCCTATGCTGGATCTTAGAAGATTTATATATTTTTGAATAGCCCCATTTTCCTTAGGAAGCACAGGGCTCTCGAGATGGAATTACGATCATTGCCATTCTCTGTTGCTAGCCTTTCTCTTATGCCCATAGAGTTTCAGGTGGTCTGATATCTGCCACATTGAAGAAGGTGTTCGATGCTGATAGGGCAATCACATTCGTCGCATTTAGGTGGGATTTTCTGGTCAGAAAAGAGATATGCGTGAGTTAGAGCGCAGTGCCCTATCCTTAGTCTTGCGACAACCACCTCTCCACGGAGTGGTAATTAATGGACGACTTTTCCGCACATCAGGAGATGGAGAAGGTGCTCATGATAGAATGTAAACGATCAATTCGTTTTTCACATATAGCTCAGTTGATATCAAGGAACATCCCTCTTTTTCCATTGGCTAACAGAAGCAAAATTTACACTCTACATTTAATTCCGTCCAAGTTTTGAGTGCACTCTTGCCAATACTCTGATGACAACAGACAAAATTACTTACAAAGCCAAAGAACCACAGATCTTCGGAATTATCTATGGTCTTACGTTAAGGAATATTTTTACCCTGTGTATTTTTTTGGTGTACTTTATGGCGTCCTCTCCGAAGTTTTTCAATTTAGATGATTGTTTGCACTAAAACATCTTCAAAGTAGTCTACTCCTTTACTATGGTTCGGAAAGATTAATAAAATCGAGTTGCCCTCTTCTATGTCCATTTTATGTCCGTAATATCAGAGCTGTTTGCTTTAGATATTTAGAAGAAGGCATTAGTGGAATCTATGGAATGAGGAACAGTTCCAAATTAAAGTTTTGCAGATGCTGATGATGAATAGCTGTTTGGAATCGTCAGTTTTTGAGGCAACTTTTTCTACAAAGAGAATGCCGAAACTCAAACTAAACGAGAAATCGATCCTATACGAAGGTACGCTGCATAAGCCTCAAAAATGGAGTTTTTAGCAGAGATTGAGATAAATATTGCAAATAATCACGTTCCAGGCAAAACGCAGAGGTCCAGGTAATTCTAAAGTTGAAGGAAAGGTGAGGTATTTTCATCATTCTCTCGAAAGTGGGTCACCAGAGCGATCCCTTTCTTAAAAATCTTATTTACCTTGCATTTTTATATCCATTTTGAAAGTAAGGACCTTCGAGACCCGCTGTCGAATGGAACAGGCGAGACGCCTAGCACTCGTCCTTAATGGGCCTAATTGCAACCATTATGTTCACCTTAAAGCTGAGAGTACAGAGATCCATTCAATCACTTAAAATCATTGCTAGCTTTAAAGTGAACTTCCCGAAAGTATACTGTGTCACGTTATAATTACAGCACATGCCAGATGTGGAATTATATCTATAAAAAGGCACTTACGGAAATATTAGAAGCACTATTGGGATACATTGGTAGATGCATGGAGTAGGTTCAGTTTCATGGAATATTAAGGGTGGAAAAATATTTGGTGCTGCTTAACGAAAAAAACGCTACATCTTCTTAGGGTAATATTTTTGAGCTATGTTACACTTAAGAGAATCCTAAGCTACATGCTAGGAGTCAATAAAAGACTCTGCACCGAAGAAGATCTCACACCTCAGAAAAATAAAACAAAAAATATTTTAAAGGAAGACAAAACATTATTTATAAGAATATGCTGGAGTAAACGAAGTTTAACGAGAGCTAGTATTAGTTTGTACTTTAGTGTCTGAAATTTGTTTATGCTGCAGTGATCAGGTATCAAACATCAGTCAATGCAGACTTTAGAGTAGTACATAGAGTATAGATATATTACGGTATTACCTAAGACTGGATCTTGAGCTTAATTTACTTCTAGTCATTAAACGCTTGACATCTAAGAAAGCATCAATAACTTTGAATGACGTTATGAGTTATCTGATCGCATCGTATTACATTCTATGAAAAAGGCCTATTGAAGCCATCATCGATGGGGTTTGCTACAGTACTTCTATTTTTTCCGCGAAAGCAAGGAATCGAGGCGATTCCGAGACGTTTAGGAAGCATTTAAGATATTTTTCGCCTAAGTCGGTACATCCGGCCACACTTATGATCTGGCGTAATTTGCCCTGTGACTCATAAGGATGTGAATTTAGTAATTTAGGCTCTGAATTAATCAGCATTGTTAAAACTTGTCTTACATTTACATTTACATGAATACCCCGCGAACCGCCGTAAGGCGTATGGCAGGGGGTGTTAATACACAAAGATCCCTAAATATTTACCCTATTTTTATGTCTAATACTATCTGAAAATAAAGACCAGTAATAAATATCCGTTCTCGCTATAATCTCTCGAAATATTTTAGACGTCCGGTCTCGGAAATCGCGTTCGCTAATCGCAGGAACAACTATGTCTCGTATTTCGTCATGTAAATCACTACTCAAAAATTTCTCGAATAATTTGTGCTTATACTCGAGTCTCCTATCCTCTAGAGAATTCCAACCTAGGGTTTTGATCATCTCTGATACACTGCTATCGAGACACTCTAGTCTTCAGACACTCTATACCATCGTGGTTCTCAACGTATTCGGGTACCGTGGAGGTCGAATTACAACCGTAATGATGCGTTTATTTAGTTAATAATTGCTGAAACTTCATACAGAAATGGTGTTAACGGTGAAGTTAAAGAACTTTGAGTCTTATAGAATCTTTTGCCAACCATAGTGAATTTTCTGCGACATAAATGCTCAAAGAAGCATGAGACAAACCACAGTTTGGGTTAACTCTTAGTGTTGCTACAGTTTCGTCACCTTGGCATTATTTTCCATACGCTCGCCAGCACTGAAAAGGGCAGTTGTGTAAAGAAACTTCACCATCCTAAGTGGGAAACAAAAGCATCTTAAAACAAAAACTTCCGGTTCGCGCGAACGCAAAAGTTGGCACCCCTGCTGCAGAAGAACCTTGCCCACATTTTGGTTGTAGTGTAACATGGCGGCCTTCGTCGTCGTCAGTCACCGAGGAAAAGAAAGCCTCCAGCGGGACTTGAGTTTCGAACGCGGACAGCGGATTTTATTATCATCGCGTCCTTTTTTTGTTTCTGAAAAGGTGAGGAGAAGTTGGACGGGAAGTGACGCTCGACAGAGATGACGGCCGCCACGTGGCGAACGGTTCAAGTAGAGAGGCGCTGCTGTACTCTTCGTCTTAGTGGGGCGGGAGGATTAGGGGGAGGGTGATGCTTAAGTTGGGGAATAATTAGAACGGAGCGACAAGTCGTGAAGGACGCGAGACGAAATCTCTCTTATTCTCCTGCTTTGCTCTCTCTCTCTCTCTCGCTCTCTTTCTTTGCGCGGACTCTCAGCGTCCTCCCTTTCACCTCCCGTCACCGGCGTGACGCACTAGCAGCGGAAGAGAGAGTGGTTGTGCAGCCGAGAGAAAAGGGAAGAGAGCATCACAAGATATGCCAGCGAGCATCAAAATTTGTCACTCCCGCTCGAGAAATGAAGTTACGAATTTCCTTCTTTTTTCCTTCTCCTTTTTGTTTTAAATTGTAATTTCCTTGAGATTTTTCTTCGCTCGAGGGAAATGATAAAGATGTTTTCTCCTTTGTTTTTGGTATAAGGAACCCTCGTTTGGGAGCTGAATAATTACGGTTTCTCTGCGTGATTGTGTTTCGCCTATTTCCAGGTTAATGGGGTGATTAGTCTTCGCACGTATCTAATAGCTGACGCGCCATCCCGTTTGAATGATTTGTGCAGTCAAATTTGATATCGTTAAAAATGTAACCTTCTGAATTGAAAGCTGTAGCTTTACTCGTTTACAGACCCGTGTTCTATTTTCGTTACTGTACTTGAATACATGTTTCATTCATAATAGATTTCCATCCTCATCGGTTTCCTTCAAAAAGGTTTACGAAGACTTCTTGTCCAGCGAACTCCTTGCTGGAATTTCCTAAACCAACACTTTCTCTAGGGTAATAATTGCATCGTCAATTCATAGCATTTCACGGGAAAACGGGTAAGGGTGACTTTGCGCAAGATGGAGCGCACCCAGGAAAAATCCCAGGAAAGAATGGACTTGAAAAAAGTCTGACGGGACCGGGACCGACTGACTTCATAGCATTTCTATGAAATGTAAACTCGAGAAGATAATTCGGCTCTATTATTATTCCGAACTAAGATGTTTATTAAACAACCAGACCATTTTTGCTGACCAATATTTTTCTTATATGAGTACATATTGTCTAATATAAATTTTTACTAACATGATGATGGTTCTCGGCAATAAAACGCAAATAGATTAAAGTAGTTAACGGTAAGAAAGTTGTTAACATTATATCCCTGATTTACCTAAGTTTACCTAAGTAGGACCCTTGATTTAACAGCCTACGCAAAGTACTTCAGTTCAAACATTTATCTTTTTGACTCTTATCATTGAACAGTTAATGAATACTGCTCATATATAACCTAATAACTACCCATCTTTGATAACAATATTAAATTTTCCTATTTAATTTTTTCATTAGTTGTTTTAAGGTATTTTTGCCTATTTATGCCTTTACTGTGTATACTACCGTAATTTTCGATCTTCTTGGCCTTCATACCGTTGTTTTATGTATTTCAAATGGGACACCAAAATGAAATTTAAAAAAATGCGTCATATTCAACGTATCACATACTATAATTTTAATAACATTGTGCTAATCGTACTTCATATATTATCCACTTTGAATATACTTTCAATGATGTATGTGTATGAAGGACAATCATATTTTAACATACGACTGTTACACAACCAAACCTGTGTAGCGCTCACAAGGAAAGGGATAAGGATGTTATAGCAGGAAATGTCGCGCGACTAGTATTATTCCCAGCGGACATGAAAAAAGGTCTGACACAACCTCGTCTACAAAGTTTCCCAAACGACATGGAGAAATATTCTGGGAAGATAGCTCAATGGTCATATTATTCGTCCCGGTTCTGCCAGACTTTTTCACGGCCGTTTCTCCCTGCAAAGTACTTTCACGCTCTCAGCTTGAAGTCAATTTACCTCTAGCAAAAAGAATGCATGCATTGAAACGATTTCATCAGATACGAACGAGACAGAAAACTTAATCAAAAAGCTTGATTGAACGGTCGCTAGTTAAAAGTGCATCTACTTTATTTCGGGCATAAAAAAGTCAATCTGGCGAAAATATTGAGCTTCCTTATCAGCGGATATGCTCTAAGGTGCGGTAACGGCAGAAGGATCAGCTTCGAGACAACTTTTACAACGAATTTGTCAGTTGGGACTTTATTTTTTCTGTTTAGGTTTCCGAATACTTTATTTTATAATTTCTGCGCTTAGTTTTATGTCCCGATCGTATTTGTGTAGTAGCTACTTAATGTTAAGCCAATTCCTCTTCGCGATTTATACAATTCTCCCCACGATTTCATCAAAAATTCGTGGTCTTCTCTCATCAATAAAATCACATAAATTACCGCATTGTTTATAAAATTGTAATCTCAGTTCATTTCCTTCTAAGAAAGCTTCTTTTTTTTTGGTGTTTTGAATAACGTTGGCTATAGATCATTTCTATAGATGGCGACTCAGGTACTTTACTTTCTTTAAAAATAATATACCTACGATCATTATATATGAGCAGTATCAAGGTGGAGTAAATACGTAGTCAACGTTAAAGTTTGGAATAGCTGGTAGATATTAAATGTGAAGCTGTGCATTAGATCCCCATGGATTAAATACTGTGCAATATCAATTGAAATATAAGTTAATTTTCTCCTTAAACGTTTTAAAATAACATTGTCACTTTAGAACACAATGCTTTTTTTAAATTTAATCACAATTTTGGTTTTGATACCTTTCATATATTTATTTTTCAATATATATTTAATCAAATGAATCCGTTAGCAAAACTAATACATAGAACTCTGAGTCCAAGTCTACACCTTTCAAAAGTTTTAACCCACCAAGAACAAGTTTTCTTGAAATAAATTTAAAAATATCGAGTTAAAGCTTACCCAACAAAACGATATTTTGGTCGTAGGATAAAATATATTTGAACCTTACGCTTCCTTTACCCTCACAATGATGTATTTTGACTATCTTTGAATTATTTTCCACATGCGTTGCTGTCACTTTTCTAGTCTTATCATTTTTGTATTTTAAACGCACGCGTCTCAATTGATTATCTTTCGTTCAGTACTTTTGGAAATTATTCTTTACATTAGCATAAGTTATAGGGCCCGAATTGTAAGCTATAACTTCGTTTCCTTAAAAGAGCACCGATCTGTGTTTTTGATTCTAGTAGAGGGCATATGTTTAATCGAACAAACGTTGATAGGAAGACACCCATAACAGAAAGAGAAGTGATACTTCGTTTTTTAAACACGTGGTTAATCATACAAAATAAAATAGTTTTGTGAAATAAATAAGTATATTAAGAAATATAAATCGCGAAGGATAATCAAGAAATTCTTAGCAATTTATCAATTTCTCATTATATTTTTTTTTACTACACTCTGAGAAGAATAGTCAGGTCGAAAGAGACTAGTTCCTTTTAAATAAAGTATAGATAGCGAGTTTCGAACGCGGACAGCGGATTTTATTATCATGATCAACACTTTCTAATTTTCCTCGAAATAGAAACCATGCTTGTTTCTTCTCTCTTGCACAACAGTTTATATTTACGGAGCATTTACAAAAGCAAAACTTTTATCTAAAATATTCGAACGCTTCGAAAATTTATTAACCGCGGCGGCCCTCTCGCTGCAGCATTTTAAATCTCAGGTTTAGTTTTCCGGTCTCTGGCGCAGGAGGTCCGAGTTCCTCCATCCATCAATACATGCGATGTAGTTATTAAAAATCAATGCGCGCCCAAAATCACGCAAAAATCAACCGCGGCATTTGGATCGATACATTATCGACGGTGGTGGAAATATAAACCAAAAGCGCGGCGCGTCGCTTGCGAAAGGTTGTGCAAGTAGAAAATTTTAACGCATAATTGGATCGGAATTCCCCATCGACGTTCGACGCTATTTTTCGTCCCCTGACCCACATTTAACGCTCTCCCGTCTAAATCGGAAAACTCCCAATTAATGATACTTCATTCAGCGACGCCCAACTCTGGCGTAGGAGCCATCCGAAGCAGCACGCAAACGGGCCTATAATGAAGAGGCGGAGAGCGAGGGAATGATAATACGCGAGAAAGAAACGCAAGCTGAAGGGGCGCCACTTGCTAAGAGAATGAAAACGAAAAGGATCCGAGAGTTTGAGCAGAAAAGCCACACCAACTCAAATCCTGGGGAGAGAACAAACTTCTCTGGGGAAGAAGAGTGGAGGAAGAGGGATTTTTAGAGGGAGTGGGAGTTTCGGATGAGATATTTTCGTGAAAATCCAAGCTGTAATGCAATGGTGAATAGACATCTTTGCCATAACGAAACTGCGGATATCATCCTCAGAGGATCGTCAAAAGACCGTCTGCGGGACAAATTACGGAACTCGGCGTAATTTCTAAAGCGTCTGAGCACTGCGTGTGGCGAAGGATGGGCTCTCCAGTATTTTATGCGAGGAGATTGCGGTGAGGAATGAAAGAAAGAGGAAGAGCAAGACCAGAAGTGGTCCAACGAGGGCTAATGAAGACTGGATTCCGGCTCCTGAAAAGGTGAAGTCGATCCCAAAGGAGGGATCTAAGAATTTCCTCTTTGCTTCTAGGAAAAATCAAGCTACTCGTAGATTGGCATAGAGAGGCTACTGTGATAGTTATTCATTTTTTTTACTGGTCTATAGCTATCTGAAACATCTAGGAAGCATATCCTGTACATTCTTTCATGGACGCTTCCAAGAGTAAATTTAATTAATCTCACCCATGAAAAAAAGCATAGACCACTAATGGTTATAACATTAAAAAAGTAAAGAGCTCAAAAAATCAAGGAAAAAACGACTCATCTGCATTTCTCCCTCAATGAGAGCATCTTCAGAGTTATGTCGATAAAACATATTATGTCGATATATATTGTTTTCGTGAGTGTTTTCCTTGATGATTTTGGAGTGTTTTTTTATTTTACTAATCTCACACACTCAATTCAGGATATAAAAATCATTTCATAAATTAAATAATTTACGACATTTGCTCGAACATAACACAAACTCAATCCCAAGACGATCTCATTCCCTTGAAAACATACAAAAGATATGTTTTCTCTTTAGTAGTAAGCAATGGCAGTGATAAAAATAACACAAGAATTCAATTCACAGAGGATTTTACCTATACATAGAAGTGCATGTACATGAAATATAGCGAAAGTTAGTGAATTCAATTACAGGAAGATGTTTTCACAACTTCTTGATAGCTTCAAAAACCAATAAGAGTATAATTTAGCTCAAGAATAAAATAATATGGAAGGATCAATACGAAGAAAATTTAAACCAACATTTTCTATGGTAATGGTTTCACTCGATCACTTCATTTATATTCTCAAAATAAGTTAGTAAAAAAAACTGACCCAATTGCAGGTTTAGATATCTCGTTCATGCGATGGAATTTAAGTCGAGGATTCAGCTCACAATTGTGAGATGAACCGCCTTCCTTTCGGAAATCTGGAAAGGAAAAATTTGTTCGTAATAGAATCAACTGCTTTGACCGTGAATTTATGGTAGGATTCCATTGAAAGGAACAAGGAAAGGTCGAACTTTTACGAACCGCAATATTTATTGCAAGAGACAGAGGTTTCGACTCATGGAGTCAGCTGTACCTGCATGAGCGGAAACCATGATCGTCTTGCAATAAAAAACGTTTATAAAAGTTCGATTTTCCTTTTTCTTGTTCATTAAATCTGTCATATTCGAGAAATTACTGCGAGTAAACGGTGTTAAGCAAGTAAAACGGAGCTGAGTTTCATTTTAAGTTTCCATTATTTGCTGACTTTAGCGTGGGTAAACATGGCAACGTTCTGTCCTTTGAAATCAATGTGGTGCATACGTCACAACCGCTGCATGTCACACGTCAGTACTCGGTCACGCTTGTAAAAGATTAATGCTTTCTTCTCGATTTAGTCGACCAGCGAGTCTATATTATTCACATTAGGATTCCGCTCACGATGAATAATTTTAGTTCATTGCCCATTCAATGAAATTGGCTGCCATCCAGATAAATCAGTTAAATTTTTAAATATTTCTAACAATAAGACAATTACGCCGGTTGTTATCAATTGAGGACCGATTCAGCTTCATAGATTATTCCGATCACAGATACTAAAGGTTATAGCTGCAATCTATTCTGTACGGGTAAAAGGACTAGTATGATAATGAGAGCGTTTCCATGCAGAAGTATTCGATGTAATCCATTAAAACTGCATTGATGTTTCATCGAAAAGATTTTTATTTAGATACAAAAGCTTTATTGAACACGAAATTTTTTTCCTCGAAGAATCGGATATTTAAGACGTAAGGATTGTGTTACAAATTCCCTGTAGAAAATGTCCAAATAATCTAAAAATGTCGCTAGATACTATGTTGTTGCTGTTGAGATAATAGGTCAGAATACAAACGTTTGCAAACAAAGGTTGCTGTGTGCGATACAATGAACGAATTGCATAGTTTTTAGATTGAGCATACATTGCGGGAATACATAGAAGTAACGGTTGATTTTTTGCACTTCGGTAGTGTGTTTTCTAAGAACAAAGGATTTATGGATAGATTGAAATGCGATTGCATTCCAAAGAGTAATAGACAACACATAGTCTGTGATTAAACTTGAGGTATAGTCTCGAAATTCAAAGCAGGCTGCATATGGATGTGCTTTGCATTATTTGGATTAGTGTTTTATTTTGTCACGGGAAGGATACAGGCAAGTTTTAATTTATTTTAGGAAGAGTATGTGCGGTAAATACCGGAGAGGAAAAGTTCGTAACAATTGAATGTGGAGTAATACAGAACAATACTGAAAGGACGTTCACCATTGAGTTGGACATGTCAAAAGCATGAATGGAGGCAGACTGACAAAGAGTGTAGATGAGGAGATATGGAATGGTTCGTAAGGAAGAGAATGATCGGTATATACGAGAGTAAATGTGGTGAATGAAAAGACGTCTACGTAGCCCAAGTATAAAAGGAAATTATTGAAATGTAACAACAATAATAACAATAATAATAATATATTTTTAATTCATACCCACATACAGCATTAACGCCCCAGACTAACAGTCTGTCGGCAGGACGGATATGAGCAAGAATAGAATTATACGTATCAGAAACTGAAATTATAAATTGATGCAGCTCAAGGCTCACATACAAGATAATAAACGGAAGTGCTGAAAGTACAACACGAAAAATAAGACCAAAATAAACGAAAAATTACAACGAAGACAAAATGACATCAATAGCATAAGAGAGAATACAAAATACATTTCAGAAGATTATGAAAAACTTAGTGAAAATGCAATAGAAACATTATATTATGGACGTAATAATTGTTTTACTAATTTACAATGTATAATTATAGCCATTTTCAGAATTACTGATGCCGTCGAATCTACATTTGTAAGTATTCCGTAGATTAGGTACAAGATACTCCAGTCTACGTTTTCCATACAAATTATAGAATTTAGGAACAAATGTTTGGCAGAATACAATAATACGAATTTTGGTTAAATTTGTTTGGTATACATTGGTGAAAAATGCATTCTGGGGTGTAATATTTAAACAATTTAGAGTCGGACATACCATAATTGGGTTCTTTCGTTATAATTGACTGTAAGTTTAACCATCCTAATTTGAATTTTATTAACTCTCAATTATATAAGGGGAAGCACTCCCCCCGAATTATTCCAAACATAAGGTGAGACTCAAAGAAAGCAAAGTAAGCCATCCATAAATATTTCATCGGAGCTTTATTTTGTAGGTAATAAAACTTTAGCAAAATCCACCGAGGCAGTTACGCTCATAAACATTTTTAACAATAGGACAGTTACAATGATCTAAATTTTGGTGAATACAAGCACACGCTCGGCTTGTTAAATTTTTGTCACCAGTATAATGAACGTGAGGAGAGTGAATGTGCATGACATTTGTCATATCAGAAATAATAATAAAGCGACTTCCTTAGAGCGAAATTGAGATAATTAAGTATCTACACAATACACAATAGTAGGAAAACACCCTCAAGAAGTGGAGAGTGAAGAACCTGCGAAACCTATTGATGGTTAACTAAGATTTAAGGAAACGACTAGTCAGATCAAGTTTGAAAGAATGAAAGAGAAATTGTACATATACATTATACCATTCCAAGACATAACAACTAGACATAAATTTGTCGAAAATATAGGAAAAAAAAACATGATGATACAATACACAAATACAAAATCTTCCAAAAGAGGTTAATCAAGATTGCAACAAAAGTTCTAAGTGCGTAGATAAGAAATTTTAAATGAAAAACAAAATAAATATAAACTTTTATATTATTATGAACAAAGTTTTACCTGAAGCCGGGATGATTCTGAAGAAATGACTGGACGGTTAATCGGAATCGGAATTATCAAAACTTTTTCGGGTGTCGGAATCAGAACCGAGATCGGAGATTTCTGAACCTGATTTCCACCTCCTAAAATGTTCTTTGAAATTTTTGTTTACAGTTCAATCTACCTTTTGTGGTAGAAATGATAATTGATACATTCTTATTGATTTCGAAGATCAGTAAAACTTTTACGAACCGCAATATTTATTGCAAGAGACAGAGGTTTCGACTCATGGAGTCAGCTGTACCTGCATGAGCGGAAACCATGATCGTCTTGCAATAAAAAATGTTTATAAAAGTTCGATTTTCCTTTTTCTTGTTCATTAAATCTGTCATATTCGAGAAATTACTGCGAGTAAACGGTGTTAATCAAGTAAAACGGAGCTGAGTTTCATTTTAAGTTTCCATTATTTGCTGACTTTAGCGTGGGTAAACATGGCAACGTTCTGTCCTTTGAAATCAATGTGGTGCATACGTCACAACCGCTGCATGTCACACGTCAGTACTCGGTCACGCTTGTAAAAGATTAATGCTTTCTTCTCGATTTAGTNGATAATACATTAATTGTTCAGTATTTGTTTCACAATCCAGTAGTAACCAAAAATAGTGAATACCATCATTGCAAGAATTGGTATTGGATTTGTTCCGGAATCGGATTTATGGAGAAGTACTGGGTATTGTATTAGAAATAGTTAAAATTTTGGTGCTGTCCCACCACATGTCTGAAGCGAAAAGTAGAAAAGCATAGAGTAAAATTATCAGAAAAAGAAGAAAATTACGAACTTAAATAGATTAATTTAATAAATAGGTATGAACTAAGGCGTAGCCAAGGGGGTGGTTTTCGGGATTCAATCCCCCCATGAGAATAGAGCCAACAATAAATGAAAGTATGTGAGAGGATAGCCTCTCCCAATTATGCCATACAAACACCGATGTAGATTCGCAGGGTATACATATTAAAATATATCAGTTTATATATTTTTATTAGATTTTGGGTCAAAATATTCCTGTCCCTGGATTTTAGAGAGTGCAAGATTTACTCCATGGCTTTGAAGCCCCCAATAAGTCCTGGCTACGCCTCAGGGTATGCATGTATTTATTTGGAAGAACGTATTGTAATAGTGTGTGGAAAAGAATTACCAACATACATGTTTTCATGCATGTAATCCCCGGTCCTGTAAATCTGTTAACATATGAGCTGGTCCCTCATTTATTAAAAATGAATTTCAGAAAAAGAAAATTCGATTACAAGAACGTTATCCCTAAAGAATAGCTTCCTCATATAATGATGCTTTGAAATATAATAATGCGAAGAATATCATACGTCGCTTCGTTGTCTTTGTGTTAACAGGTAATGAAAGGTAAGCTTCTCCAATTTAATAATTAAACATGTTTGTTTATCTTAGCATAGAAACTGTTCCATTCAAAACAGTATGTTTATCATCAATGGCCTCCAGGGAGAGAACGCTTTAAAGAGGAAAATGGCTCAAACAGGATGCAGGAGCATAGTAAGAGGGAGCGATAAGGTTTTTGAAATTTATTTTTCAAAAATGATAGAGGAAGTGGGTCACAGAGTTTAGAATGGGGGATACTAGGTCGCCACCTTTCTTTGCTTCCAATCCAGGATACATCGATGCTGGTTCAGAACAAACACCTCTCGGTCTGGAAAAAAATCTCACCTACAGCAGCTGTATGTTTTGCCTCTCCCTTAGATGTATTATGATGTAAATAATGAACATTGGTACTGCATTCATATTAGAAGATAAATTTGGAGAATATTATAAATATCAATGGGGATCATTGGTTACTCAATCAGTTTACCATCTTTTCCTAACCTCACGAATCTTATGCTGGTGTATTTCTTTCCCTCTGAGATCGGAGTATGTTCAGTTTAAGGGATAAGGGAATTTTTCTCCAAGATAAAGAATAACATTTATCCAAGTCCTGAATGATTTATTTAAGTGCTCCGAAACCTGCGGATTTCTAACTTTCGCTTTCTTTCCGTCAATTGCCGATAGATAGCACTAAAAATCATTCGAATTACGTTTCTATCTATTAGTAACGTCGTTTTGCGTCATGAAAATTTACGTAATACGGTGCGGAACTGGCGTAAACATACTGTAAAGCAGCTGTATGCAAATAGGATCGATCAAAGAAAATCTGAAGTATTTTAGCTCAACCGTACTAAATGACTACGTAAGAATACATAAGAAAGAAATCCTACCGAGAGGGAGAAAACATAATTTTGCCGTTGCAAGCCTGAAGTAAGCATCTCCTAACATTTCCTCTATTAGAAACTGTTAAATAATTAACGATTACTACACTAAATGCCTTTGAAGCTGAGCAGTACTAGAATATTGACTTCCTCTATGCATTGGTGCCTTTACTGTGAACGAGAAGTAGTGTGTTCTCCTAGAATAGTTGCCTGTTACTCACATTAATCGTTAGCTCCTTCAGTTTTAATGTAGATCACAGTGACCTTTATACATCCTTTTTGCAAATATGCAGATTTTCCTACGTCATTTAGCTCAACAACCATTTAACAGTATCGGATATGAATATTTCTTATAAATATAAATATTTTGTTTCTAAAGCTATCTTTTTTCTGAGACTGGTATCTTTCTACCTCCGTCTGGAACCCAGGAGTGCAGAAACTCGAGCGGATGCATCACGCCACTCACGTTTCGGATCTTTGGACTGTCCGGGTTGAATATTGAATGGTTGGCAGCCCTTGTCGGATCCGAAGGACTTGGTCCGCTCTCAAGACCCCAATCCTTCCTCGCGGTTAAAGTCACGGGCTTCTCTTTTTCTCCGGGGTAAGTGCAAAGGGGAGAGACAGGTCGTCAGAGGAAGGCGTTCTGTGGGAATCGACCGCACTCTTATCCCAGAGCACATCAATCACTACCTCTCGCGGTCCCTTCGGCTGACTTCCTTTTCATTCCACGACATTCCCCACGCGCAAACACGCCTCTCGCCAAGGCATCTCCGCCAGCAGAAAATATGGACAGAGATTGGAAAACGGACCAAAGGACGGACGAACCAATTTATAGAGGAAAAAAGCGAGGCGTAGAAGAACTTTCTGTGGCGTCGTACGAATAAATAATATGGACAAAATTCGTGGGGATGGATACCTATGGAATATCACGGGGTCAAAAAATATTTCTATATCCTTTATCTATGTTATTGACTTCGTAATTTGTGTATTAAATAGAAGTGGTGTTGTCAGAAGTGTTAAGGGGTGGTTTTGGGTGTTCAACCCCCCATATGCCATATAAACGCCGCTGATGATTTGCAGGGTATACTGTTAAAATAAATCAGTTTCTATTTTCATTATTATTGCCACTGAATTGTATGTAATGCAGTGCTTACTGCATGGCTTTTAAAACACCTCCCATAGACAAATCCTGGCAACGCCCCTGAGTATTGATATGTGTTATATTTCCTGTATTTTTTTATGTGTTTCATCGTCTGCGTTTCTCATAAGTTTTATCTTATAAATTCCTTAAGGAATCAACAAAGATTAGTGTTTTCATGTTCACGCACATTTCATCGGTTACGTATTTCCGGTAATATGGATTTTTTGTACCTTTCAGATACAACTATTAGTAGGTCTGCGCGGGTTTTTCATGTAACTCTTCACAGTTGTTAGGTTTTTCCAAATGTGGATACTTTTCCTTTACGTCATAATAATGTTTCAAAATTAAAAAAATACCTTTTCATGGCATTAACGCATATTGATTAATCACCTGTACTGAGAATAAACATGTATTAGATTAAAAAGAACAATTTAGTCTCAATTTCGTTCGAAAAATAGGGTACCTATATATTTTTTTACGCTTGCACGGTTGAATCGGCTTCCGATTATAAATTTTTATTGTGAAGTCCACAATGACGTTGTTAATAAAGGCAGTATTCAGTTAAGTGAGTTGTTAGCATTTGGTATACAAATTTCATACCAGAAGCAAGTGCGTTTATATATTTTTAGGCATACGTAAAAAACAAGGAAAAGGTTATTAGGTACTTGGCACGATAAGGCGTGCACCTAGGAAAATTTCCAAGGAGAAGTCTGACGGATTCGGGTCTCGAACCCGGGTCTCCCAATTGCCGGTCGGTTGCTCTATCCATTGAACTATTCCATCAGGATATTTCTCCATGCCGTTTGGGAGACTTTGTCTGTATTGGGCGCGTGAGTTCTTCCGACTCAGCGGCATCGTTCAGTCATGCGAGGCCATGTTAAGCAATGATAACTAACATCTTACGTAGCTGAAGCGCCCAGAAATTTTATTTTGTATTTAAAATGAAATATATGGCAAATTTACGTTCTAATCCCACTAAAATTATGCAAACGATATTTCTTTAAACTATAAGAAAATGCATTTCTTATGGGTAATTCTTAATGGAAACATATGTGTAAGCTAGTGCTTTCATTTCTATAATAACTTGAAGTCGTATCGAAATTGTTACAAAGGGTTATGTTACCACTCCAAATGTCAATACAAAAAAATAAAAATGCTCACAGCTAATATTGTGAGAAAACGGACTAACCAGAAATAAAT
Source organism: Ladona fulva (assembly GCA_000376725.2). Taxonomy (NCBI): domain Eukaryota; kingdom Metazoa; phylum Arthropoda; class Insecta; order Odonata; family Libellulidae; genus Ladona; species Ladona fulva. Next base: position 624,247 of record KZ308610.1, read on the forward strand.
TTGTTTCAATTTATTATTTTAATCTGAGCTGGCTGTTACTTTCTCTTGTAGCGTTATATTTATTTGTGTGAATATGCATTCATAAAGTTGACTTATGTATTAATAGGTGTGATTCGATAATAATGTAAAACTTGATTCTCATAACCCTAATCATGATTAAAGAATAGGCCTAATGCGTGATACCTTTTTAAAAAGTTTCCCTTATTGTGGTTTATTAGAATAATTCTCTCATTGAAATGTGAAATCTCATTAATTACTTTTTCTTCCCACGAAACATTTATTCTGTTTGGAGAAAATACTTTGATTTTGGTTAAGATTTCCGAATTTTATTAATTTTTCAAAAGATTTTTTTACTCAATAGAGCTGCGCAGTATAATGACTCAAACTTTCCTACCCAATTCCTTTATCATTGTCTAAATCATAGGGTTCAAACTAAATTTGAGACTTATGGAGCTTAATTTTAATTTACCTCCGGCTTTGAGTTAATACCTAACTGCGCCGAGAAAACAGTGAGAAGTTATGCTTTTGGATTCACGAAACTACGTTTTTGCACGTTGATCACCTAACCACTTAAATATTCTCTATCAAATCCCTTAATTTACTTTCCAAACCGAAAACTTTAATTTTTATCTCTAATTTCCTTATGGTGCATCCAATAGGCACCACCCCAATTCTCAATTTTTATGAAGGTCGGGAGTAAATTTTCCATACCCCAGGAAAGTAATGTCTCACTACCCAATTCCGCCACTTTTACAACATTTTAATCTGCTGGGCATTTCCCTCTGTCCCTTTCTCCAAACAGATAAAGAGTTCCTTGGGTAAAAATCGCCCATTTGGACCTCCTCCTCCCAACAGCCGGCCGTAACCTCCTAGCACTCTTCCTCTTTTATACGACTAACCCTCCTCTATCCTATTTCTCTATCGCCCTCCGCAATCCTCTCAAATTACATCGAATTCCCTCCCTCACCTCCGCTGATCTCCCATTCTCACCTGCAGCACACGCTGCCCCTTTAACCTTTAATGCATCCACCGCTGCCATAGGGGAGATTTTTCATCCGACGGTTTGTGAGAGATTCCCCTTCTTCCCCAGCTCTCCCCTAAGGAAAACTCACTTGGACGCGGGAGATAGCAGCAGCCCCTCTCTTATGACTCGGACTGTCTTTAAGACTCCCGTTTTTTCCTCTGGCTTTATACACTGCCTTCTTGGGAAGGGCTCTCCACTCTATAAAGTGATTCGCTTGAGGACTTCTCTGGCAGGGCCGCTTTATGCTCTCGTAGTTGCGGATGGAAGTAGAACGGGCTGAGGGATTTAATGAAAACGCCTTCCTCGGCCTTCGATTTTGGGGTTATGCAATTTTTGCCGGCTTTTTTTAATTTTACGGCGCGCTTTCCGAATGCGGTTGCCGCAATTGTTTTAGTTGGAAACGTCCGTGGATGGTTTCTAACGCTCATATTGAGCGAGGAACGAGAAAAGGCCTGAAGGAAATAGCCTTGAAAAGGACGATCCGCCCAGTTTTAAGTAGTATCGTTGGGAGTGCTCGTCCCGTGCATTAACGCGATTACACGGGCAGCTTATTTCTCGAGATTGGTTCGATCTCATTAGATTTATCGCTATCGCGTTGAAGACCGTGCGGCTATCAGAAACTTCCATCGTTTATTAGCCCTCCGTATGCCTTTCTTTGTTTAATTCTCTGGAAAGTAAAACCTATGATAGAAATGCTGTAAAATGAAAAATGAAGAGGACTTGGTGACCCATGACGCCAGTTTGAATGGTAATCAGAGTAAAAAAAATTAAAAGAAAACCATTGCAAGAGTGCGTTAATTTACAAGGTCTATTGCTTCTAAATCACTAGGCAAAATCGAGATTTTAGTTTGTGCTTCTGCATTCGATTTCTATGCCACCGCTTCCTAACTGGTGTGGTGCGGAGCACTGTTAGGCCGCGTGAGTGGTCTTGGACTGCTGCCTAATATTCAAGGGTAAACTTTTTTTTTTAGGATTTTGCACTTTGTTATTCCTGTAATTTAGATTTATATTCGTCGTTAATGGTATCACTGGCTTAAAGTGTGTTTATATGCAATTTATATTAGAATAGCGAGACTTTTATTCAATATAGTCCGACTGTAGACTATATGGAGGATGTCATAATTTCCACCATTATCATTTTAACATTAATCTCTTATCCTTCACATGCTGCACCATTTTATGGTAATTGAATACTAATATCATCGCCAAAAATTAATATTTCAAGAAAATTCTAGAAATTACATAATGTAGTTTAGCGTTGTCAGCTCTAGATTATTTTGCAGGTCACTAAGAGTTTGGGGGAGTTATGTTCCTAAACCAAGTTAAACGAAAAACAAAAGTAAGGCGAAATTATAGAGGACAAGACATTCCTATGTAATCATTTTCGGAGATAATTTATTCTATGCCAGCCGACTCGTAGTTCATATACATTGTTAACGCGATCTATTGACTTAACACCAAACAAACTTTTTCCATTTATTACTTCAGAAACAGGCACACGAATATACATTTATATATCTCAAGTGATTCTTTCCTAAAAATATGTTTAATTGTATTAACATTTCATGGACAGTTGCCCCATCTTAAAACACTACCAACTACCCCTTCTGCACTACGCTTTCTCGCTTTAATGCTACGTACCATGAAATGTTTCTCCCGTTTTAGTGCTCAATTTGGACTGCGGATCCTCACTGAGCAAAACTTTCCTCCTACCTCACTTACATGCTTCACAATTACTCAAACATTTCAGAAACCTTCTGCTTAAATTTGTAGACTGCGCAGTTAAGCTTAAAATCCCCAACGAGTAGAGTTTCATGCTGCGTAAATGGTTATGACGACTCGTAGCACTCCAAGCTTATGAAATGCTTGACGAAAAACGAAAGAGAATTCAGCTATATGGCCCATATATTTTCAGATTTCTGGAAAAATGTATGCCATTCACACGAATATCTTATATTTTTACAGTGAAGTGTTATAAATATTGACTTTCTCCAGCTAATTCTATCTAATCTACTTACCTTCAATACAGAGTAAGGTATGCGAAATATCAAAATCTACTATTTAGACCACAACTTTGTGGCAGAAAAAGGTATACGTGTACAAGTTGTTTTAATTCCTCTTTCATTATGCGAAGTTTATTTGCATTTTAATGCTTACTAGGCTCCCACTTCGCTTAATTTCTAATAATAATGCTAATCTTCATTAATAATGCTCTAGAGAATGCCCATAAAAGCAGAAATAAAGGACAATAACTTGCCACACACTCACTATAAAACGCTCACGGTTAATAAAATAACAGAACGGCGAGGAAAAAAAAGCACAATTAATTCAATGACAGTTAAAATAAGAATAAATTAATGAAATATCTAAAGAAACCTATCAAATGATACAATTTTACAAATAATGGAAAATACGAATTATAGAAATGAAGAATTTTACACTTCTTAACAAACGGTTGGCGGAAAAAAATCGCCATGACAGAAAAGTACTGGGCGGCCACTGAGGCATACATCTTAAAGGAAAATTTATGTCCCAAGGAGAAACGGACAAGAAATAGTCCGACGGGACCGGAACTCGAACCCGGGTCTCCCAATTTCCAGCTAGTCGTTCTATCCATTATGCTATCCGGCCAGAATCGGCCGGAGCTTTTGTTTTCATGTCTGATTTACTTGGGATTTTTCCTAGGTGCACGCCTTTACGAGCCTCACCTCGTCACCACCAAAGTCGCCTTAACCCTTTTCCTTGAGTGGAAAACTTACGTTTCAGGTTTAAGGTAATACAACAGCGACAGCATTCATAAGAATTAATCTCGGTTATAATTACTCAAACACTTTCGAGACCTTGGGACTTTTATTATATCCCTCAGTTTTTCAAACATATGGATTAATTTGTTTGAAGTTGATAGTATATTCTCAAGGTAGGCAAATATGTTTGCTAATCGGCACTATCCTCCGTCAAATATCGACCAAAAACGTGATGATTTATCGTAGTTGTTGAATAAACATTCATTAAATAAGGCATTCACTCAATTTTTTAACGACTGGGATGCGAACATTTCAGGCCTCTATTTTCATAACAAAAGGAGATAGTGAATCATAATATAGCAAAGAGCCGACGGAAATAAGAAAGTTATGAGTCAATCGGTCTTGTTGGTCCGAAAAGTACTTCATGCATTTCTTATGCAAACGGGACTTTCGTTCGAGTTTTGAGATGCAAAATACGCCAACCATTACCGCACAGGGATCTTTTGTAAAAACTCCAGAAAACGTTGACGGCCATTGAATATCCATGGGAGGGAGGAATTCTTTTGCGTCTTTTGGATGACAAAAGCTATATAAGGGGGAATGATGGAGAGAGGGGAATAATTTACGATGGATTCGTTAAGAAAAATGGAGTCGGAGAGGGAGCAATAAAACCGATGGAGCTTTTATAGACGACGATGCCCTTCTTTGACGACAGGGGGCGGACGCGTGCTCTGGATAACTCAGATATGAAATAGAGGACAAGCGATACGGCGCACGGGAGAAAGGTTGCTGCTCAGAAGCACTGTTGAAAGGACTGTCAAAAGAAAGCAGCCTGTTTTAGTTGTTCGTCATAGGTTGCAACCTGTTAAGAATTTACGGCCTAATTGATTTGGAAAATTCACGAATCTTGTTTCTTACAATCGTCATCGTTGGTTGGATAGGGAAAAGGGTGACAGTCAAACCTTATACATTAAGATGTGAAACTAGGAATATTCCCAATGAGAAAAGGATAGGAAAAGTGTCAGACAGGACCGGTACTCGGATACTGTCCACGAAGTTTCCTCCGAACGATATTTCAAATCGTTCTAGCCCGATAGTTCAATTAACTAGGGCATTCACCCGGAATAGGGAAGATTGGGGTTCCAGTCTCGGTCCTGTCATTCTTTATTCATAACCGCTTATTCTTGAGAAAGTCGGTTGTACGTTAAGAGAATAATTTGCCAAATTTCAATTACCTCTCTATCTTTTCTTAATGAAATAATACAAAATTTACTAGAAACGTAAGAAATACAACCATAATAGGAGATACATTGGAAAAATATAATATTGGGAAACACCCAAATGTGAATCCTTCGAGAAATGTAGGGGCAATCAATATTAGTAAATAATAAATATACCGAGAATAAATTCCTAAATATGGATTAAAAAATCAGTTTAAAATACACTATACATACACCACCGATGCGGCTCTGGTTTCAGTAACGTATTTTTTTGCTTTGGTATCATTCTGTTCAGCAACATTCGTAAAAATATAGAATATAGATAACATGAAAAACTCATAGTTTTACCATTTGATATCATAAATAAGATTCTGAGTCGAAATTGGATACGTAAGATAATTAACCCTTCCGCGTCAAACAAACTATGAAATCATGTAAAATGTGATGACTTAAATAAGAAAATTACTCACTCACAGTATAACCTACGGGTAGTAAAATCTTGCCTGTATTTACAGTATAATTAGAATAAATTGCATAATGCATTCAAGTAAAGTACGGAAGGGACGAAAAAGTCAAAGTTTGCGGATTTAATCACAAATAAATGTAACTTTTACTTTCCATTTNAAATTCATACTAAGGAATATAATTTGTACTATTTATACTTTTACTGTTTGTACTACTTGTAGAAGATGCAAATGCGAATCCATCTTGTGGAAAAGTACAAATTATATCCCCTTTTTTTAGGAAGATGGAAATAACACTAAGGAAAATTAACTTCAATTCATACCCATGCTAGAAGTAAGTTAACTGAAAGAAATGTCTTGCGAAATTTTTGTAGCACGTAGAACTTACTGGATAATCATTTGGCTCCTTCATAATGCTTAAGATATTAATGGAAGTCCAGAATTACACAATGTTTCCAATCGCTGTAAAAACATTCAATTTCAAAGCATCCGTAATCCGTGCGATTCTGAGTAAAATGGTGTATTTGAGGAGCCACGAGAATAAAATACTCCGTTAATTTCAAAGATCAGTCATTTTTCCAGCTATTTTTATAATTAAATTTTATTTAATTTTAATCACCTAAATTTTTCCACATTTGAAGTGCTTACGAGGAAAAAAATGTTTCGTTTGCTGTATATTAGTTTCTAATCGCTCGAATGATATTTGTAGTACACGTAAACTATTTGATCGTGTTTATTATTACTAAAGGCCCGTTCGTGCCTAACTACCCGTAGAGGAATCAAATTAGTGAACAATGCTGATGACGGATTATTTACATCATCATTAAATGAATATAAATGTTATACCCCGTGGTTTCATCATAATTTTTCCTGAAAACAGCGAAAACCTTAAAAGGTTTTTATACCACAAGCATTTATAGAAAACAATACCACGTGATCTCTGATGGGATGCTTAGCAAATATTTTGTATTTCTCCGTTTATGTGATAGGAAAATCAAATATCAGCAGTAACCAATTCTTCTACAACATTCATGTAATAATTTTACTGTTAAAATACTGTGTCTCTACCTTACTACAATTCTTCACTTTAAACAGATTCTCAAACCTTCCCTCAGTCCCTTTTCAGATCGAACTCCCGTATTCCTTCCCTTTTTCTTCCTCTTTTGACTTATCTTTTCATTTATTTCACTTTTCCTTTTATCTCTCATGTGACACCTTAACTTCTGCTTCCAGTTTGTAATTTGATTACTCACATTTCTGTTTCCTATCACACTGCCCATATATATCATATTTCTACATCTACAAAAGAGGTATAAAAACAGCCAAAAATTAATTTTCAATTCGGCAGCTTTACTTCACTCTTGGCTTACAAGGTCCGTTGAGAATACACGTGACCGAGTTTTACTGTTCGCAAATCGATGTCATATATTCTATTCAGCGATTCCAATTTTAGACATTAGCGCACTCCCCATAATGGGTACTTGAAACAAAGATTGCTGATTGACTGTCTTAGATGAAAAATTTGGACACTATTCAATAAGAAAACATCACAAAATCGTAATTTAGAAATTTTCAAGCATCGCAGTTTTTATTTTTCTTTTTATTGTTTTGAATTCGGTTTTAGAGGTAATATTTACAAGCAGCATTCGGAGGACTGTGTATGTAAAACTAAGGGGCGGTTGTTTGGAAAGGTTTCGGAAGCACAAAAATAGACCAAAAGCACAGTTTACTTAAAAACTGGAAATTTACATACAATATGAAACATACTTTTTATAACTTTTCTTGAAGATGTACTAATGTAAGGAGCCTAGAAAAGATATTACGACTGAAATAAATTTCAAATAATGGCTAACTCCACTTTTGACAACAAAATAGGGAAAAACCCTATCGGTTCCTGCGCACTGTGTATATAACCCTAGCAGATCAAAGGGGAATAATTTACGATGGATTCGTTAAGAAAAATGGAGTCGGAGAGGGAGCAATAAAACCGATGGAGCTTTTATAGACGACGATGCCCTTCTTTGACGACAGGGGGCGGACGCGTGCTCTGGATAACTCAGATATGAAATAGAGGACAAGCGATACGGCGCACGGGAGAAAGGTTGCTGCTCAGAAGCACTGTTGAAAGGACTGTCAAAAGAAAGCAGCCTGTTTTAGTTGTTCGTCATAGGTTGCAACCTGTTAAGAATTTACGGCCTAATTGATTTGGAAAATTCACGAATCTTATTTCTTACAATCGTCATCGTTGGTTGGATAGGGAAAAGGGTGAAAGACAACCTTATACATTAAGATGTGAACCTAGGAATTTTCCCAATGAGAAAAGGATAGGAAAAGTGTCAGACAGAACCGGGACTCGGATGCTGTCCACGAAGTTTCCTCCGAACGATATTTCAAATTGTTCTAGCCCGATAGTTCAATTAGCTAGGGCATTCACCCGGAATAGGGAAGATTGGGGTTCCAGTCTCGGTCCTGTCATTCTTTATTGATAACCGCTTATTCTTGAGAAAGTCGGTTGTACGTTAAGAGAATAATTTGCCAAATTTCAATTACCTCTCTATCTTTTCTTAATGAAATAATACAAAATTTACTAGAAACGTAAGAAATACAACCATAATAGGAGATACATTGGGAAAATATAATATTGGGAAGCACCCAAATGTGACTCCTTCGAGAAATGTAGGGGCAATCAATATTAGTAAATAATAAATATACCGAGAATAAATTCCTAAATATGGATTAAAAAATCAGTTTAAAATACACTATACATACACCACCGATGCGGCTCTGGTTTCAGTAACGTATTTTTTTGCTTTGGTATCATTCTGTTCAGCAACATTCGTAAAAATATAGAATATAGATAACATGAAAAACTCATAGTTTTACCATTTGATATCATAAATAAGATTCTGAGTCGAAATTGGATACGTAAGATAATTAACCCTTCCGCGTCAAACAAACTATGAAATCATGTAAAATGTGATGACTTAAATAAGAAAATTACTCACTNGATATATGAGATATTATGAGACCCCCCTGCTACCTTGGACGATCCGACAATGAGCGCAAAATAAGAGAAATAGATGCTAGGACGAGTCGATTTAAGAATTCATTCTTTCCGCGAACTATACATGATAATAATAGGCTAAAAAAATAGTCCGAACGCCCTGTGTTTTCACCCCCTGCCACACGCCGTAAGGCGGCTTGCAGGGTATTTATGTAGATGTAGATGTAGATGTACTATATTTAGTAATATTAGTACATTGCAGTATTATTATCACAGTGATAAATATCCTGTGTGACGGAGTTTAGATTGCATGAGCAAAATGCTGAGTTCAGCCACTATTTTCCTTTGCGACAATACGAAGGGAGATGCTGGCAAGTTTTGATGAATCGTAGTGCAGTTCAATGTGAGAGCCAAAGACTGCACCAGGAACATTGACACGAAACTCAACTTTGCCTTGCCCGAGGGATAACATGTTCGGGGCTATCGCAGCGGCCGCACCTGCGACGCTTCTCTGAAAACCGGTCATGGATCATGATCGAACTCTTTACCAGAGAAATTCTACCAAATTGATTTAGATTTACAATTTTCTGAGTATGAATCAATTCGGAATATCAATCCATCGATATCTGCAATTGATTCGAATGTCGTTTCGCATCGTCAACGAGGCAAATTTTTCCAAAAAATAGTGAGGTCACTGCTTCAGGGAAGATGTTTCTGTGGTTTACAGATAACAAGTACCTTATTATTGAATTGTTGCATAAGATAGGTAGATTGATTTACTTTTCTTTGGCGAGGTGAGGGCAATGTTGTACATACTTTCTTTAACTTATTTTTTATGTAGTTACTATAGCTACAATCATTAATTGAAAACAAAGAGGAATAGTAGATAATATCATATAATAGAGCTCGGATTTCTTTCTTCAACTTAATCTCCTCCAGAAGAAAAATCCGTCTTTCCTAATCACAGTTCACTCATTTCAAGCTGGATTCATTCCCATCTCAGGAAAGAATACTTTTAGGGACATAGAAAAAATTATTTAGGAATTTTTGTATTTTAAGTGATTCCCGAACTGTGGAGTCACTTGGTAAAACGAAGAATTAGATAGGAAAGATAGAAAACGAAGAATTTATAAGAAGCTGCTCAAGAACTTTGGTCTTTCTAAATTCTTGTTTTTATGTTTACTGTATTCTAAAGCCCAATTTTGCAAGTAAGTTGTAAAATCAAGAGAAATGCTTGATAACTTTTCGTAAGAAGAGTGCAACATTGCTCGTATGGCAGAATATAAGTAACTGTGTCTACATAGGATATTGTGTAAAGTGTTTACTGACGGGGATTGTACCCTGCCTGTTACACCAGCTGACTATACCGATGTGTTTCTGAGATTAAAGCAGTTCCTAATTGTGAAGTAAAACTTCGACACTCATTAAATTTATATAATTGTGTTGAATTAGGTTGGCAAAGTTAGAAGTGTTTCTTTCTTTATATTACTAACAAAAAAGAGCAAATTCATTGAATGAATGCAATGTAAATTGTAATATATTTGAAAATCAATTTTACTTAGGTGTGAATCTGTCTTCCAGTAAAATTCTTGCGAGCCACGTTGCCTAATCCTGTTTCCTAATATATGGGACGCGTATATAGGTCTCCAGTAGGTTATGTTCTTTTATTTAATTCGTTTAAGGATACTGCGAAACATTCAACAACGTTCATCAGTAAGCTAATTATTATAAGTTTATGAAATAACATATCTATTATAAAAAAAAATTCTTCTCGAAAAGAGGATTCGTTGAAGAAAACACACGTTTTGAACAACAAATATAAATTACTTTAGTAGTCCACAATATATGTACTTATAGGCAAAAGAGAAAGAAATTATTTTCCTCTCTTTTGCCTTTAAAATTCTCCTTCCTTAATTTTTCCTCCGCTTAAAGATGATTATTGTTAGTCGAAGATAGTTGCCGACGAAATATATATTGTGGATTAATAATTTTTTCGAGGATTAAGTAACTTACCTTTGTTGTTAAAAGTTATGTTTCATTCAACAAATCCTCGATATATCAATATTCCACAAAGCAACGGCCTCCTCCATAAAAAAAGTTCTTCACATTTTGATGGGATTTGCTGTCTTTAGGTGAAGGAAAGTGGGGATTGAGACCTTAAAGGCTAGGAGCGCTGGGTGGTTGAGGGATTACTCAGAGAAAAGTCAGAAACTAGGACCAATTCTAACGCCACCCAGTGGTCTTTTCTTCAAGTAGACTCCCACACGCGTGCTTAAAGTTAGGTTTCCTTCTGTATTTTCCTCTACAGCTTTCAAAGACATCACAGTAAGATTTTCCTTTGTTTGATGATAACGTGTATTGAATTCTTTTACATACCATACTTAAAAGCTTAACTTTTCTAATTCTGACAGTACAATATTCCAGATCTTCTCTGTCTACTCAATTTTCCACTTTATGGGCTCCAGTACAGACAAGTGGGCAACGCGTTCGTGTTTGCTGAAAGCGGTCCCGAGTTCGATTCCCGTTGGGGGCCAAAGTGCGACATTACCAAAGCAGTCGAAGGACTTTTAACAATACTACTACTACTTACCACTTTATACTACGATCTCACTTATAGAATACATCGATAATGTGCATGAAATTCTTTCGACAATCTCTAATTCCGAAAATTTCACTTTTCGTAATTTGAGAAGTGACGTTCCTAACAGGCCTCCTGGAGATCTGCAGAATTATTTTCCAGATGCGCTCCATTTCGGCCTCTGAAGTGTGGAGTGTACGTTCCATCAAACCACTCCCAGTCCCCTAAATTGTTGATACAGACACCGAATGAAGTTATCACTTGAGGCATTCTGTTTGTGTTCTCGGAGAAAATGCCCTGGAAGATTAATCGGCGGTTTACTTTCCCTATACGACAGTGTGCACTAGGCTTTTCTTAGGGCTGCTCCATTACCGAGTGAATAAATCCGTACCTGCTTACGTACGGTCCCATTTATACGGCGACGCTATATGCTGTCGTTTTTTGGAGTTTCTATTCTGAGTTCCCTTTGCTAAGATACTACTGCACCTTTTAGGTATATACATTTGTTAAGTAATTAAAACCTCCTGGAAGAGTGCGTACTCATTAACTTAGCTGATGCTCTTAAATATAAACATACTTTAGAGAATATCAAAAAGATGAAGCGCTAATCCATATGATGTCTTCAGAAAAATGCTTTAATCTTTTCTCTGTGATATACACAATTTATTTTTACTCTGAACAGCGCTTCATCCCAATGAATTCCCTGTGGAGCATTTGTGTGCTGCAAGCAAACCTGAAAGAAATGAGGATAATATACAACTTTGTATTGTAATACGTCTTAAAGTCCATGAGGCAAAAAATGAAAAATATCGACATAACAGAGACTCGAACCCAGGTCTCCCACTTTCTTTCTTAAGGCACGTTGTAATACGTGCAAAGAAATTCCTTTTATCGCCACTCCCTGAGTCTTTCCTTGGGGAAATTTCCTGAACATTTGCCTTGTCAGTTGGGTACCTCGATGAAGACCTCTGGATCGATGGTTTGTGCAGCTCTGTGGAGCGCCACTAGCCAGTGCTGAGCAGTTGCCGGTAACTGAGTGGAATTGACTTGGAATTGTAGTTATGTGATTGCTAGGCAATCTTGAAAAGTGGAAGACCTGAGTTCGAGTCCCAGTTAAGTCGATTTTTCTCACTTCTGTTTCTCCTCGAGTAGGCTCTTAGTCTTCGAAGTAATATGTGCTTTAGGTTTATCCTCAATTTTAGCCCTATTTTATAAGGTATTTATTTTTTTCGTATTTTGACTCACTCGAATTTCTAGTTAACATTAAAATGAATTATTCTAAACACACTTTTCTCTCTCCTTTCTTGTTTTAATTAAGCCTGATATCAAGATTTGAGTGGTGAGTTGTACCTTGAAATTATCATGTAAGAATTGGACGGTAGAGTAAATTTGGCAGAAAAAGGCCATTGACGTGGAAAAATCTTAGGAATATATTATCATCGAATTTCAATGCATTTTGAAGTACTTGCTAATAGCAAGATGACGAGACTGCGATTTACTTTGTAAACTTGTAATAAGTCTGAAATATTTTATCTTTCCCATCCCAGGAAAGGTGCCTAACATTTGAATCCATCTGGTTTTCCAAATGAGAGTTTAAGCCGTAGTTTAAGTTTAAATTCATAGTTCAATGAGAATACAAAAACAAAATATACGACTACATTAGCTAGGTAATAATATAATTCAGAACTGTATCTTTCAGGAGGATAAATTCTATCAGTAATAAACCTACATGAATCGAACTATGGATTCGGTATAACGTCAATTTGAAGTTTCCCATCCATCAAGTTAGGCATCGAAATTGAGTGAGCTATCACTGGATCAGATATACGAATCCACCAAGAGATAAAAGTCCGTGGAGTTCAATGAAATGAATGTCGGAGTATTTGAAGAAACTCAGTAACACAATGGTGATAAATCATTGGGTTTAAACCACACTGTAACCCGAAACAACCGCCGGAATGTATGATTGCTATGCGCGAAAAGTTCACAAATTAAGTATATCAATGTGAATATGTCTTATTCCTAGATTAATGCAAAGTATATTGGAAGGTAAACAGAACTTTCATCTCTGAGGTTCTATGCAAACATCAAAGTGACGCTTGAGATTAAAATTTGCGTAACACTGCTTTAGAGTTTAAAAAAATTCCACCTTTTCCTTAAAATCCAAGAATCATCGTAGGTTTTTATTATTTTTATCATTTTGTATCATCCTTCACAGGAGAGATCGACCATACAAGTACGTAAGAATTTCGGGTTTTTCTCTTTATAAAAGTTTAAAATTGTATCGAGAAAGCCAAGTAGGAAACGCGTTCGACTTCATTGAACGTGGTTCCCGGTTCGATTTCCTAGGGTGCCAGCGTGCGAAATGACCTCAACTCTCGAATCAAAAAATACCACTACTACTTTTTACTTAATTTTCAATATAATTAAGTCAAATTTTTCTGTCATTTGATTTGGAAACTAGAGATTGTTCAGCAACTATTCGCAACGTATACCTGCTATTAAAACGACCAGAAATTAGATACATTTTGGAAGTTAAACCAAAATTCATTCTCCCCCTCTCTGAAGCATCTTCAATCATTTAATAGGTTTAATAATACTATAGGTTTAATGATACTATACTGTGCATCCCCGACAAAGATTTCAGATTAGAGGGCTTTAGTGCATTCCAAGAACTCAAATGATTTAAGAATCCTCATATAACCGCAAATTCTTACATTTGATTCTCCAAAGAATATATGGAAGACTGACAGTTGAACAGGACAAGTATAATTCTTTTTACAACCCTGTGCGAAAGGTACTCTTGTCGGGATAGTGAAGTAAATTTTTCTGTTAGCTCTGCGAGATTCTCGGAGAAGAAGTTTGAATGGTGTGACGTGAAATATTTGTTTTAAAAGTTGAAGAGTGTGAGGTGGAATGGCCGTGGTATTACAGGTTGGCGGGATCGGAAGAGGACTGCGCCTCAGTGTGGTTGAAGGGCCTTGAAAGAGGTCACGGCTGAGTTCAAATCCTCCACAAGGATATTCCACAACTGAAATAGTTCTCCGAAGGATATGGCTTTCCGTTTCCGCTGGACGAACAGTGGCTGCGTTGCCGTGATCACTTGGGGACTTGAGTAGTCTGCGGAGGAAGGATGCGGGCGGCAACACAAGCTGGAATTGAAATACTTTTTTTTCCAGTTTATATGTAACAAGACGGAAAATAATACTTCAGGGGTACCAACTACTGAGATTTTCATGGAATATAATGTAACTTTCGGCGATGAGAATCTACGTAATTTCAAATGAGTGGAAGTTTCAACGGAATGATTGGCCTGTCTATTGGAGTACTTAATATTTCAATTAATGAAATTCTTGAATCTGAAAAATAATTTAGTCTTTAATTTTAAAAGATTGATTATTTTTTAGGGATATGGGATATTTTTGGGATTCAACCATAGCATATTCCATATGTTATGGTTAACTCAGTCTTCAAGTAATAATTCTTTCAATTACTAGTAGGATAACTATAGTTTAACTATAATTGAAATATTGAGATAAATGGAGATGTTTTTCAACCAATCGATGGTTAGTTTAAATATTGCAGTTTACTATTTTATTATCATTTACTCTTATTCCTATAAGTTTAACGTATTTCCTATTGCTCTTTTGAGTATCAATAGAAAATCTGATGAATTGAAATTCTGAAGGCGAACTATATTTCCTCTTACTTGAAAATTTCATTGTGTCTGTATCACTTTCCTCGGAAAGTGATACAGACACAATTCAATCGTAGAAACAATGGGTCTAGTTTATCCTCAAAGCCTTATATCTCCCTAAATATTTAGTGAATCTTCATACCTACTTAATACTAGGTGATCTTGCGTACCACTTGCTATTTTCACCGACCAGTAATTGTACATATGACATATTTCTTCTTCAAATTTCAGTTTTACTTTTCCACTGAAGATGGTAACGTAGTTATCGAAATATGTATTTGGAACAATAACCTTGCAATGCGCAGCCACGGGGAAACCTAAGCCCCGCTGGTTGAAATATTCTAACGGTTAGCTTGCATCCAAACCACCGTTTTCCGGAAATTGTTAAAGAATTAATGTATTAAAACATCGGAGTTCCTTTCCGTTAGATAGATTTTTGATGGTACATATAAATTTTCGGTAAATTCAATTCACAAATTTAGTGAATATTTACATTGTTAGCAGTAGCTGTTTGTTTGCTTATATCAGTTGCATCGAAGCTTTCACCGTCTAAATACCTATTTACATCTGTTGCTAAATCTGTAACAACTTCCTCGTAATTACCAAGAGAAGAGAGATATTGGATTAATTTACAATTAAATGACAAATTAATGGCATTTCCACAGAAAATTACAAAATAGTTGAAAAAATATGATTCTAGTTTTATCTGCAGAATTAAGCAAGTGTGATGGAAATCAGTTAACGTCTACAATAGACTGCGTGAGATAGTAAAAGTCTAATGCAGTTTACAGTACCGGAAATGCTGTCGTCATTTCCGACGTCAAGAGTATCTAGTATTGCAATCGTTCTACATCTAAATCTTCATAATTACCCTTTAAGCCGGCTTTCGGAACGTAGCAAGGGGAACTTACGTTCCTCAAAATTTAAAATTCTCTTAGTCTGAGCCTGTAAAGTAATCCTAGAAAAAATAATGGTGACTTTTACCTAGCTTATGGACTCGATAATTCTTTACCGACATGGTAGTTTAAGTATGCTATATATATTACAATTCGTTGCCGACAGCATGACAATTGAAATCCTTGGCAAAATGCTATAATAAACTCTGCAAGTGAAAAAAATTGGAATTTATGTGCTTTCTTTGTCGAATGTCTTATTACCTTGCTTCGAATCAAAGACGAAAAGGATGAAAAAGTAACCTATTCTTTGTGGGATATCAAAAGCCAAATAATGAATATTATTTTACAACTTATTTATCTCGAATTTTCAGAAAACTTAAAATGAACATAAAAACTAAGATTGTAAACATAATGTTGATGATAAATATACTGTAATCAAATTATCAGTTATTTAGTATAGTATATTTAAATTTCTGAACAATTATATCAGTAGAAATGAAAAAGGGTTATCTCGGTTAGCTTAACGCAAACGTGAAGTACTTCAGAAGATTTTAGTTGAATCGCTTCTGTGGCAGGTATGAACGTGAAAAAGGCTTTTCGGTTTCAATTTCCAGACCTTTTCTCTAGGGCGAGTGCCGATCCCTATTCGGCCACAGTAGCCTGCAATTCCATGGCCATCTCCGAATTTTCCTCGTTCGCCCAAACTTCCAATACATACTCTCCACACCTCTAACGTAGAACCGACAAAAATTCACTTCGCCGCTTTCCTGCGAAAGGAACGACCAATAAAACCCGAGGGCTTTAACAAATGACGGTAGGAACGGATTCTAGTTTTTCCAATCGCGATATTTCTATCAATGCTCCCGCACAATTTTCTATTTCCAGTACCAATCATTAGGCTAACTGTAGTTGAGAGTAGGAAAGGAATTATCAAAATCCGTTACTTTTTACCATCGAAAAATTTGAGCAGACATTGTATTTTACATTTCCTCTAATTTTAAGAGTTTAGCACTTATCAATATACGAAAATATATCGAATAAAGATTTTATATTTTCCCAAGTTTCAACGGAGGATTTTATTGTATAGTGTCATATCTAAATGTTATTTTAGAAAAAAGTTTGAACGCATTCTCTGAGCGGTTTTACAGATAAGATGGCTAGCAAAGTCGTATTCATTATTGTTGTTATTATAATTGTACACATTCAAATGAAAGAATTATCTGGATAAAAAAAATAATTGATGAGTAAGTAAATATTTTATTAAGTAATATATAATAATAATAAATAATCATTTAATATTCAACAATAATAAATGAGTTGATACCTCAGGGTTTTGTTCAAACTTCCTCTCAAGCAACCCTTCAATGAGGTGGCTATAAAAAGATGTTATTTAGATATTTGATTTATTTTTGTTGTAATGAAATGCGTAATCATTGTTTCGTTGAGAAACAATTATTATCACGATGAATATAAGGATAACTTATTCCTCTAATTACGGTAATATAAAATGTATCTCAACAAAGTATGCTCATGTGTGTTTTGTTAAGCTTTGTTCTATTTGTACGTATTTTGTATGAGTTATAAAAGAGTTTTTGTGACGTAAAGGATCTAAATTCCAAAGAAATTTAGAACAAACTGATACTAGTCATGGCTAGTGTTAGGAATTCTTTTATGCAAGAAGACAGAAATCCTACGATGTTGAAAACATACATTTTTTCGGGAAATAAAATTATAAGTTGTGTACAAATACACAGGTCAATCGCGAAGGAATATATTCTACTTGTAGATGCCGCAATTTATTTGAAGTTATCAAATTAGCTCGTGCGTTTTTACTTTTAAATTTTAATATAAAATACGAAGACGACATATTAGAATGCTATATAAAATCATTACAAAAAAAAGGGAATGATTTTTGTATAGTTTCGTGAACTGTTTAAAACAACGCGGTCATTAAATTTGGGAGATCTTTGGTTTGAATCGGGAGTGGAAATCGTAACACGTTAAATCTTCTGTCCTCACAGCATATTCTCCTTGCAAACATGATATACCACAAAGAATCTGGAAATGAGCTAATTAGGGGGACTCACGAGACCATGTAGGGAAACTCCGACATCTCCGAGGAATGAAATCAAAATAATCGGCGAGGATATGTGGAGCGACAAGAAAGTGGAGAGATGAACGGTCAATAAGGCATTCCACTTTTACGATACTGACCCGGAAAATGAAAGAAAAACTCCGTCGGAAAAGGAAAGGCAACAGATAAAAAGAGGCGTAAAGTTTCCTCGGGAGTGAGTGGCGAGAAAGTGAAAGATATTGAAGGGGAGGAACGTAAATGGGAAGGGCTAAAAAGGAAAGCGATAAAAAAATAGATGGAAATGTGGGAAAAACGAGGAAGTGGGAGGGGAGATAAAGAACTGGAGGGGAGAGGTAGAAACTAAAGGATATTTTTAAATGGAAAGGAAGTGAGGAATGGGGTGGGAATCGTGAGATGAGGTTGTTCCCTTTCACATTATGATTTTTAGTGGTTCTGAGGAAGGCTGAAGAATTACAGGCAGAGTTTTAGAAGCTGAAAGATGTACGGGGGAAGGAGAAGGATAGTGATAGAAGAGTGGTTAAAGGGGAGCTTAAAAGTGAACGGAAGCGAGGGAATAAATAGTGAAAGGGGTGCCAATTTTGAAGGAAATGTCTGATAACTGCGGAGAAAGAAAGTAAAGGACGAAGCAGCGATCGAAGAGGGAATGCTGTAATGTTTGGGATGGATAAACCTGAGTATTGGGGATATACGAAAACCATAAACATATGGACGATCTCATGTATGTAGAGTTGTGGCACATATGATTCACATCCTTGCAACGTAAGAACATCAAATCACTTCCGAAGTATAGATCAGCATCTGTGGGACATGTGCAATATGTTTTATGGGTTAGTATCTAAGGGTTTTTACATGATCAACAGTGTTATCAACGCCAGCCTTTTCAATTTTCACGCTTGATCTCTATTTTTGTTCTTGCTACTACATCTTAATTAATACTAAAATTTTAATTTGCGTTTTCATCCAATTTAATGCTCATTTACTTCTCCATCTGTCTTGCTTATGGCTACAATGATATGAAGGATAAGGAGGTATGAGGGACGTTGGAATGTGACATTCATTTCACGTTAAATATATGAGTATCGAATGTTACGAAAAGTTTTCATCAATCTTTGAGGTAGCCTGGCATTCATTTTTATTGCATCTCAGTGAAAAAAGCAAGCGCAAACTAACTCATTCCTGATGTTGCCTACCTTACCTCATTACCAGTCCAAGTGTTTTGTTAGCTGTTGGCTGTGGGAATGGCGATCCAGCCAGTTTTTGGGCTGATACCCTTAGAGAAAGAGAAGTTTTATAGGAGAATGATTGAAAATATTTAAGCAAAATAGAAAGTAAGCTTCGAGAATAAAAGTAAATGAAAATCATGGATTACGAATGATATTCAGGAAAAAAATAAACGAGAAAAATAAATTGAGAGAAAAAGTCTGTCGTACCTGGAACTAGAACCCGGTTCTCCCACTTGTCGAGTGTTTGCGCTATCCGATTAAGATAGCACGAGAAAATAACCTCTCGTTAGATTTCTGAAGCTGTAATGGGACATGGTGGGCACCACTTGATAATCAGGAGGTCTGGCTTTAGTCTTAGCTACGGCAGACTCTCCTTTTCAGTTCTTTCTCAACATTAAAGCACGTGAATCATTCTTTTTATCACTTTTAAGAAAATTTTTGAAGATATTTAAATAGTTTAATGTTGTCCCGCAAGGAAACACAAGCTTAGGTTAAGAAAGAAGATAGTTAGTTTGTTTAAGTCCTATTACAAGTAAAGATTGAAAGACTGCTTTCTTTATAAGCTTCAGTTGGAAATTAGTTGAAGTCAAACATGGCTTACGAGAAGCACTTGTATCAATTAAAAAACTTTGTATAATCCTGCTACCTATGGAGCACATTTTACCAGCCACGCACCAAAGGGGATGGCCGACGGGTTTAAACCACCTCCTCCCAAAGTTTCTACTGATATTTATTCAACCAAATTCTCAAGGTTTTTATAATGAATAAGAGTATAAGGTCGCTTAGAACATTTCTTTTAGGCAATACGTACCTATTATGAGAATCAAGTATTTCATGTTACAACGTTAAAGATAGGTCATTGATTAAAATAATTAAGACCGACTCCACCTTCCAAGCGAAAATTTTGGATACGCCCCTGCGTTTTACGTACTACGTCATAACAATTTCACCAAGATATTTTTCGTTACAATTATTCCTTAAATATATTCTTGTAACCGATAATCACATGCATAGTTTCTCTAAAAGCACTAAATTTCCTTAATAATGTATTTTGTAGATGTATACTCATTCCTTTAAATGGAATGTCAAACTAAACCTTTTCCCGTTTTCGGTGTTATGTTTCTTGAGCCTCACAGTCACGGAAACAAAGTCACGAAAGGGGAGTGAAAACACATCGTGGCTTCTAGCTTTATTCAGCTGTATAAGGATCCTTCTGAAACTTGACTCTCATATTCCGTCACATGCTTTTTAAATTATTGTGATATGGATTACCTCGTTTATAATGGCATGTACGAGGATAAACTGGAAGGTTAAGGACGCTCCCAGGTAATGATAGTTTTCATAGTTGTGTGGTTTTTGTTTTCCGCTAAAAATGCTATAAACCCATTCCCATTTGACTTAGATATTTTTAGTTACATTTCCCAAATTTAAGATGGAGAATAAGGAATTGATATTTAAAGTTACCATAAACATTACCTAAGTTTTTTCTTTTAGTTGCATGAATACATTTGTTTTGTTTTACGGGGCAGACATTTGATTTCGTTTTTTCCATCACATTAAAAAATAACTGATATCTAACATGATTTTCCTATTTAGTCTTCGTTTGAACTCTTCTCAAAATTTTAACTTGTATTTCTTGCGTTATCTATACAATCATAAAATGATTTCAGCTTTTCTCTACCGTTGCCTCTTTTGATTTATCACATATATCATGCCAAGTAAACACATTTATAAAAAAGGCAACCAATTTTTGGACTGTTAGCAGAATTTTTTGTAATTTTTAGGTGCTCCGCTACTCAAAACTCATTTTAGTACTCTGAAATCGGTGAAATATGACGATATTTACAGATATACGTTAGTAATAAACCATCCAAATATCCGAAAATTCTTCTACAGCTAATTATTTGTATAAAAATAGTCAATATTCTTCTTAAACAACAAAATAATAAATATTATAGGAAAANTTCTCTAATTATAATCACATCGACCCCTTGGATACTAACTGATGCTGATATGAGTTGATTTGAGTTCCATAGTCGATTGAAAGCCGATGGAACAATATCAATTAAAATTACTAGTACTGTTCTTAATAAAGAAATAAAAACAGTATATCTTAAGTGACAACATAGATTTGAGAGAGACTGAATTCTCATGGAGCTCTAGGGAAATAATGAGCCACACCAAGTATATAGATAGACCGATTTTATCTACTCATCTTTGTGAGATGAGTAGATTAAATCGGTGCCATTAAATTCAGAAAAAATGGCTTAAATATCTAAATATTGTAAAGTATTCGATTAATTTATTCTTAATAGAAAAGAAGAAACAGTTTTTAGACACCATTCCATGCCATTTATAGTCAAACTACTTAAATACTCAAACAAAATTAGAGCAGCAACCGTAAAAAATCACATTTTCATTAAATAAGAAATGAACTCTTTTCTAGCGGGATAATCTCCGTAAATTAGGGCTCTTCATCAAAAGAAAACACACCTTTTGAGGGAAAGGCACATCCAATTGATTCATTGTATTTCCGCAGGGTTTGGGGAGAAATCTCCATCAAAACAAACACAGAAAAGAGAATTTCTGGAAAGAAATCTCCCCTTTTTTATATCCCGAATAAGAGTAAACTCACACTTTCGACGCTGGAGGTAAAAATTTTTGAAACCCATTTTTTATTTCTTTCATAAAGAGGATTAAAGGATTCGGAGGCGCAGGAAGATTTTCGCTAATGAAGACAACGGTAATTTGGCGAGAGAAGGATGAGGAAAGGGAAGTATGGTAATTGAAAAATATTCCGCTATTAAAGAATCGATGTAAAACTAGAACTTGCGCCAAAGTTCGAGAAAATATTTCATTGATATTCATCTCTTGTTTACATGGGAGAATTCTTTCGCAGGGAAAATAATTCACTTGATATTAAAGTGGCTTGGGAAATATTTCCACCTAAGGTAGTGTACTCTTCAAGAGATTACATCTCGCCAAAAACGTGAACTAATTACCTTCGTTAAATATTTATTAGCATACTTTTCTAAATTTTTCCAAACGTTATGAGGCTATTTACTAATATTTTTGCGCTCAAAACTGGCGATTTAGAGTAATAAAACTGGTATTATTTTGCGAGTACGGGTATGAAAATGATCGGTTTCTGACTTATATTTTATTTCGGATATTTTTCCCTTGTAATCGCTTGTGGAAGAAGAATTTATAAAGATATTATTTTACGACTTTCGTGGGCCACTTTCGGTACACAATAATTATTATTATGATGGAAATAATGAGAATTTACAAACAGTATTTTATTTACTATTGAAAATGTAATAAAATAGGTTCTTCAAGAGACATTTAAGAAGATCCGCCTATAATTCAATTTCCCAACACGAGAAGTTTGTCCCTCAAAATAATACACCATGTCAAATATTTTCATCGAACTGATATCTTTAAATAAACATCCTTCGTAGGCTATACATGCGTTTTCCTGTAATTCATCCACTGCTGCCTCTGTCATTATTTTTGTCATATGTTCATACATACATATGTAGGCCTGCTTAGACCAATTTTGAAACACCAGTAGTTCATTCAGCAGAAAAAATGACTGCTGCTCACGTGTGAAATGACCTTAGCTGTCGAAGGACTTTTAACAACACTACTACTACTAATGATTGCTGAATTCGGAGTATTAAGCCAAAGTATTATAGCGAAGTATTATTGAAAAAAATGTGATTATTCCAGAGATAGTTTTCCGCAAATCTCAGCGTGATCATATACTCGTAAATTAGAATTTCCAACTGTATTTATTTAACAAAATTTAGAACGACTGAGAATCCTTATCTCTAATATTTATATTTCAGCTGGTTGAATTTCCGACAGTGATGTTTATTAATCACTTATGAAAAAGAATTAAAGAAACTTCGTGGAGTTAAAGTCCTCTACAATATTTATTGCTTCTACATGAGAGAACTTAAAATATACATGAAGTTAGGCCAAACTGTAGAATGTGAAATTATGTTTACTTGCTTATAAAAATGAGTAATACATGAAAAAAATTTTCAATTACAAACTCTCTGCTTGATTACAATTTTGGTTTAACTGTGTGAAGTACGGTTTGTTTCTCATTGAATGTCATACATTCTATTACCCCCTTAACTCTTTTATCAGAATATATCGTGATTCCTGGGATTTTGGGACTATGGAGGTGTGTTTCAATAAGAAGATACATAACAACCTTTAACCTTTAGGAATATATTTCAGGGGAATCATTTTATGGTCTCCAATAAAGGGAAATGCGTTAAAGGGAAAAGCTGAGATAACAGAATACCTTTGAATTCCAAGTGCTTAGGAGTAATGAAGAGAGATTCTTTGTTGGAGAAAATCAGAAGAAATTCCGAATTACACGTTCTATGACTAAATTTTCTTTATTAATGTCAATGAATGCGAGTATATAACACAATCTTTGATTCTTTACTACGTGGAATCTCGAATCTCATCGCAAAACTTCTCATTATTGCAGAAAAAGGTTTAATAATGAGTGGCGTAAAGTGTAAGAATATACTCAAAACTTTCAATGATTGTAAGGTCTTCATGGCTTAAGAAGCTTTCTTTTGATAGTTCTATCAGCAATAGCAACATTTTCATGAGAAATGGTTTATTACTTTTCAGTTTTGGATGTGCGCATATAAACCCAAAGATAAGAAAAACTGATTAAATTTGACGTCAGTGGAACTCGAAAACAAATCTTTAATTTGCTACTGCGACTGCAAAGATCAATAAACAAGACTGGATCGGTGTGAAAACTTTATGGTTTTGATACTTCCAAAATGGATTTGAAGTACACTAACCTATATAATTCTCTTATCCAAGGAATGCCTCCCAAGTATACCGGCAAAGATTTGTGTTCATGAAGAGAGGGATAGTTTTCTATTCTTAGAAATTTTGAACTATTATATGTATTTCACTAATGTATAGCAGTATTTCAAGTATTGTCTTCATCTTTATCAGTCGAAATGAAAACCATGAATCTATTTTTTCTTAAATGTCGGATAGTGCTATGATTGTAATGACTACGAAAGGATGAAAGTCCATTAAAAACCAAACACTGATAAATTTATCTTTACGCTGAGTATGAAGATCATCAAACATGACGTCTTTTAAGGGGCGGAAGGAAAACCAATCAAACGTGAGCAGATTAAAGCCACTAATGACTGGCACCTATGTTATTGGACTTATCTGTAAACTCTGAGAATCTTATTATCTCCCTGGAGATAAGTGAGAAATTAGTCTCCCTCGAATCTGTGTTGCCACCTGTAGTATATTGCTTCTCTAATTATAATCACATCGACCCCTTGGATACTAACTGATGCTGATATGAGTTGATTTGAGTTCCATAGTCGATTGAAAGCCGATGGAACAATATCAATTAAAATTACTAGTACTGTTCTTAATAAAGAAATAAAAACAGTATATCTTAAGTGACAACATAGATTTGAGAGAGACTGAATTCTCATGGAGCTCTAGGGAAATAATGAGCCACACCAAGTATATAGATAGACCGATTTTATCTACTCATCTTTGTGAGATGAGTAGATTAAATCGGTCTATCTATTGGTCTCCATCTTGAGCTAAAAATTATGTTATTATTTTTGTTCTCCTTTCTCTTCTGTGAAATTAAATTTAATATAGATCATACTTGCATTACAACTTTTTTTTCGCATATGAACCTAGCACTGAGTAAAGGTACACCATGAAATTACTATAAGGTTGCTACTATAAAATATTTCAAGAACGAAATATAAAATTACAGGAGTAGTAAACTAAAATTTTACTCTGTTAGCAAGAGCTTCTAAAAATATGGCCACATCAAGGAACCTGAAATATAAAAGAATAACATACGATAACGGTTTCAAGTGCGCTGATTTATTAGGTTCTCACACTAATGTATATGCTATGGAATTAAAATATTGATTATTATAATATCAATTCTATACCTTAAAAAGAGCATTCTGTAAAAGAATACCTTCCGGAACTAATTCTAGGAACTCATTTCTCCCGCTTCTACATTAATATATTCTACCTTTCCGGTCCGAGGAATGGAAACCACTATGAAACATTTCCTTTTTCCCCAAAAAGAATTATTCCAGGATGTGATTGTATCAGAATAATTTTATTAAGTTGATTTGAATTAATAAAAATGGAATAAGATGAAAGTCTCATGAACAGAATTAAAAATCATTTTAAGGTGACAGCGACTTCCTATTATTCATATTATCGAGATATACCCTGTTGTACTTACTCATAAAAATATCAAATGTCTCTGAGTTAAGGAATATACTCTCGGGAGTAAAAATATCGAATTTTGCACCATTTTAAATGTCCTTATGTAGATCAGCTATCTAAAGTTCAATTCAAATCACACGAAATAATGGAATTCCCTATGAATTACAAAGTTTCAGCAACGGAAATTGGAGCTTATTCTCTTCCGTTCGTAAGACAATATCCTAAAGGGTCCATTTCCGTAGCTCATCTCTAATTTATATTTTAAGATTTAATATAATGCAAGAATATCCTATCCTATGTTGCTTTTTCTTTTATACTTTGTCACCTCTGATTTTCGAATTTATTAGCAGCACTAATTCTCTTTATTTACTCAGGACAAGTTATTCCATAAATGTGAGCAATATTTCTCATGCTGGCCAATACTTAAGAATCAGGTCTCCAGGATAGCCGAGTGGGTAATGCGTTCGACTTTGGTTAAGGCGGTCCCGGGTTCGATTCCCGATGGGGGCCAATGTGCGAATAGCCTTACGAAGCACGTTTAACTGTATTACTTACAAATCAACTAATTAAGACTATCCAACCATTTATGGCAAATAATATTAATAATTAACCGCTATATATGCGCTATCAAAACTTCGAATGAATTCGCATATATAACTTCAAATGAAGTTACGATGGTAGTATATGGTCCAGGGATAGTTATTATCTATCTGATTATAATAATCTTGTCTTCATGAGAATGTTTGCCCCAACGACCGGCTGCTTATGCTTTTAACCTACTTCACTCGCGCTTTTTACCGGTACTCTATTTATTTAAAATTCAAGGAAGATGGCAGACGTACCTTCTTTTTCTATTTAACGACTCTCTGTATTTTCATCCATTCATACGTTTTTATTGGGCGAAAAGTTCGACTGGAAAGTCCCTTATGTCATACACGACTATACAGAATACAATTTTATATACAGCAGGATATTTAATAGTTTTGGAAGAAATATAAAGTGCTTATAGGTAAGAATATAAAATATAAGTATTGACCTTTAGGATGTAAGATCAGCTTTAACAAAAAGAAAAATAATGTATAATGTTCATTCGACTTGAGTTATTTTAGCTGATGATCGAAATTGAATCTGCTAATATTTAAAAATACCACAGCGATGACCAAAGATTCTTACGTGCTGAAAAAATTGAAAAAGTAAATTGATTCTTCGAATATATTTCTACAAGTATCTGTAAAAAAAGGAATGTAGCTGATCAATTACATATTTTCTAAAACGAGGGAGCAAGGAAGCATTCGTATGGGAAAACGTTTCTCCAACATAGTGCTTCTAAAATAGATTTCCGTACATTCATAAATATGCTCCCATTGACATAACTATTCACTCCATAATACAGGCGATATTTTAGTCTTTGGGCTTATTCAATACATTTATGAGCTCTAGAGACGACATATATCATCCATTTAAATGTAACGACATTTTCATCATATTTCGGTAAAATATATATGATATACTGATATGATATCCAGCCTTTAACTACTTGGATTGAGTAGACGCGAAGTAATTTTCGATATTTTTAAAGTTAAGACTTTGGAACTTGATGCTCTGTGTATGTCGCCTGGATTGCCAGCAGCATATATGCGTGTTCGTCGTGCGGGTTGCCGCTGCTTAAGGATACCCTGGGAATCTTCTATGATATTACTATAAGTTCTTTGCTTATGTGACGCTACACTTCGAGCACCATCAATTATAGAGCTTTCTGAAAATCAGATAGTGTCAACTTTTGACAACAAAGGAGGCGGATAAAATCAAGCGTGGCACAGAGGATTTGTTTGGAGTAAGCCATCATTTCATACGTGGGTAAGGAGAAACTTCGTAAGCTGCCCTTTAAATCTAATAAGATGTCTCAGAATTTTTGCGGGTAAAAGAGGCGTATACCGAAAATTACCACTTTACAACATTTAAATCTTATAATGACTTTGCGAGTTGTGCGCTGCGAAAGGTTATTACATCCTTCCCTATGATTACACATTCTAGGGAGGCTGACGCTTTTATTGATGTCCATTTCTTTGTAAATATAAATGGTGGGTTTGTTACAGGAGGAGACCTTTTGGTTTCAAACTCTCTCTAAATATAGAACATTGTCTAATCAACGCGTATCCTTAAGGTTAATATTCTAGTGTGCTGTAATAAGACAGATGTTGAGTTTGGGTTGTAGCTATCGGTTACATGTATAGGATGCGGATTTTGTAATGTTTATCGGAAATATTTTACAGTTTTTGATGAATTTACGGATATGGTAAATTGTTCAGACTAAAGTATAACGCATTGTTAGTATAAATGCCTTGTAGTTAATGAGGCTCTTCTTCCTGACGTTCAAATTAGAAGTTTTATATTTGATAATGCATATCTTCCTCTAAACAGGACTATATATATATATTTCTATTCTTAGAAATTTTGAACTATTATATGTATTTCACTAATGTATAGCAGTATTTCAAGTATTGTCTTCATCTTTATCAGTCGAAATGAAAACCATGAATCTATTTTTTCTTAAATGTCGGATAGTGCTATGATTGTAATGACTACGAAAGGATGAAAGTCCATTAAAAACCAAACACTGATAAATTTATCTTTACGCTGAGTATGAAGATCATCAAACATGACGTCTTTTAAGGGGCGGAAGGAAAACCAATCAAACGTGAGCAGATTAAAGCCACTAATGACTGGCACCTATGTTATTGGACTTATCTGTAAACTCTGAGAATCTTATTATCTCCCTGGAGATAAGTGAGAAATTAGTCTCCCTCGAATCTGTGTTGCCACCTGTAGTATATTGCTTCTCTAATTATAATCACATCGACCCCTTGGATACTAACTGATGCTGATATGAGTTGATTTGAGTTCCATAGTCGATTGAAAGCCGATGGAACAATATCAATTAAAATTACTAGTACTGTTCTTAATAAAGAAATAAAAACAGTATATCTTAAGTGACAACATAGATTTGAGAGAGACTGAATTCTCATGGAGCTCTAGGGAAATAATGAGCCACACCAAGTATATAGATAGACCGATTTTATCTACTCATCTTTGTGAGATGAGTAGATTAAATCGGTCTATCTATTGGTCTCCATCTTAGCTAAAAATTATGTTATTATTTTTGTTCTCCTTTCTCTTCTGTGAAATTAAATTTAATATAGATCATACTTGCATTACAACTTTTTTTTCGCATATGAACCTAGCACTGAGTAAAGGTACACCATGAAATTACTATAAGGTTGCTACTATAAAATATTTCAAGAACGAAATATAAAATTACNAATAAATAGTAATAAATGTTCAATAAGCCAACGTATTAAAGGTTTCTAGAATAAATTTCGGATTTATTGATAATTTCGATAGTTTTTATTTCTTTTAAGATAATATAATCTGTATTGAATTGTATTAGTTATTCATTTATAGCATCTTCGTAGACCTTGAACACTACATGCAAATGCAAGGAAGAACTGTTTTCTAATTAACTATCTTCCTATAAGTATAAACCTTTGAAATTATATTAAAACGGCACCCTTTAATTTAGGGTGCCGTTTTAATATCAAGCATTTATAAGGGAACAAAAACCTTAATATTATTTTTTTTCAATAAGTCCCTTCATATATGGGAAATATCACATTGCTCTTGAAGAAAACAGCGGACATTACATTTCTATAAAAGTTCGTAACATTCATCATTCATATCGGATACCATATACAGGAACTGTCTAAGGGGAGCTGCCAATTCCCAAGCGAAGTGAATGATCCGTCTCCTTTAATAATCCAATCCTCGCTCGATTTCAATAAAAGAAGCATTTACAGTGGCGAATTCGAGCTGCAACCCGTGGCTTTCGTGGGGCACTGAAGCCAAGGGGTAAAGCCGAGCGAAGTAGGAATAAAGGAAGGAAGGAAGAGTGTTTCACGCCTTGGGAAGAGGGATGGTACATTCTCCAAAGGCCGGAGATTGCAGGGGAGAAAGATGGTAAGGCGTGTGGAATGCGGGGAGCAACAGGAGATTGCGTCTAGCTGGAAGGAATCCGAGGGGCTGAATGGGGAGGGTTTGTGCGAGGAAATAGGTTGCGACTCGTTCTCCCGCAGATCGTCCGGGGACTTGTGGGTTGAATCTTAGCGCATGTTCCCCCGTTGACGCCTTTCATTTGGGCCCGTTTCTCTCCCATCATCTCCGCCCTCTTCCCTGAGGACGCCACTATCGTTCACTTACTCGAAAATTGCACACATGAGTGGCAAATTCCCCACCGCTGCTCTCTAAATCCTCTCCGAATCCTCTGCTTTGGCTAAAACAAATGCTACCGGTTTTTACTTACCTATTGCTTACTTATCCACGACTTTATGTATGCGATCGGTTTAGTCCAAACAAACAAGCCGCAGTTACCACGGAAACAAAATACTTGTTTGAATAGTGAAACGGGGCTCGTGGTGAAACTTTCTGTTCTTTATATTAATGGAAGGCGTACAGCATCGGCTTCATTTATTTAGTGATTGAACTATTTATTTACAAAACATATTGTTAATTAAAAATTGTTTGAACATTGGAAGTAGACAAAGAATTGCACCTATAGAACATGTGAGTTTTTAGTTTTCTATATATCAATTAGGTACTAATTGAAGTTATAAAAGAATGAACACTGTAAACTTCCACACTAATGGATTTTATTTCCGACCGATTTCGGTGCAAATGCCATCTTCAGGTGGAAGTCTACAGTGTTCATTCTTTTATAACCTCAGAATGTCCTTCCACGAAGTGCGGCCGAATATGATAGAATTTATAGGTACTAATTATTTCTGATATCAGGTATCGTATTTTAATTATCAGATATAGTATCATATTGGATATTTTTTCCTGTATAACTATTGTAAATTCAAGTATACTTTTCTATGCCTATTTTATGTTTCTATATCCGCAAATTATGTCCAACTATTTTTT
>KZ308610.1:655441-701744 GCA_000376725.2 Ladona fulva
TTATATATAGTAAAGTAAGCAAATTTTTACGACCTCGATTTTAATAATGATCTGCATAAAACTAGCATTTAGAACATCGGGAAATAATAGTGTTTTTATAAATATTCCTCAGTCCAGGTCGATAACGTTGTTCTGGCTTCCTTAACCAAAGAGAGCGTTCAGAGAACAGGGTAGGTGACGTGTTTAATAATGCATTAGTTTTAATTAATAAAAATGAAAAATAAGGTATTCTTTGAAAAATTTTTAAATTATATCTTACAAAATAGATGTACCAGTATGTAAAATATAGAAAATATTTATAATAGTTCTATTGGCATTAAAAACTATTTACAACAAGCGGGTTTTCAAAAGTAGCTATTCATATCAAGAAGTGCAGTCATTTTCTGAAAAGTGCTCATAGAGTTTAATTTTTTGTGTTATTGAAAACCGGGGCATTTTTGAGGTAATCTCCTCCATAAAAATCACCACTGTAGAGAGGATTCTTGTTACCCGAAAAGATGAAATAAATTTCCATGTCTTATAGAAGAGCAATACTTACAGTGTATTTGCATCTACAATAATATGTGTAGTTTTGGAGCATTCTTACAGCGTGATGTTAGATGTATTCCTCAGAACTTTCATTTTATCTTGATCTTGATTGCATGATATGTATATGATCTGGATATATTTTAATTTAGGAAGAGAAATTTTTCTGTTAATAGTGCTTCATACACTTATTTAATGCATATGATACTTGTTCACTGTAGTGTAGTTTAGGTGACAAGGGTTACGATTATTCATAATTTCATATTTCTTGCGTTTTGAAACAAGCAATACTATCCAAACCAAACCTTGTAAATGTCCACGTGATTCAAATGCAAAGGCTCTTTTTACTGCCACTACAAGAATGCTGGGAAGATCATGAATACCTCTATCTAAAACTTCGCTTCTTTACAAACGTTATCGGTTAATGTACGGTAGCACTTGTCTATTTAATTTCGTGTCGTTCAAACTAATTTGCAGCAAGGCACGCCAAGATTTATTCGCTTTAAATTCGCGCAAAGGTAACGTGGAAAAAAAAGCGTGAACGATCCTAACAGGATAAGAAACCGCTGCCTACACACCCGAGCTTACACGCCACGTTGGCGACCTCAGAATCACGTGAGGATGGAGACGCTTGAGGGGTATTTTGGGATGAGTCAAAGGTGAGGTTGAGGCGAGGAAGGCCAGCATTCGAATTTCTTAACTCCAGCCTTCAGGGAGTGGAATGGGGGCATTCTGGCCGTGTTTCCGACCGCACACCCGCTGGGAAGGGACTCTAGACGTCCTCAAAGCCCTTATCTCGCAGACAATGACCGAACAAACGAGACGAAAGTGCCGCGATAACTCGACCCTTTGGCGTTTATGCCGTGGGCACTCACCGGTGTTTTAACGCGATGTCATTCTTCTGGTTCCAATGGGAGGACTTTAAAACAACCGGTTACCATGGAAGGCTTTTCTGTTAAATGATTATTCTCGGAAATGACTGCCGCCAGCGGAGAGGTCACTGATCTGCTAACTTTCAGCCTTTCTCTTTGCACGGCTACTTTGAATAGCTACTTGTGTGGGGGGATATTTTTCTCGGATCGTTTGAGGAGACGTTTCCGAGACATTAATGATATGCTAATTTTTCCATGCGATGTGGAATTGGACAGTTCCTAGGTAGAGATACTGGATAAAAACTGAGATCATCAATTGTAATATTATCAAATATGCGTAATAGCTTGGAGGTAATGAGTGTGATAAAGGCTTGAATGTCCTTCCACGAAGTGCGGCCGAATATGATAGAATTTATAGGTACTAATTATTTCTGATATCAGGTATCGTATTTTAATTATCAGATATAGTATCATATTGGATATTTTTTCCTGTATAACTATTGTAAATTCAAGTATACTTTTCTATGCCTATTTTATGTTTCTATATCCGCAAATTATGTCCAACTATTTTTTCTTCAAAAAATCAGTGCTTTAACACTAGTAATATGTTATTTGGAGGAGGAGACTTCATCAGTATCATGCTAAAATGAACAAGTTTCCTTACAATAATAATAATTGTAAATAATAAATTAGGAAGATCAACTTCGGTAAGGGTAACAAAAGCAAGTTATATTTGTATCCTCTCCCTTAAGATTTAATCAAAAAACATGAAAACTGAAGATTATAACTTGAGATATTTGATTGGAAACTAGATTATCTTAATGAGTAAGAAATTTACGAAATAGCAAAAATATTTTTATGCTATGGAAGATTCTAAGTTAATCATTTACACTATCAATGTATATTAAGTAGTGTTTTTCGTTGCTAAAATAACTTCTAGATTCCTTTACCAATCAGTTATGCGATTTCCTTTAATATTTTTTTTATATATACCAGAAGTCAATATCATTATATAAAGTAGGTTCTGCTTGAATTCATTTTAAACATTTATATAGCTATGACTGTGATTTCTATCCACTCCATACCAAACTTCAGAATATCGTTTGGAGTTCGTGCGTCGCTATTTTTATCTAAAGATTTAAATTCATGCCCTGCGAGCTGCAAGTGGGTTGGAGATCCACAGAGTGTTCATGTAATAGCTTACTGCTTCTTAAAAGTCACGATTTGGGATCTATGAAGTAGGTTTGTTTCAGATCCAGAGATGGTTCAACGTAGAACAGCTAGGCTAGTTAGGTTGTGACAGTATTGCTTTGCCTATGATAAAGTCCTTCAGGAGGGATTCGCTTCAGGAGAGGACATCTGATTTCTGAAGTAAACTTTTCGAAAAATTCATCAGTACAGATTTCATCGAAGATATGGATGACATTGAAATTGCGGTTAACAATGAGCGTAAATTCCTTAAGAAATCGACGTAGTATTGCAAGTATTCACTAAAATAGATAAAAACTTATGGCCATTTTCTCGGTAGAACATTATAGAAACTAATTATAGAGCTTGATAAGAATATCGTTGTTAAAATACACCAAGACCGGCTTGCGTGGTAAAAATGCGTATGTATGTAAAATTCCCTTGAATCACCTCTTTGATGCAAATAGAATATTCATTTTCAGGTAACTTAAAAAATCGATTATATTCTTTTTCACTCCTCAGCTTAAA
The DNA here is from genome assembly GCA_000376725.2 of Ladona fulva. Classification (NCBI taxonomy): domain Eukaryota; kingdom Metazoa; phylum Arthropoda; class Insecta; order Odonata; family Libellulidae; genus Ladona; species Ladona fulva. The sequence continues at coordinate 658,555 of KZ308610.1, forward strand.
GAAATTTAGGTATAGGAGTATCTAACCCATAAACCCTCGCTTAATTGTGTGTTTCACCAACGTAAATTCGCTCATTAATTGATGTCGAATTAACACAGGTTAAAGTCCCAGTCTTTGGAAAATAAACGCGAGCAATATAAACACGAGTTTCATGTTCAAAGCGTGTTTCCACCGTACGCTTTGAGATCTGTACCTTTTAGTAGACTCCCTAGAGCTGTTTATTGTGTTCTTTTAAAATCAGCTCTTCCTTTTACTTTNATGTTGCATATGTTTATAACTCTTGTAAATTTTAAAAACTAGCATTTAGAACATCGGGAAATAATAGTGTTTTTATAAATATTCCTCAGTCCAGGTCGATAACGTTGTTCTGGCTTCCTTAACCAAAGAGAGCGTTCAGAGAACAGGGTAGGTGACGTGTTTAATAATGCATTAGTTTTAATTAATAAAAATGAAAAATAAGGTATTCTTTGAAAAATTTTTAAATTATATCTTACAAAATAGATGTACCAGTATGTAAAATATAGAAAATATTCATAATAGTTCTATTGGCATTAAAAAGTATTTACAACAAGCGGGTTTTCAAAAGTAGCTATTCATCTCAAGAAGTGCAGTCATTTTCTGAAAAGTGCTCATAGAGTTTAATTTTTTGTGTTATTGAAAACCGGGGCATTTTTGAGGTAATCTCCTCGATAAAAATCACCACTGTAGAGAGGATTCTTGTTACCCGAAAAGATGAAACAAATTTCCATGTCTTATAGAAGAGCAATACTTACAGTGTATTTGCATCTACAATAATATGTGTAGTTTTGGAGCATTCTTACAGCGTGATGTTAGATGTATTCCTCAGAACTTTCATTTTATCTTGATCTTGATTGCATGATATGTATATGATCTGGATATATTTTAATTTAGGAAGAGAAATTTTTCTGTTAATAGTGCTTCATACACTTATTTAATGCATATGATACTTGTTCACTGTAGTGTAGTTTAGGTGACAAGGGTTACGATTATTCATAATTTCATATTTCTTGCGTTTTGAAACAAGCAATACTATCCAAACCAAACCTTGTAAATGTCCACGTGATTCAAATGCAAAGGCTCTTTTTACTGCCACTACAAGAATGCTGGGAAGATCATGAATACCTCTATCTAAAACTTCGCTTCTTTACAAACGTTATCGGTTAATGTACGGTAGCACTTGTCTATTTAATTTCGTGTCGTTCAAACTAATTTGCAGCAAGGCACGCCAAGATTTATTCGCTTTAAATTCGCGCAAAGGTAACGTGGAAAAAAAAGCGTGAACGATCCTAACAGGATAAGAAACCGCTGCCTACACACCCGAGCTTACACGCCACGTTGGCGACCTCAGAATCACGTGAGGATGGAGACGCTTGAGGGGTATTTTGGGATGAGTCAAAGGTGAGGTTGAGGCGAGGAAGGCCAGCATTCGAATTTCTTAACTCCAGCCTTCAGGGAGTGGAATGGGGGCATTCTGGCCGTGTTTCCGACCGCACACCCGCTGGGAAGGGACTCTAGACGTCCTCAAAGCCCTTATCTCGCAGACAATGACCGAACAAACGAGACGAAAGTGCCGCGATAACTCGACCCTTTGGCGTTTATGCCGTGGGCACTCACCGGTGTTTTAACGCGATGTCATTCTTCTGGTTCCAATGGGAGGACTTTAAAACAACCGGTTACCATGGAAGGCTTTTCTGTTAAATGATTATTCTCGGAAATGACTGCCGCCAGCGGAGAGGTCACTGATCTGCTAACTTTCAGCCTTTCTCTTTGCACGGCTACTTTGAATAGCTACTTGTGTGGGGGGATATTTTTCTCGGATCGTTTGAGGAGACGTTTCCGAGACATTAATGATATGCTAATTTTTCCATGCGATGTGGAATTGGACAGTTCGTAGGTAGAGATACTGGATAAAAACTGAGATCATCAATTGTAATATTATCAAATATGCGTAATAGCTTGGAGGTAATGAGTGTGATAAAGGCTTGGAGGCGTTATGGTGAGATATTTTATTACAGGTTAAATCATCGTTGATTTAACCTGTAATAGCAATATAAATAGCACAAATTTAGCATTTCTCAGCAAATAGTGAATTTAACGTTTGTTTGGAGAAAGCTGACGTTCGCAATGTTTCCCTCGGCTAATTTAATCCCCATTCAGAACATCTTTGTTGATGTTAGTATTACGTATGCTATTTTAAAATGTTTGAGATCAACAAAAGTTCCTTGTGCCCGAACTTAAAGGGCTCAAAAACTATTATCAGCAGCTGAAAGCACGGAATCAGTCATTATAATGACACATAACAGTCGAAGCCATTTGCTGGTAATATTTATGCGTTAAAATTATAAAGCATTTTTATTTTTTTTCTAAGTTAAAGGCCTAAGCATTATCACCTTTTCTGTTAAAAAAATGTTGTTATTTTCTGTGATGTTTAATGCATTGGATAAAGGTGAGGATTAGACACTTATGTATAGCTTGTTTTAATGTTTATCAAGTTTTCGTCTTGTTTAAACATTAGAATAGTATCAAAATTATTGATATGGAAGCAATTAAATCGATGAGTCAGAATTGATACCGATTTATACCCGGTGTTTCATGAATGTGACATTTGCTTTGAACTTATCTGCGATAAAAGTAACTATATTATTTCGCTAGAACCTTACCGAACTAAGAAATAAGCAATTATTTAAGCTTGATCATTCTGTCTTATTTATATTTAAATATTGAACACGTAAGGATATTTCTCAAACCAGTTTCCCAATCGATAAGACATACAAACCTCGACTTGAGCTTGTTGTTTTCTCGTTCTATTTGTGTTCATCGTGCCTTATATTTGTCCGATAATTTCTACAATTGCATGTAAATCTTCTAATGATTTTACTGCTTTTCATAAAAAACTATGCATTCATATAATATTAAATCGAATTGAAAAGCGAAACAATACCTTCCCATATTAGTAAAACTTGGTTTTCTCCAGGATCTTGAAAGATTGAGACTATAAAGTTTGGAAAAGACTCCATTAAATCAGTGAATTTTGTAACACTTCTTAAGACCACGAAGGTTTACTATCAAGTCTTTGGACTGAGATTTATTACTTATGGAGGATAATTTTTCTTTGCCGATTCCTATCTCTTTGCCTATAGCAATTTAATTTCTTTTATATTAAACATTAACTGACAAAGAATAATTATGTTCTGATACATGTTGCATATGTTTATAACTCTTGTAAATTTTATGGTTAATCGATTCAATAAAAAATGTAATATTTATTGAGAAGGTCTATATAATATCTATGTAGAATGTAATTACTCTGTATAGTCACTGTGTAATGTAAGAACGTCCGCCCATCATTCAGTATAATATATAAAAATACTATGGATTGTAATTCAAAATTTGTATGTTTTATCTTAATGCAGTGAAGCGACAAAGATATTTACGGGATATATATGTCTGTATTTTATGAAAAATTCGATTTCTTGTCAACATTCCCGAAAGGGGCCTCAATCTGATCTTTACACTCAGGGCTTCTAATAGCTTAAATCCACCCCTGCCTATATTTTCAACTGATGATGATTTATAATCTGTACCTTTATTGAAATATACAAGCGTCGGATTGTATATTTCAATAAAGGTACAAATCACACAATAATGTGAAAGGATAAGAGTCTGAGATTTCTCATTCTTTCAATATTTGGGTATAATTATATTATAGTAGTATTGTTAAAAGTGCTTCGACAGCTTAGGTTATTTCGCACGTGGGCCCCCACCGGGATTTGAACCCGGGATCGTTTTTATCGAAGACGAACGCATTGCCCACTTGGCTACAAGGCTTCTCAAGATTTTCTATCGCGCGGAAATAAAAATTAAAAATCGCTAGGATCTGAAATGCAGTTTGTGCTTCCTAGTCGGATTTGGCAATATCAGTGTATTAATTCAAGGGCGTATAGTGATTATTTAGAGATTAACAACCCAAGTTTTGTGCTACATTAAATGTGCATTCCATGAAATACCTCAACCTACTTACACCTATTTAACCACAGAGTAACGCTGAACGTTTCAAAGTTTATAATATTATTACGCACGCTCATTAAATTTAGCGTATCTTTTAGTAAACACTACGAGAAATATGTTGTTTGACATCAGGAAATTTAAATTAAGCTTATCAAATAATGAATCAATTTTCTTTCATATTTTTAATTCAATTCAGGTTTCCCCACTCTCACGTATTTACAGACAGATAGCAACTCCTTACATGATATTAAGACCGTAATTATAGATGGAAAAAGCTTCCGTTTAAAAACAGTGGGAGCCAGAAAAAGAGAAGACATTTCTAAACAAACCGTATTAAATTAATGAGTTCAACACGCTCAATGAACCCGGTCGTATTTTCAGTAAATTAAGCGACCCATCGTCATAATTGAATCTTTCGAACGTATGCGTACCATTAAGAGAGATTATCTCCATGATAATTAATCATAAATTTTCGAATAACCTGGATCACCAAACGATAATAATTGTAATGTGATATCACCGTATTGGGTGAAACCAAAGCAATAGCTGCAGCAGAGTTCAGTGATACATAATTAATTAATGAGAATCATGATTTAAACATGACAATGCTATTTGGTGAAATGGATGTCACGAGGTGACAAATTTAATTGTATTACCGACAGCGGTTAAACGGCGGAGCAATATCTAGAGATATGAATACAGTTGAGTTTTTAGTCCTCTTCATTCTTCATATATCGAGGCTATTATTTAGTTTGTAAACCCTATCAATTTCACACTAGCCTGTTACAGCAGTTTTAAATTGATCCGGTCAAGATGTTTTAGACTGATTGAAAATCAATACCAGAAATTGTTGTCTTTAAAAACCTAATTTTAATATCCTATATATACCAATCGGTATTTACTTATCACTAAACTCACCACTCCAGTTTTTACCATGACTTTTTCGGTTTTTACACATCCTCCCGGTCAATTTGTCAATAGTTTCAGTTTGATGGAAAAACTAGGAGAAAGTTCATTATGAAATATATGGATATGTTGGACATTGCAATGATAGAAAGCATTCAACTTCTTTTATTTTTCGTCAGGTAGCGACGACGCACACAGAGTGACTTAAAGGCACATGCAATTAACTCCGAGTAATTTTTAAGGTAACGTGCCGGTATTATCAGCGTCGGAAAATGATAAGTCCCGACTTCTATCATCCGAATGCGATAATCTGGCTTATTACAATAACCCCCATTGATGTGGCTCGTGTTTTAATCTCCGATTAATCCACTCAGTTATGTTTGAAAAAACAGGTCAACGCGGGATGGATACAAAAACACAATCGAGGAATTAAAATCATAACAATGACGCGTTCACTTTTACGCATTTATCACGAGAGCCCCTGCATATTAATAGCAACACCCTCGTGTAGCTACTCCCTGTGAATTCTCTAATGTACTCCGAAGAGGAAAATACGGCCAAAAGTAACCATTCGTCGAGGAAATCATTAACTCGAGAGGCTTTTCGAATACCTACGGATTTCGTTATCCCTGCTAACTGGAATTCAAAACCTCATCTAAATCGACGATGAGTTCTGTACTCTCTTGTTTTTCCGAAAGCTTCCGTCGGTAATCCGATCTCCTCCGCTGGATGGAGTCTCGAACGAGAGACTATATTACAGAGGAAACGTAGCTGTCGAATCTGGAATATCTGTTAACAAGCCGAACTGCTCTAAGTTGGGCCCTCTAAAGCAGTAAACAAACTCTATTAAGAATTCCAAACCACCTTATAGCATTCTACATAGAGTTAGCATAGAGAAAAGTGACTAATTTTTTTGACCTGGAAGACATCCCCTTAGAATTGTACCTGTTATTATTTGTATTACATCCGTCTCCAATAGACATTCGAATATATTCACACTCATAAACTGAAGATAATCTTATAGACATTTATGATGACGCGCTAACTCCAAATGATATCTTAAAAATCGTTAATGATAATACAGGGCACANATTCACCTCATGGATTAGCTTGCATTCAATAGTCGCTTTTAAACACTTTGTGCTGATGTAAGAGTTTTGTGCAAAACTAAAATATAATTCAACGTCGAAATCCGTCGCACGAACCGGAGCACGTGTATCGTATACTGGCCCGTGCGCGAGATCTTTTCTCCTTTTGATTATAAGAAACAAATTTTATACAAGATTCCTGTACTCGATGCAGTGCATCATCCTTGGGAGATGATCGAAAATATATTTTGCAATATTATTCTTATCTAAATATTGCCAAAATGTTCTTATTTCACTCTCGTTTTTTATATATGGGCATCCCTTCCTTTCAAAACGAATCGTAGGATGAATCTAATATATGAATTCATTTTAGTAAATCTTAAACTCGGTGGAGAATAAAAGAGAAAACAATTTTTTAGTACAAAGGATTACGCATAATGTTTCACAAATCAGATTTTACAAGATCTAATAGGAATGCTTCAGAGTACGCGTATTCAATTCTGACTTCAAGAAAACGTTATTGAATAATGAGAGGTAAAATCAACTCTTTCTAATGTATCATTTTTTAATCACGAAAGATGAAAACTTACTTTTGGATCGAGTGCTCCGCTCTTACTCCAATACCTATTGGGCGGTACTGAAAGCGATGCAAGGTTGGCTTTTAAGTCCATCGTATCCAATTTCCTTGGAGATAATAAATGTGCTAACTATGTGAATGTTGCAGAATGCATTTTTTCGTTGAGAGAGTTGAGTTGCAATATACCCTTGAAGATTCACCTCCTTGATCCTCATCCTGAATTCTTCCACGAGAACCGAGGTTCACTCAGCAATGACTATGATGAAGGTAATCATTAGGACAACCCGGTGATAGAGTCAAGGCTAAGGAGAGAATGTCCGGGCCCCGGTACTTTTACCGGTTTCTGCCTCTATCACAATCATCCACCCATCATACTCTATCCATCTCAATGTTAACCAAGTAAAATTTATGGCGCAGACCCTGAAATCAGCTCAAGCCCCGAATGTTTGAGCCGACAGTCTCCGCTCTCTGCGGCCGTGGATGGAGTCATGGTAACAGAGTTGATGGAGTGAAGCGATGTTGGTTGACTTCTGCTAGACGATTCAACGCGACAAACGCTCAGCAGAATCTCCAGTGTACAGCCAAAGGATCTCAACCTAACACACCTTTAACTTAAGCACTATATTCTGTATGCATGTATTATATGTGTGCTTTTTGCCTTCAACTGGATGATATATTAAGTTTATGTACCATGCGACTTGAGCAATGAGCGCTCTGATGTAACTTCTATCAGTGATTCATCTGTCGTGATACAATGTTAAATACAATATATAAAAGTTTGTTGTAGTATATCTCAAGAACGGTTGGTGAGAGAGTCAAAATGTTTCCAGATATGGGGCCAATATGTTTCAATTGCCTTAGGAACTTGATATTGATACCAATATATCCGCAGAGTTTTTAATTTTCTCTTTGAGGATGACTAAGCAGTGGCTTTTTAGAATACTCATATGGGCAGTGACAGGATTCGGAATTGTTTTTAAAGATGTATTTTCTCATTCCTCTTGATATCTTTTAAAGGCGTTTCATAAGCTTCGTCGCGGTACAAGTTTATGTACCGCGACGAAGTTTATGTACCTTACATTCCACTTGTGGCTACATTGGTTTGAATCGTGCTACAAGCTAAAGATATTAAGTAAAGGACTGGATGGATAGGAGATAATTTTGGGGTAAAAACCGCGTCGGTCTCATTTGAAAAACCCACGTTTCTTCTCCTCTGCCGGAGAATTTTTCAGAGTTAAAATGAATTAACCGGGCACTTTCGGAGTGTTTATATGCCATTCCAGTGGTCTGGGATGGAGTGGGGAGAGTGGGAGAAAGTTGTGGGCTTTTCTGGAGAAAGGAAAGGAATCCAGGTATCGCTGACTCCTGCCCACCGTCTCGGTTAAAATTGTTGGGTCTTTTTCTTATCTTTATTGTTTCTCGAATTGTCCAGGTTTTGAAGTGCTTAATATTGTGTATTATTCTCTTGTCGTTGATATTTATTTCGTGACCCTCGGCCACGTTAAAGTTAAATTGAGCAGTAATCTGTGAAATTTATTTTTGCGGCTGATGGGTGGAGCGAAATAATGGAAGTACTTAAAATATATCGACATTAACCTCCAAGGGTATAAATCACGTTGCTAGGGGACAATTTAAGCTCGGGAGCCGATTAGAAGTAGATAGAAAATGTAAGTATTTTTTCTAGTTGAATCTTAGAATGAGAAAAAATCACTGTATTACGCGTGGAAACAGATAGTCGAGATATTCTGCTTTCTCATGGAACCCTTATGATACAATGAGAGCCTCCCAGTTCACAAGTAAGTCGTTTTAAATGCTTGGAGGTCAATATCTCTATATCTGAATGATTATTCCTAAAAGAAGTCTTGTTTTGCTTCGCCCCTTTACCCCGAATATGAATATAACAGACCATAGTTAGGTGTTATGTGAAAGGAAATTTCATCATGAAACGATTTAGAAATAATGTTTCCCAAGGTTACAGTAGACCACCATAAACTCTTACTTCAAAAAGAATTAAATGCATTTGTATTTTTCAATTTTACTTTCTTACATACATTCAAATCAACAGCAAAATTATATAAAAGCAATACACACGTAGGCAATCATCACAATTAAATGCAACGGTAAACAACCGAACTTCGTTTTCCAAAGACTTAGTTTTACGAAACCTCACCTCGTTACCCTTCTGTTTTCCCTCCGTCGTGACGAGCCTAAAATTATGGTAAAAATACAGCAGTCAACGTTCATATCCGAAATCGTTTCATGTAATCAGTGATTCACCTCATGGATTAGCTTGCATTCAATAGTCGTTTTTAAACACTTTGTGCTGATGTAAGAGTTTTGTGCAAAACTAAAATATAATTCAACGTCGAAATCCGTCGCACGAACCGGAGCACGTGTATCGTATACTGGCCCGTGCGCGAGATCTTTTCTCCTTTTGATTATAAGAAACAAATTTTATACAAGATTCCTGTACTCGATGCAGTGCATCATTCCTCGGCGTCCAAACCAGCATTTGATTTCTCGAAAGGATGCTTGCATATGGATGTAACCTTACCTATGTACAGCCACTAAGAGTTCTTGAAGAATTTCATTACAAAGGCACTGACAGCTAAAAGACATGTGAATCGTGACGAGAATAGTTTTTGAAAAACAGCTTCGGTGGTCCAATAAAATATTCGTCTTTCGTCCTCTAATTTCTGCACACGCTGAGCAAACACTTTACTCCTCCAGTCCGATTCACGTCGCACTATCGTCGCACAGCACTTCAGCCGCAGAAAAAGAGCTCGACGCTCTCTCTGTTTCCTAAGCATGTTTTGTTCTCCCGAATCGATGCAGTCCACATCCTTTCGCATCGAATTTGATAACCTCTCTACGCGCTTCGAAAATAAGTCCGGATTCTTGTTCATCCGTCTCTGATCAGTGCACACTTATTTCCTCGGCGTACAACTCTCTCTCACAAAGAGTCCGCACTCTGGGAAAGAGGTAGCGGAGAGAATGGCAAGAAGACCCTTTCTATAGAAAGAGGAAGGAAAGAAAGAGGAAATCCTATGATTTGAAATTTCAAGCAAATGGGGGAAACAACGAAGGCGTTTTTTTATCCCTCCTCATTAGCCTTTCCGAAAAGAAAACACTTGTTGCGTAGCCAAAGGTGGGGATGGGTATGGGGATTGTGGGTAACGGAACGTATTCGAAATTTAGAGGAACGGACCCCTTTGCAAACGGCTAAACAATGAAGCGGAACTAATTGAATGGAAAGGCCGTTTTGTTCCACTCGTGTCTCTCGATCGATGGGGAAACGGACTCAGCGATCACTTCTTTGGAGATTTCAACGAGAAGAAGGGGGAACGCTGGAGATTGTCCATTCGTTTCGATCAACACCCATGTTCCGCAGTCTCGTAAAGGAGTCCCAGAATTCCTTGGGCGCCCACGGCGCCGCTCCTTCCTTCACAGTGATTCCTTCACCGCTGACGCCGGTGTAGCGTCGATCGCTCTCCAGCGACGCGGACGACGTTTGGTGGTCACGTGTGAGATGAATGCCTTGGTCGGCACCTTGAAGCTGTTCCGAGAGGCAGGGCGAGGGATGAAATGACTGCGACGGACAGAGTGAAGAAGATGCAGTAGAAGAGGCCGGGCGGCGTCAGGCGGATACTGCTACCGCGAACTGAAATGGAAGGAGAATATGAATGGAGATTGGATTCCCAATTTTAGGTGTCCACGATTACTTACCGAGAAAATATGAGAACAAAGTGAATGGTGTTCTAACAGAGTGTTTCTTGCGTAAAGTCAAACTATGTACAAAAACTTAGAAATTGGAACATTTTCTCCCTCTAAAAGGGGTCAAGGTCTTCGTGCAACCTTTAACCCAGCGCAAGTTTCATTATGATCTCTGAGATACACAAAACATACTTTTGGTGTTACTTTGCTGTAATTTGTACGATTAAATACAAATTCACCCTACCTTCTGCTATCAGAGGACAAATAAATTACTTAAAAACCTATTATCTTACCCTCGACACCAGTCAAAACGTTCAGTATATGATATCTGTGAGATAAATTGAGACCACTGATGCGAATATTTTAAATTGTTTTTTCCAAATTGGATTGATTTGACCAAATTTGTTTATGATTGCTTGGTATTATTTGAACTATTTGTAAATTTACACATAGATATAATATGTAGATATCATATAAAGATACCGCACACTAACTGTTATGAATTTAATCTTGCGGATATATTGCGACCATTACTTTCGAGATACCGCAAACAATTAAAAATATCTTGCATGACTTGATTCATAGTTAAATAAAGACTCGTTCCAACAGTGTAACATGGAGTAATTTTTCACATGGTACCAAAATGACTTCATTGTACAGATAATCAGCAACGTATCTTCGAGATACATTGCGACCAGCAATGTCATAAGAAGTACTGCGAAAAATGGAAGGTATATGAATGCATAATATGAATGTTACTTCTATCTTTATAAGAGAAATATTTTTGAAATTGTTTATGGTGTAATACCAGAATTTTCCAAATAGTTTATATGAACATAATCGAATATGAGCTGTGAGAATAATTCATCAAAATATAATATACTTCACCAGGAAATCAAATGATCACACGACATTTCTTATGGACACTTTTAAAGGACGTATCGGAACATTGTCAATTTTTCTTTTGTGAGAATATTCAATGAAAAGAATGTATATTTGCTCTTTGAATATTTGGGAAATATGAAGGGAAAATAACGTATGTTCATTGTTTTAACGGGTTAAAGAGAGAATCTGTTACATCGGCTTAGGGGATATTGTTGCTTCATCAACCAAAAAGAGATATGCTGCCTTATTTTACAACACTTCGTGGTAACCAGATTGTAACGTCTCGTGAAATTCGTACGTATGAGATTCCAAAATATTTACTTATTTACTGGCATATATCTCAATTGATATAATCTATAGCTTTTTTAAAATTTGATTTACTCTCTATTTGTCTAAAGTACGTTTTAGCCATCCATCCATACATCCATTCTCCACTCTCTTATTTCTTACATATTTCCGTCTCTCCTTAACCTTCAGTAACACTTCCTCATTTGGTATTTGTCGAAGATACTTTTTCCAATTATTCCTCAACGGGCATCATAATAGCTTTTCAAGATTTTCTTCAATCGCATTTCTAAAGAAAATAGGTCTCACCTTCGAGGAATAGGACTCCCCTCGTCATGCGATTCTCAGCTTTTTCCCATAACGACTCTTTTACCTCTTTCTTTTAACTGACTGCGTTAGGTTGAAGCCCTATTTCCAATTTTTTTCTTTCCCAAGACTTTTAGTGGACAAATTTATTTTATAGCATATTATGGTCAAACAAGTAAAATGATTGCATGAGCATTAATTTAAATTTACGATCACTCATTTATATTTTCTTTGTTCAACTCAGTAATTGTAACTGGCTTAAATTTGGTACGTCCTTCTTTAAATTTATGTATTGTTTTCACCAATTTCATTTCTTAGAGCAAGACTAATAACTTCAATACATACGATAGGAAGCCATTCTTCAGAAATTTCATCTGGGCATAGTTTGTAACCGTTTTCTTTGATGTTCCGTATTTTTTGAATAAGAGATGACAATGATTTTCAGTGATTCTTTTAGTTTCCTTCGATAATCAGAGGTTATTAATATTTATTAAATTTTTAGATATGTTGAAGAGAAAATGGATAACATTTTTGTAAATGGAGTGAAAACTTATGACCCTTAAATTTATCAGAATTTATAAAATATGACTGTGTTACGTTTCCAGCGACAGGTCGTAAGACGATCTGGACGTAAAACAAGTGAGTTGGTCAGAAATTAACTAATAAACAATCATTTATATTTGATAAATTTTACCCCTTTACAGGTGTGAAAAATAAAGCTGATAAAATTACTTAAACGATATTTATTCAACCTCGAAAAATTGAAAAATTGTAGCTCTTGATTCTTGAATGTTTGCCAAACACACACAAACAAACGAAATTACTTTGGTAAGTAGTGCGACCGGTACTGGGTGGAATAGGTCGTGAGTTGAGAGCCACCTGTACACATACCTCGGTCAATGTGTTTTACACATTCCAATTTCCAATTTATGTAATGTTCTAGTGTTTTTGTTTTTAAGCCAAGAAAAATTCGCACAAAAATGTCGGGCGAATCGTAAATGAAATTTATTCCACAGAATCGATTGCAATCACGTCGAAAGCATCGAATATATACGTCATTTCCATTCAAACAGACTCAATTTATCATCGATGTTTCAGATATTTTTCCATAAACGTTGTATCAGTTTTTATTTATGGCATCAAAATTAATATAACCTTTACGGAGGGGACAGTTAATCACCACTGTCAGCGTGGAGTACGATCACATGTCATTTGGTTTCATCGAATCCTGCCTATTTTGAAAGCTTAATTGCAGCTTTAAATGTGATTTAGCATAATTGTCGAGTTATATGATATGGTAAAGGAAGCGAAGAGAGTTTTTGAATGCTAATAAGAGAGAAATCAGAACTATGGTGATCAATTTGCTGAGTATAATCTAAATAAGTACAAAGTTTGTTACAGGGCATCAAATAGGAACCGAACAAAAAACACGGTAATTTCATCAGACCCAAACCTAAAAACCGAACCAGAAGAGAAAAATTAAAGTTCGAAAACCGGAAACAAATCCGGAATACGTAACTTATTTAATTTCGGTTGACGGTTCCCAACAATACCTTTTAACTCCAGTATGAATGGAGGATGCTTCACTTTATACATGTAGCTGCTACTCGATACGAGCTAAAATTAAAGCAAGATTTTTAGATTCATCTGATTAAATATTTTGATCCCTTTTTCTTCGTGTAGCAATCCTTTTCTTCGTTTTTTTCTTTATTTGCCGTATAAAAATCCAAAATTAGAAAAAAATGTTCAGAGGGATACATTTTAACAGCAACAAAATAACTGGTTTAAAAAAATAAAAGAACTTTGTAATTTCTAAACTTAGTATTTCACGACCGTTTTTGGCGACATCATTATCATCAGGTCATCTCCGAAACCGGTCGTGAAATATATTTTAAATTGTGGAAATTGCAAAGTTCCTTCATTTTATTATAAAGTCATACCACGAATTCCGAACGATATCGTTGGATTTAAACTAGTTCTAACCTATTCCATGTTAGCAAACAACGGAAACCAACTGAAGTTTCATTTTCTCACTGAACTGGGGCAAATATCGGAACGGATAACATAGCACGTTAAAATATGCGTATCTTCTTCGCCAAATGTTATAATTAACGTTTTTTCAACGACGAATTTTATATAAACTTATTTTCATTAATATTTTGTTAATAACGAATTACTACCCTAAATAAGGCGACCGTGAAACTAATTTAACATTTGCTTATGGAAATAAACTTAAATAAATAGTGCTAGAAAATTATCCATCCAGAAACATTTAATCTGTTTTGCAATAGAAGTCATGTTTTTTTACTTCCATTTATCGCGTTTTTCATGCAAGGTATTCATCAATGGTGGATGATTGTTCAAAACATGAACCGATTTTCATTGTGAAGCTTCCTTACTATTGAAATTTAATTTGAATTATTCTTCAGCAACGGACGATAAATCATTTAATTAAAGTTATACTAGTTACGCAGTTTATGATATTAATGTGGAATCAAAGTGAGGTAATTGTGAGTCGTGCTGAATAGCTTAACCTCATTATATTGTAAATGTCAGAGCAATTAAACAACGATCATAATTCAATAGGAATTTATATAATATATAATAAAGCTAGAGTTTTGTTTCTGAATTATTTAATTACGAATGAATTTAAGAGATAGTGAATGCTAATTTGCATTTATGCTAGAAAATACCTCAGACCTTGCATTCAAATATTTAGGCCATTTAATAACGAAATAGTGGTGAAGAGTGCAGGCAGAGTTAATTTAAAAGATTTATTATTGTGGCTATATTCCACAGTGATGTACGAATCTTACGTTATATTTTCCGTTTTAGTGTTACTAGTGGAGCTATTTCCACACATATCTTAGCCTTTGAAAATTATTGATAAGCTAACGTACATCTCAGAGGTATTAGGCTTACGAGCGCTCATTCTATTTGGTATAATAATGAACGTCGTGTGAACATTTGTAAATTTCCCTATCCGGTGTCAGAAACTCTTCACGAGAAACGCATTCAAGCAGTTTTTGGATTTTAATTTTACACAATCTTTGATTAAATAGTAATATGAGGACACTAAGACACACATATCGATATTGTTTCACCAGAGCTATCCCTGATTCGCGTCTACGTGACTCAAATATTCTTCTACGAAAAACGCATGCAAAATACTTAGTATGCTTTGTAGTCTTTATTTCTCTTGCGTAGTTCAACTAGTAAAGTGGTCGAACGAAATCGAAAGAATGGCGAATGAAGGGAATCCTTAATTTGTCCGCGCAATGTTGTATATAGTTCGGAATTTGGAGAAATTACACGTAACATACGAACATTTTTTGAAACATAGTGGTTCATATATGAGGTTTATTTGAAAGCATACTGTCCAACTCAAGGTCTTATTTCAGTTGATAAATTCTAATCTGAAAAAATACTGATCTGGATAATCACTGCAAGAGAGAATGTAGAACTACAATAGACGGATAGTGAATAAAATGCTCTGTAGAAGTTGACTTTGGTTTGTGACGCCCAACTACTACATTCCATGCGGCCGTTGTTGCCATTATATAAAGTACAAGAATTATTTACAATAATCAGCGATATCATGAAAATATATTAAATACTCGGTCTTGGTTTGTCTGACTACTTCAACGAATATCAATTAAAAAGATATCAATGAAAAGAATCCATTCAGTCAATCAGCGAACGATGTTTCAATGATACGAAGGCGACGCATCCATGTTTTCTTTTGTCCATTAGGGTACTGAGAATCGCTAATTCTTTACAATTTCATTCTCTATCTAATCGAAGCAACGTAGGAAAGTAGTGTTTTGCAATGTACAATTATTTTTTATTAACGAAAATGATGTATTTACTATTCATATACAGGAGCTTAAAACGAGTAGTGAATTTGTAAGTTCTCTATTCTTTTTAGCGATAAGTTAATAATGAAGTAGTTAAATCGATTTCAGTACGCGATATTGTCGTTATAATTGCAAATGCTATCGCTATAGTAGTAAAAGCTGATACAATGGGTCAGTAAACATTAAATTAATACATAGTAATAACAGAAGCAATATGATGCATTGCGATCCATAAATCGTTTAATTAGGCTTATTTCTTATGTTGTCTCAGCAGTCAAGGTCATTTGCAATCATTTAACGGCTGTAATCGGAATTCACTGAACGGCTTTAGTCCCAATATTTTTTTACACCACCAATTTCTTTGATTGGTTCACTTGACAAATTTTTCATCCCAATCAACGTTCGTATTAATCAATTTTTGAATAAACTTGTGTAAGATATGCACCCACAAACCTAAGCGCTTTCGGTGATTGCTTGATATCACATGCACCTGTTTTAGGCAGTGTATACGTTAAACATTTGCTTGCCATGCGAAATCTTTCTAATCCGTTATAGGAGTTCGAATGGAATTCGAATCTCGCCACCAATTCGAACATCGAAACTTAACAAGCCCCTAATGTAGACGACCTACTCATATTTTCGCTTAAAAACACTCAGTTGATTTACAATTTTCTCTATATTATTCTAGCGTAGAATTTCCTTATTCTAATGACGAAGGTTCTCAAACAGGAAGATAAATACTTTTTGATTACAACGTGGGGGTGGGTGTCCTAAAGGAAACCGACGCACTGGGACATAATAGTCGAAATATTTCTTAAATTAAAACCAAATTATTTCGATATGAAAACTTAAGCCGCAATGTTTCGCCATTCATCGCTTCCATTGTCGTAGGAAATTGACGGCGGACGTGTACGTCAACATCGCCCAGGACTATTCACGTCACATCCACTCATTTGATAAGCGGATGCTATTTTTACTTATCGTTGGTGACTTGCAGGGGAACTGCACGGATGCATAGGAAAAGCTGGTGATTATCCAATTGGCGGAGTGTTTGCACGGCTCAACGGGAGCGTGAATTGCGCTCACTCAGTTTAAACGGAGAAAATCATTCCATATTTCGACAGGTACGGGAAACGAAATCGAGTGAATGCTCACTACAGAGACGTCCCAACGTGTACATTAACGACTCATGCGAGTAAATGGGCCCTCATTACGATCGACGATACGGGATTTCGAAGGTTTTTTGGAGCTCTTATTGGGGAAGGCGTTTGACAGTTCGTAAAACCCATGCGTCGAATTTCTCCTGTATTAGCAGGTTAAGACAACAAAATAACAGTATTTACCCATGAATATAGTTCATCTACAATTACATCTACTTACGTTCCCTGCATGCCACCTTTCGGCGTATGGCAATGGGTGCATGCATCATGTCTCTACTTCTCTAATCGATTGCTTTTGCGTTACGTTCGCGGAAAAAATAATATTTAAAACAAATTGTTCCAGCATCTATTTCTCTGATTTTCTCCAGGTATCAGAACGTCGTATGTAACAAGGAGGATGCATAATATCAGCTATGAAAGTACCTTCTCTTAACTTATTCAGTAAATGTATCCTTTGTTGAAATCTTCTATCATCTAGAGATTCCCATCCTGTGTCCTGAGCATCTAAGTAATGAGTACAGTTAAATGTAACTATAGTTACCTGATGATGTCACAGAGCGATGAATTCGGTTGTAGATTAAAGTTAATGTTGAATCAACCATAAATTATTTTCATTATAAGTATAAACCTTTTAATTTCTCTCACACTAATTCTTCAAATAATAAGTAACAAACGAGAAAGCTGTTTTGTGGCGGTCTTATGTGACCGTCAACACGTATTCATAACACGGAAATAGCGTTTCGGGGTACAACGATCGGAAACTTGTTTGGGAGCAAGTTTTGTCCAAACGGCTAAAGTTTGTTCCTGGTTAATAGGGAAACTGCAAACCGGTAGAATTAATCAAAAGTATGGCAGTTACACAGTGGATAAACGTGCCGGCAAGCCGTGATATGCTTTTACCCCCCACGATATCGATACATTCATCTTTTGATGTTTTCCTTGGAGCATTTGTGCATAGGCAGCTTTAATTTCGGATATTCAAAAAGAGGTTATTGGTTGGAAAACTCATAGAGGTAAATGTACGAGTTTAAATTTCACTTCAATATCACTTGGGCGTATATTTAGGGAAATGTTGTGGAAGTGCATCGAAGTGAAGTGCTGCAGCATATTTTGCTGCACAGGACTCTGCTAAAGTTTTGTGCGGACCTCTCCAATAAATATCATTGAACTGATACCCATCCAATCTAAAAAATCTTTATATATATATATATAATTTATTATTTGCAGCTATCTTAAGATTGAAGTTAAAATATTTGCCTGTGATAAGAAAAAACATTTTAGAAACACATATTTTAGTCTTCAGATTTTGCGTACCCTTCTATATGAAGGCCATAATGAACCCTTTTTGTATATGTAAGGAGGATTGAATTAAAGATCAAGTGCCTCGCGATAAAGACTGTCTGCAGTTCTATAATTTTCCTTCTTAGTACGAGCACATATTTTCTGGGTATAAACGTATCAGAACTTATACTTCAGTCCCCTGATTTTAAAATGAACACATCTCCGCATCTCCTGATTTTAAAATGAATACATCTCATTGGTATATTCTGTATGTTTTTTCCTCCTCAAAACCCGCCAAAGAATTTTCAATAACGATGAATGATTAATTTTGAAAACACCTCGGTACGATGCGTTAGGACAATCGTATGTTTAAATTTTTCTCTTGCTTCAATTATATTTAATTTTTTAATTTTTAAATTTTACTTGTTGCTAAGATCATAACATTTTGATGTCGTGATTTTTCTGTTACGGATATCCAAAAAGAAAACGATAATACACTCACTGTAATATAGTAAACAGTACTACCTTTGGAAATTGGTATTTGCGTTTGGGATATTTGCCAAGTTACACCTGTATCTTTTATGCATTCGGGATATTTAGCTGAAGCCATGAGAATCGCTATTTTCTATCGTCGCATATTCAAAAAACTCATTTTACGGTAATTAGTATAGCATAGCATAGCATAGTATAGTTCTTGAATTGCTTCGACAGCTGAGGTCACTTCAAATATACGTTATAGGCTCCACTTCGAATCGAAACCGCGTCCAATTTCGCCAAAAGGCAAAACCGCAGGCGAACGCGCTACCCACTTGGTCATCCGGGAGATTTTGGAACAATTAATTTAGAAGTATATATGGGATTTTTCGGAAAATAAAGTTCGTTCCCTGGGTCACAATAACTAGTAGAACAACTAGTTAACAGTGAGACTGACCCATCAGATTTATAATGTCAAACGTAATGGATGCATAAGTAACATTGTTGAAACTCGACTACCTCCTTCGAGACTCGAGAAAATTGATTATTTTAACGCAAAGTTAACTATTTCAGGTATGTCCGTTTTTCGGGATTCCCAGTATAAACTCATGCGCAGTGGAACTCTGTTTACCTTAGATTTGTGCTTGAAATTGGGCTATTAATTTTAACTCAAAACTTTCAGAAGAAATTATCCATCTTTCGGCCATTTCCTGTCGATAACTCGCCCTCAGCTTCTCGATGCATTTAATCTTAGGAGATCCGCTCCCTCTATACACGTATCACGTGACATGCTGCCTTACCAACAACCCAGAAATAAATCGATAGGAGTGCACTCTGGCGGGAGGCAATTAAAAAGGTCTTCTGGTACCGCTGCCGCTTTGATTCGCCGGTGTTGTCCCTCGTGCTTCGCCGCATTCCAGCCCGCTACCACCGTGACCTGGCGTTTCCCAGCACGGCATTATTAAACTGCGTAATTTCGCTTGCGATGCTGCAGTCCTCTTGTTTGCCCTTTCGCCAGAACCTTTGATCGGCCCTCGATATCTTTCCGCGGGCTGATCGTCTTTTTTTTCGCTCCTTCGGCGAACGTTGCGTCCGCGTTTGACGCGTGGTTGAGCCGAACAAAGGGTAGTCGTACGGAGGAATGCGGTTTCGAGCCTTGGATAAAAATCGAGCAAACGTAAACGGGCGTTCGAATCTTGTCCACCCAAAATGAGGACGTTTGCGTAGTTGATTGGATTTGTGTCGAAGTGGCGTGTTTGTGATGTTTAGATGTATATTTGTGAGATTATGATAGTTTGTGTTCTGAAGTATTATTTTGCATCCAGATTATTCGAAAAATATTTTATGTATGTTCTTATAATACGCGTTTATTTGTGATGCGCGAATTAAATGACTCATTAATTTGGCGTTTCACTGGGTGATGTACTTAGAGAATTTGCCGAGGATTGTTTCCATTAATAAAGATTTCTTCGAGATCCGAAAACGTGAATCTTACCGTTTAGGAAGCACGAGCGCGAGCAGAAAATGAAAGGAACGGAGCATATTTGATTCCTTAATAGTTTTACAGCCAAGGTTTGATAGTAGTTTTGACGGTATACATACAGCTTAAGATTTGAAGCCCTATCATGGTCCTTATTTCGGGTAGCAAATGTGATGTAAGAATCAATCGTTAGAATCTTTTGTTAGAAGGGAATCTCAACAAGATTAGATGTTGTTTATAATTATTTTTTTAAATAATTATATATTTTTAAATATTTTTGTCGTTCATTCCGTAAAATAATTTGACTTTATATGATACGAGGCAATTACTGACACATTTTACAATTAAATTTATAATTTGATTATAATATAGTACATACAAATAGCACATTGGCATTTATTCTCGAAGTCAGAGTATATAGAGTAATCAGATGAATCAGTAATCAGAGTAAATAACATTTTTACGAATAAACACTGATAGAAGAAAACATGAGATTCCGAAAATCTGATTTTTTATTTAGGGGCCACACGTTCCACTTCGGTAAAATCCTGGTGGAGACTCGCGTGCGAAATGACCTTACCTGTCGAAGCACTTTTAAAATTACTACTGCTAAAATAGTACTTTACTTTTACTAAAAGTGATACTTAGTAATTCAGTAAAATTTCTCTGTCATTTGATTTGGAAATTAGATAGTGTTAAGCAACCAGTCGTAATTTATCTCTGCAATTAAAAAATTCAAAATGTGGTCCATATTTGGAAGTTAAACCAAAATGCATTCGGCCCATCCACCAGCTCCCTCTCTAAAGCATCTCCAATCATTTAATATGTTTTCGAAAATTTAAAGAACCTTTAACTTTGTCAGTTCAAAATATTGTAGACCATATAAAATGCTTCTATATCCTCTCATTCGAACCTTCCATTATCTCGGAAAATAAACCGAATCGAATTATTATCTATGTCAAAGTTTAATCGTTGAAGTTTTTTACGGACAATTTAGAATATATAATTTTTTCCCTTCTCCCATGAAACTTCTACAGATAACCCATTTAATCCTCAATCGGCCCATATTGGAATTTGCGATATGAATTTTGAGGTAGTCTATTGATTTACGATAAATAGGTTACTGACATTTCTGCGACGGTAGAGCTGGGAATGTAGAAAATGTCACGATGGAAGTTCTGTGGCTGAAATTCCAACGTAAAAAGCGGAAAGAGAAGTGGGTGGTGAACCGACAGACTATGACTAGGACAGAAATACCGTGTATTTAAACATGTTTATGACAAGGAAAGGGATTGGGATAAAATCTATCAAGACTGATAAAACGATGTAAACTTCTTACGAATTATATTGTTTCAAGAAAATATTTATCTTAAAGAATGCACATATGGACACCTTTTTTGATATCAACAGGCTCCATTTAAAGGCAGGCTTGGTACTACAATGCCTCCGAAACGAGTATTTTTTTCGATAAACTACGCTCAGACGAAGATATTGTAATTTCATCGGTAAAAGGAATAAATTACAATTCTGCGCTGATGGTTAATTAGTATTTCCACTATATTTTCGTAATTTTATGAGATCGGCTCAGCTTAACAACTTATTATTAATCCTTGAAGCGCGAACGAAGGATAAATATTTTAAGAACTGTCCAATATTCAGTTAAAAAAATAACGACCAATAATTGCGTCCTATGTGGTCTAGTGGCTAGAATATCTGGCTTTATTCAGAAGGCCCAGGTCCGATTACCGACATGGGAACATTTTTTTGTGGGTTAGATGTAAGAGGGAACTTTTCAGTTCCAATCTCGTCCGCAATTAAGAAGTTACTAATCTATGCGATATTCACTTTGGTTTAATTGGAAAATTTATCGTTATCTTATAATTAGAAGAAACAGTCGTGATAAGACGCTCAACATTTAACCCTTTAGTTTCTTCTTTTTGGATCTAAATTACTAATATCGAAGAGGATTCGAATACAACAAGCAGAATTTCAAGTAAATTTCCAAACTTCAAGTAAAAGTTTTTCGTATTCTAGTTACTAATCAATCGTTTCAGAATTTGAAAATGCTCAACTTTATCCACCTTTATTTATAACCTTTTACTCCTATTTAAATTTAAAGAAATACACTTTTTACTTAATATTTTACGGAGACTTTAACATTTTTCAGTAATTACTCAGCTAAGTCATTACGAATGAAAATTCATCAAGTGAATAAATATAAATATGCTTTTAACGGGTGTTCTCTGCGTGAGAAAGACTTTTGTATAAAATAAGCTTATACTAAATGCTTGATTTCTTCTATAAAGTCAAGCATTTCGTGTTAGTTGGATTGCTGAAGTTGTAATCCGCCATCAATCAAAAGTAAGTTAAGCATCCGCTCAATCATTTGATTTTTGATTTGATTTTTCTAGGTCAAAAATTCCAATCGACAAATAAAGTTGATATTTCTATTATTTTCGTTTGTTAGATGTTTATATCTTTAAAAGAATATTAATAAGACTTTTTTTGCAAAAATCTTTACTATACCATGTTTTCCTTGTGGTTCTACACGATGCCCAAAACTTACGTTAGGTATAGGTTACGCAAGGTATGCCTAAAATAAAAATATTTAAAATACTTATATATTTGTAAATTGTTAAAAAATTAAAATCCTTTACTACAGTTCGCGCACCAAATACTGTTTTGGTAGATATTGTGGAATCTCGAAACTGTACCAGATCCTTAGCACCAAACACCATCCACATAAACTCATAGCTTCAGAATAGAATTTTCTCCAATTAATTTTCTTCATATTTAGAGTGGAAATAGCAAAGTTAACAAAAATTAGTACAACTTTCCTCGTTTGATTTGAAGATAATCTTTGCTTAAAATGTGCATCCTTCTTTTCTCTATAAAATATTTAATTTAATTATGAAATATATCAGACGAGCCAAATTGTCTGCTAAATGAGTAATTTATCAATGCACCTTAAGAATAACATAACATAATATTTCCCTATTTCGTAAGGTACTCAATTGGATTTCTTATTTCGGATGATAGCGTTGAGAAGTTTAACTGCAAAAACTCTGGAAAAAATACAAGGAGTCTTATCTAATCAAAAATAGTTGTGTACGAAAGTCTTAAATTTTTGTTTATGTGATCGCTTTTCCATGAAGATCATTAGTTTCTCTAGCCAGTTAAAATATCAGACACTTGTCGAGCTCTTTATGAACTGTATTATCTTTTTAGAGGATGAACCCTTTGAATGCAGTTTGCATCTCTAGTGTGAAATGATGATGATCATGAAAATTTCGTTTGTAAGATTCCACAGTAAAACCTTAAGGCCGCTGAAGAGGATGTCATCTTTATTTAGTAAGATCGCTTCATTGATATCTCAGGATCTTTCACTGCATTTTTCCTCAAAATGTTTAATTCCTTTTTGCTAAATCTTGTTCCAAAATTTGTTTGCTAAGGATGGTTTCAAAGAGCGTATTGGAGCGCTGATAAACGCATTCACAAGTTTTACCCAATTTAATGCTTCGTGGTAAGGATAAAGTAAACAGTTGAAAATGTACCGAGCCTTTAACCTTTATGATCAGTAATCTGTGCTGCGATAGAGGATACTTCTCTTTTGACGAGAGTAAAACCAGCCTAACTCGACAATCTATTCATCGTTTAGCGCATTAGCCGCGGGTATCCCTATCCCTCCTTCCACTCCCCCAAATCAAGGAAGAAACTCAAACCCATTTGAACGGGTTTAGCGCAGATGAGGAAATTGCCGGGGCCATGAAAGCAATTCTGCTTCTAAACGAGATTGAAGTTACATTTCCGCATGAGGCGCGTTAAAAGGCATGGCCGGGGGAATCCAGTTCTAAAGCCCCGTGTATCGGAGATTTCGCAGTACTTATTCCGTTTTCAGGTGTCGTGCGGCTTATTTCCTATTCCCGAACTAGTTATCTAAAAGTTCCGCGGGCGACATTCGAATCTCTCTCTATTTTTTTTTCATTTACTAGGCGGAAAATCTGATTGGGCGAACCTTTTCCGCGTGCACACGGGGAGTTATCGCATTCGTTCGCCTCCTACCGCTTTTTCGGCTGAACTGCGACCGAATTGCCCGCGACTCGGCCGATATCTCAAACGAAACGTTTATATGGGTTGTTACCGAGCTCTGGCGGATTGCACCCGTGACCGATACGAATGCATTTGCAAGAAAACGCGCTTCGAATCTTCCGTATACCTTAACGATCCGGCGAAGTGAAGGTGGCCGAACGCGCATGCGCGTTCATGTCACCGTTGACTGCGTCGCCAAAAAGGAGGAATTATGCTCGCGAAGATTGACCTATCGGGTTAAGGTTCTCGGGTAATGGTCCCTTTGAACTTTGAAGGTTTGCATGGCTACCTCAATGTCTTTTTTTTTCGATGCCATTATTGGAATTGTAAATCTTGAATCTGTTAATTTTCAGAAATTGCCGTCACGGATATGAATTTTGCACGCTTAAATAAAAAGGATGTCCATAAATACCCTTTCCTGAATTGTGACAGAATAGAACAATTTTCCTAAAGAAGTGTCCGAACGAGAAACATAGTTTTACCCATAATATACTAACATTAGGAATAAAATCAAAGAAAAGGACTTCCGGATAATCGGGGGGGGGGTAGCGCTCTCTCTTTTGGTGAAGTGGTCCCGGGTTTGATTCCTAGTAAGGTATCAATGTGTGCTTAATGAAATCGGCTGTTGGAAAAAATTTTACGACACTAATACTAATCATCTAGAAAAGTATATGTGGTAGCATTTCATACAATCAATTTAGCTCAGTGATATTAAAATACAAAGAACTAAGGTAACTCGATAGCTCATACTAAAATTCCATGATTTTGATAGTCGTTGAAACAATTTTATCGGCAATTTATTATATTTCATAATATTAGATATTGTTTATGCACTTAAAGTGGATTTATATATACAGCTTATAGATAAATATTGGTATAACTAGGAGTACAGGCATCGAAATAATAAATATTTGTAAGGACTGCTGTTTGGACGATTTAGGAATACAGAAATATCGGCACCATCGGCAATTTATTCTGGCGAATTCTAGTCCGGATAAATTTATAATGAGGCCAAATTCAGATAAAATATAAGTCATCAGTTATATTGCGTAGTTTGCGTTATTAATGGCATAAAATAGAGTTTCTCGAAAAATGAAAAGAAATTAAAGTAAAATATTATTGGCTCTAGTTAGCGCACGGGCAAACAATTTAAATTTTACATCTAGTTAAACTTTCTTATTTACATAATTGTCATATAAGTAAACGAGTATTTATGCTGTTTTCTCCTCACGTGAATCTTCAGCGTCTTGCACGAATTCATCTTCCCCAAAAATTCCCGGTTTGTTATCATTTACGAAACAGTTCACCGAAGGGGAAGGATCCAAAAAAACAGTTAATTCCCTCCGAAGTTCAACTCTGCTCCGAATCTGTTTTTGTACTTGATCATTTCATTGTTAAGCGAAGTGCGCGTGCGCTAGGTTGATCCCGGATGTTATGGTAACAGAAACTAACATTTGCCTACTCCTTGTGGGAGTGGATAAATATGGAAATGGAGCAGAAGCATTTCGAGGGAGAGTTTCTATGATTTCGTATACGGAGATATTTCGTTTGGGTTTGATGTCTGGTCCGTTGCACAAGAGGCGCTGAAATTTAGCACGTTATTTGAGAAATGTTGATCGGTAGTATATATCGAGCATCCTCTCATTAGGTCAGATACTTGGTGCTAAATTCCAAATCCGTCCTAAGGATAGAAGTGTGGCAATTGTTATGTTCGCGTCGAAATTGAAAACACGTTAAACGCAATTTTTTTTTATCTACTGAACGCTCGAGAGATTAGGTATTGCTAATTGCTACGTACTTTACTCCGATTCTATAAAAACTGTCAAGAAGCATAGGTTTGACATAACCTTACTAAAGAACGAAACTTTCTTTAGTGATGGTATCGTTTATCATTTCAAATAATTTGATTTCGTGATTCCTTCATTTCGATCCTGCATTCATGTGTTTAGCGCGACATTAATCTCAGTATTTATTGCAAATCAAATAAATGTGACGAATGTCAGTGATCCAATTTCTCCTCCTTGAAAATAATTCTATATTTCTATCTCTGACATATTTGAAAGCAATCTGAGCAAAAATATATTATTAACACATGGTGTTGCACAATTATTGTGACTTTGTAATCATATTCGACGGCAGTATTTCAGCTTTAATAGAGTCCCTCTGGTGGGATTCCCTTAAGGCTTAGAATACTTGATTACCGACGGAAGCTATTCGAAAAATTCATCATAGTTCATGTACATAGTTAGTTAATGTTAATAGTTAATGTTTTTATTCCAGTTACCAAAGTTCGCAAATTACCGCACATAACGAAAAAGACAAGGAAATGATCGACAAGACAGATAGTTGTATCGGGTAATTCATCCCTCGGAGCACTTGAGAAGCTAGTAGCGGTGAGAGTTAGATGGGGATATCTGTTTTGATTCACCTGCCACATGACACTGACGGCTTGCAGGGTCAGTAGATAACTTTAAATGTGTAAAATTATTCCGCAAATTAAGTGGGCATATTGACAAGATGATTCGTCAGTCCTCGCCATAATTTCGCTGGATTACCTTTTCGGCATTAATGAAAGTCGTGCATTTATCAAGCTCTACATAATATTTCTCTTCGTTCCCGTTGAAAAGTATTAACAAAAGTATTATCACTTCATATCTTACTTTTATTGTTAAAAATAAATCAACTATTTTTTGGTTGATTCTAATTGCCGAAAACCAATTTGATTTTATAGATTTTGAGTTTTAGTAACAAATAGAAATCTACATAAACACCCTTACGATATGACGCGTGAAATTTCTGTTTCCTAAAGATAAATCATTGTAAAGGTACGTTGATAACCTTTTTCTTCAAACATCCACAGCCAGCAGTTCAATTCAAATGACAAAATACATGGACTTTTTACTAATCTGAGTTACGGGAAATCCAACATATAATTAGCGTATCAGGTAGTATATGTGTCAATTCGAAAGTATTTTCGCTAACTAGCCGTTTCTTACTGTAAGGCTTTGATTTTCCACTCTAGTTTCGTACATAAATCGTCAATCGGTAATTATTCAATGCATTACAAGTGACTCTCAATAACTTCCTTCGCGGCTTGAAACGTGGTCACTACTCCCAAAAATCCGCTTCAGTGGAATTTGAGTGGCTCTCAGTAGCGCAGAGAACGATATCCTGCGCTCATATTGGGAGCAATATGGGCCCATAAATATGAACCGAGGCTCTCAAGGAAAATAGTCCATCGTAATCGAGGGATTTTACGATCAGGTGAAGGAAACAGTGACTATCACTCGCATCAGTTTCATAGAAAATATCAATATTGTGGTGGCGGCGGGATGCTCCTTCATCCTTTGTATGAAAATAAGGAATACGTACTCTTTCTATTCATAACGATTGTTTCAGTGGAAAATCAAGCAACGAAAGATTAAATTTAAACCTGAACATTTGCATTATATAGATTTATATGTATTACAGGAACTAACGATGTTTGTAATGGAATTAAAAAATTGGATCCGTAATTTTTCTCACGCATTCTGCTCTGAAGATAAGATTTTTATTCGAATAAATCGCCTTTTTTGTTCCGCAATGCAATGTCTGGTCATCCGCATCCGTTCGAGATTTATGCTTTTGTGAAGTTTATGTTCGCATATAAATTCACGCGTGTAAGCAAATCCGCGCTGAACGGTCGTGCACTGATAAAGGAATTACGGTGTTTGTGAGGAAAGAAACATGATTTATAGTGACAAAAGCATAGTACAGAATTAAAATAGTTTTAAACAGTCAATTACTCGTATTATTACAGTATATGATACATTGATTTAATTTTTTCCACCGACACACTAATCTAAATTTACCCAAGAAATTATTCTTTGGTTACCCGCAAAATTTGACATTCTTATTGGTAGAAGGGTAAAACTCATCCCGATTTAGGGCAACAATTAAAATTGAATCACTTCGAGATTATTAGAAGTTTTGCATCCGCATTAAGAAATTTGGCGTGATATCATAGAGAAATTTTCAACGGTTATGTGCACTGAAGTAAGTAGTACTCGAGTTCGATCGATATTTGTTCCTGAATATTATAATTAAGAAAGGAATCATTGATGTGTCTGAATCGGTTAAAATTCCTGGGTATTTGGCGAAAGAATATATTATGAGCAATTTTTAAAAAGGAAGTGAAAAAATAAATCAGGATCATCTGTTGGAAAGAGTACTACAGAAATTGGTAGAAGGGAGAAATTATTGAGGAGACTCTATGTTGAGTCACGAGAGAAAATTGAATGTGAGTGTTAAACTGAGAATTGCACAGAAATGAGACAATAATTTGTGGACAAGGTACCTTAGAGAGTTTTAAAAAATACTGAAAGTTAACTTTAGCGACCATATCGTAGCTAACATAATTATAAATAATAATATATTCTATAACGTTACCTAAGAACTAAGTAAGGATAGAAAATCAAACTCAGAGTTGTAGGCAATTCCCTTAGGAGCTAATTCTGAGTATCGTCAAACAGTGGAATGAAGAGAAATACGTATCGCAAGCTTTTACAGAAATTAAAGGAAATTTTCCCATAAAACGTCCGCGACCATAGAGCAGCCTTACAGACCAATTATAGTAGAGTAGTGTAACCTGAGTCTCTGATAGTTTTTATCTCATCATCATTCATTTGCTTCCATCTATTCTTCAATTTTTTTCTCATACCACAGTATATTATATATCATTTACAGGCTTAATCTCTATTATTTAGAGTAAGTAAGGTTTTAACAAATGCTAAGCTATGCTAAGATTATATTTAAGACCTTAAGTCTTTGAGATCGAGGTTCATTTACTTAACTTGGAGAAGAAACGCAGGCCTCCTTCAAACCTACGACGGGTCGCACTTCGGCTCTGTATGCGGGACGATCTATTGAGTACACATAATAAGACTCAACTCCCTCAAAAGCAGTTTCCAGAAACAATTTCTTTACGCGATTTCTATCATGATGAAGGAACACCGACAAAAACTATGTACTTTCTTGCTCACATAATTCATATTGAAAAAAACAGGCGATAAAGTACATTTCTATCATTTCTCTTAAATGAACCCGAGGCCAAACAGGAAAAAACTGTCAGCCCAACTCTTTATGAGTACTCACCCAGGAGCAGTGCTTCCCTGTTGTCGATGACAGATGAAAGAGCTGCGGAGGCGTCCGGAGAGTCGGAGGCGGCGTCGCTGGACGCAGGCAGAGCCCTCTCGGCGGCCGTGGGGGCGCCCTGAAGCTGCTGTCGGCTTTCCACAACACTCCTCTCACGATCGCCCTCCCACACCAATGCAGAAATGGTCGCTACACAACGGATCCTCATAACTCTCTCCTCTGACCTCTTACCCCCTTGACCCGAGTGCGCCGAGGGCAAGAAGTGGTGCGGTTGGACTTGAAAGCGCAGGCCTAATGCCGCTCCGGTTAGGCCGTGGACCCCGTGCGAGGCTGGTTCCCTCGGGATAACCCACGAAGGGTCGGCCTGAGGAAAGACAAAGTTGGTGTTATTGCTGACATTCCATGAATTTCCCCTTTCACGCTCGAAAGCTTTATTCCTATTCATATTCAACCAGAGGTGAAGGGTATTTTGCTTTTCTTCCTTGTTTACAATTCGCTCGATGTATGTACCTTTCTTAGAGTAACGACTGCTTATTCCAGTAACCGCTTCCTCTCTGTTTTTCTGTGCCGAAGTTGAAATGCCCTCAAGTATCGATTTGTTTTTATTCACCTCGATGCGGATAACATAAACATCCTGAAGTAAAGTTTGTTTAAAGCTATGGGAAGTTTGTCTTTAAGGCAGTAATTTATTCATGAGGTTTTGTACTTGTTTTAGGGGAGGAAGCAATAAAACCTAAGAAATTCCAAAACTGTCGGAGATCAATATTTGTTAATATACATAGATCCAAATGTGAACTCTTTAAGCATATATATAAATATATATTTCTGGAACCAAAATTATAGAGTTTCTTCCCAGTAAGCCTTACAAATGTAAGTTCAGAATCTGATTCCCTGAGAAAGGTAACGGAGTGGCGTTTCTAAAATGAGGATATATGGGAAATTTTGGAAACAGTCACTCATTTTTGTGTTATTACTTGTACTGAAATGTTAAAACTTAGTATCATTAAAATTGGCTGCATTCTGATCTAAATTAAAATAACCCTAAAATATGTGAAATGGGTACCTGTATTCCCCATTTCCTTTTTGGCTCTTTTGTTTTATTTTGCTAAGAATGTATGTGGAAGGGTGGAATAAAAGTACTAATACTATTATTAATCAATCCTTATCAGGATAAGCCCTATAAACTCAGAATAGAAATCGTTGAGGCAAAACTGACAACCATAGGTAATAGTTTGGTTTAGATGAGCAACATTTTAGCAAATAATTTGTCGGAATCAACTAAAGACTCGCAAAACTCCTTCGAACACTATTCATTGTCAAAAGAATGAAATTTTAAAATCCTCACCCAAAATTCTTGCTTTGAATTCCCACACGTCTACCCATGATCTAAAACACAATCTACTTGCAATGTACCAATAACAACATTTTCATAAAATTATACTCCTCTTAAAATTCCCTCCATATTTTTGCACACTACTCTAACTTCGCTTTAATCAGAGAGAAGAGTAACTAAGTTTTATTCAAGGAATATGAAAAATTCACCTATATTCCTTTCCAATGCTATCTTTTCTAAAAGTTTCCTATACTAGTTACTAGTCATCTAGCACATTTAAATACGAGATTTCGATGGAAAGATCCTATATGAAAGTCAGACCTAGATTAACTCAAGAGAATTTGAAGCTTATTAAAAAATCATTATTGTCAAATTAATGTACGCAAAAGAATTATAGCCTCGGAAAAGCACAGTTAAAATATAAATGGGTACATAGTTAATAATATAAATTTGTAAAAATTCAAAATTTTAAATTAATATTGGAATCAGATATGCAGTTTGTAATAATAATAGAAAAAGGGTAGGTGCTATGTTCCGGCTAATAGATTAGCTAAGAAACGGAATTTATATGCAATTACTCGTTAAGTTGATCTAATTACGAGATTAAGCTATGCTCCTGTATATATAAAGCATTTTCGATTTAATCTGATAGAATGTGCATTAAATAACCACAAGGATTAGTAATTTGATTGTTACCGTTTATTTTTGCTAGTAATCGCGTAATCCCTTCGATGGAAAGATATTTTTTTCTGGGTTTTAATTAAGTTTTTCGTTTGATTTTAATAATTTTCATGCGGATTATCTTGAAGTATCGTTGAACTGTGTTAATTATTCCAAATACGACAGAAAAGTGTCGATATAAGTTGAAAAACTCATCTGTGATAAATGCTTAGTATTTATAAAGCATTCAAACATGTTAAACAAAGAACAAGGTTTCGTAATATGGGGCTTCGTTGTATTCAGTAGTAGCAAGTATTAAATCGATCACCAGAAGTTAAGAAAGGTATTCACTACTTTCAGTTAATTCCCTTCTTTATATTTTAAGGTATAAAAATATTATTAAAAGACAAATTTCTTTCTTGAATAATTTGTCAGACAAAAGAAGTTGGTATCAATTTTTTAACACTTAAATTATTCGGTATGCATTTTGTAGCATAAATATTGTCGAATTTCGCATTAAAATGGAATTATATCAAATTAAATACATCATGCTAGGTACTTTCAATTAAAAAAGTTAAGGATAAAATGAGTTAAGAATCACCATATTAATTCTTGTTACAATTCTTTTTCTTGAATGGATTTAAGAATTATACATGCTATTTTTTCCTTAATTAATGGAGGTTTCCTATTTCTTATTCCACCTTAAACTTCGATGTAATTGTTTGGGTTCTGATGACTTACAGTCCTCAGCTAGCTGTTTTCTTAACCAGTTCCTTTCCGTACGACTAGCTACTCTCTACGCAATACGTTACCTACAAATACTGTGGGAGGTATTTTTACCAATCCAATAATAAATATACGAAAAATACATAACTTCACTGTTACTACATTTATAGCTGATTGTAAGAAGAGACTCAATCCTGCCCTATACAGAAATTTAAATAGTATTTCATGAATTTTTAAGTAGAAAAATTAACATCCTTAATTTTTCAATACCCTCTCTGCATCTCACATTTTCGGCACGGTCGATGTTTGACGTAATCCATTAAAAAGGCACAAGTGTGCGCGGTGCGTGTGACCTACGCCGTGAAAGACAAAACCGGGGGACAAATGATAAAAAATCAAAGCCTTCCACACCCCTCTTTCTTTCCGAATGCTTCTGGTGGTACGCGACCCGACGGCACGAAAATGAAACAAAAGGAACTTGTAATTTGGAACACGTTCTAGCAGCTACCTCATTCTTCGTACTGCGCGTGCGTGCGCACGCCTTGGATATTCTTTCGGAAGGGCATTGCAATACTCGAGATGGAATACAATTGCCGAAGCGCCCACAACGTGTCAATCGATCTCGTTTTACCCCGGAGCTGTTATGATCCAGCGGAGCGCGAATTGCGTGATAACAGGGAAACACGGGCGCGCGCACGCGAGTTCCACGCTCGCGGGAGGGTGGGACAAGTTTTTCCGACAATAGTAATACAAATCCAGTTAGCATTGATCAAGTTTTCGTGGCGTGCGCTGCGGTATTAGTTCCGCCCCTTGTAGTCCTTTGGTTCGATTTGGGCCCAATGACGCGTGTTAGAAAAGTAGGGCGATATTTTTTTACAAGAGCATCTTTATATCGTGGTTGCAGAGATAAGTTCTTCCTACGATTCGCTTTGTAGGAATATTTGTTCCGTGAGAATCGTTTCCTTTATTTGTTGCCAAATCATCGAAGTAGGCCTGATTCAGCTTTAGGCAAATTGGTCAAGTCTGGTCAAATTAACGTGGATACATTTTTGAGGGAGTGTATGAGAGATCTAGGAAATGTACTAATAATTCTCGCTCCCATTGACCAGTAGTTTCCCTCAGCAGCTAACATACGTCAGGGGGTCCTGCGTGTCCAGAAAGACACCCGGAACTTTGGTCCGCGAAGAACAGTATGAATTGACAGTTCTATACCCTAATGTAAATTGTAAAGTCTGGACCAACAGGGATTTTTAAAGAAGCATTTGAGAGCGGCTCAAGCTTTAGATTTCTGTATCTCATGTGTATATTTTTCGCAATTTCGAGTATCTATTTTGTCATTAATTTCTTTTAATTATTTCTCTTTTTTTATATATTGAATTTATATCTTTTTCCGAATTTTCCTCTCGCTTTAACTCTACCAAGGGTTAACATTTTCATATTTTTTCTTTTTAATTTGTACGAACATAATTATTTTTATAATCTTAGATTCTTTGATTGCCGCCTCAGAAAGGAAAGTACTGATACTTGGTCATATGACTATTCAGTATTATTTCGTCTATTAATTGATACATTAATTAATTATTGCAAGCTTTGAGTGTTGTTATTTTTATTTAAAATATTATCATCGTGAATAAGATACGCAACTGAGATAAAAATTGTAATACATGTACTGTTTTCATTACAATGCAACTACCATCATTAACATAGTACTTTCCGATGCATGAAAATTTTGTAGAACACTAATAATTGAAGTCACTACAAAAGGAAATCCGAAATATGGTTCATCAAATTCTTTAGCGAATTTCTGATCCTGATGACGAGAGTCATTAGCGCCTCCTTCCAATCATGGGCACCTTCAGTTTGTACTACGCATTCAATTACCACGAAACTTTGCCAAAATTACCGTCAAATTTGAAAAAGACTGAATAGTTCGGTAGAGAAATATACTTAATAGGTCCCTCTACCGCAAGTTGCGACGTAGTAAGACCGTTAGACGTAAGGGAATCTCTGTACTACTACATTCTCACGATTCTTATAAGGCGGAAATGGGCCCTCGAGATTGCGTAGCAGCGTACTAAACCCCGCATATCCTAGTAGACAAAACATTTCAGGAATCCTAATAGAGCGGATCTTCTCTGGAGTACGATAAATGCGTTCGCCGGGATGGAAGTAGTTCCCTATTATGGAACCTTTTATAGGAAGATGGCCCGTCAATTCCATCTGCGCTCATGGTCTGTTCAGAAAATCTTGCTTGCACGAAAGTTTTCTCAATTTCTTGAAGGCATGAATAGTTCTCACGAATGAGAAATGCCTAAAGTCGCAAACGTAAGTGAAAGTAAGATTTATATCATAAATGCCATTGTGTCATTATGTCCTAGGATTTGGCTGTTTACTTTCTCATCTATAAATTTCGGGGTGTTTAAAATAAAACATAAATGATGTACTTAATGTGGAAAGTAGTTGTACTTACATCTACCAGAATTAAAAAAAAAAGTATTTTGAAAAAAATGAAAGGAGTGAGATAGTAAGTGATGTTTTCTTTTCAAATTTGAATTAACAGGGAACCATCGTTACATTCTGTGGGTGTACAATCATAGTTTCATAATGTCGTTTGGATTTATAAAACTTAATATTAGTTTGGTATTTCATTCCCATGTGGAAAATAATTCCAATGAGGAATATATATATAAATATGATTCAATAAAATATAAATGTATTTCACCGTTAATTAATATAAATATTTAAAATGTAAAACACTAATATTGAAATATAAATATATATCTAAATTATAATACACTAATGTAATGAAAAAGTTAACTTTTAACATCATAATATGTTCCAATAACATTTCATATCGTAGTGCATGGAAATAAGATTTTTCTCGGGTATCCAGAAAATATCAATATCATAGGAAGATCATTACAGCCGTGCAAAAGTGTTCCGTTAGGAATTTTAGTAAAACATCTTCTTCACAAGGTTTGATCACATTAAGTCACTCATCTCTTGACGGGTAAAATTATTCAGAACCTTTTTAACGAAATACTCAATTGCACTGGGATTTCTACTTAATATATTGACACTTGCCGTACCCTTTAAAATACTGAACCAAGGAAATAAAAGCAAACACATAACTATTCTCTGAAAAGTCTTCATCGAGCATGATTTTCAAGCTCCAGTCGTAGAAAGAATGAACAAATATCTCTGCGTCCGCAGAAAAAAAAACGATCTTCATGAAGCTAGGAAACAGTTATGACACACGGATAAGCACGGAAAATACTCGAACATTTCTCCTAGGAAATTCGAAGGTCAATCCTTCCGCTACAAGACCCGTTCGTTAATTCCATTAGGAAAGGGAATTTT
Organism: Ladona fulva; assembly: GCA_000376725.2. NCBI lineage: Eukaryota > Metazoa > Arthropoda > Insecta > Odonata > Libellulidae > Ladona > Ladona fulva. The sequence goes on from KZ308610.1 coordinate 693,898, forward strand.
TTTCTTTCTCATCTCGGAAAGTTTCGGAAATTCTAACAAGATCCGAGGAATTATTTTCCGCCGAATTTATCGCTGGAAAACATTCACCGCGGATGAAATTCGGCAAAGAGGAGAAAAAAGGCTATCCGGATCAGAAGTAAATTCCCCCTATCGCAGTCGGTTTTTACCAATCGATATGTAATTTAATCTGTGTTAGGCAAATGGAGTTATGGTAAGCGTCCTGGGGGCAGGTGGGAAGCGGGGGGCGAAAAAAGGGGGCAGGAACGAGTCGCGATGAGCGGGGCAGTAGGTCAGGTCACGACAAGTCGCGCGCGAGGCCTATCGGGGAATTAGAATGAAAGATCTGTAATACACGGGCATCCTTTCCAAGCTGCGAGCGATTCGAAAGGTACCTTCCGAAAGAATTTCCTTTTATGAAGTGACCCATCGAGAGCATTTTCGGTAATTTTCGAGATCGCAGCTGCCGTCTGCCGAGCGCTGAACGGAACGTTTTCCGACTCCAGCATCCGACTGGAAATGATACTTTATATTCCAAAGAATAGTTTTCCGCAACTGGTGCATCGCTGCTTACGGAAATGGCCCATGAGGGCACCCGGCCGGAATATGCTAACATCAATTGCACCCGACAATTCTTTCGGATCGAATTAAAAGCGTATCTCACAGCTGAATTCAGATGGGCCTCGTACGGATTAATAAGCGGGTTTATTTTTATCGTTACCGAGATCGCCGGTGTAATCGCTTGGAATGTGGGTGTGCCGGTGGATATTGGGTCATTTTGCAATTAGTATAACGGTACTAAATATAAAATATCCTGAGAAAAAGGTTCCGGAACAAATTTCTGATGAGGATACACTGCGAATAGACTTTACAATAAGCTTTTTGAGGCCGTATATCTAAAGAAAGATATACTTGTATTAAAAATTTTGACATTTCATAGTGTAATGCTGTAAAACCACGCTAATCGTGGGGGATACGTTCCAATAAGTTCGAGCGCTAAACGAAACAGCGTTAAACGAGGTCGTCTTAGTACGTTAATTATGGGTATAAGTAAAACAGAACTGTGAATATGAATATTTATTCTCTTTTTTGTTTTATTTTGTAATACCTATTGTTCAATGATTCAATTTTCATTAATAGAATGAGGACCACAACAGTACATTAAAATACAGTAGGTATGATAGAATTTGGTATTTACAATTTCTTATAACAAAAGTATATTTGAAATGTATAGTTAATATTCCAAATGGCATATATTTTTTTATTGTATTTAAACTATACGTATTCCTTACGCTTAAAAAAAATTTATTTTTTAAAATTTTTCCTTTAAATACCTGTCTAATTTATTAATATATGTATATATATATANAGTGGGAGGGTTGACCTAATGTATAGAAAGGTGAAACAGTTAACGGGAAATAAAACATGAAGCAGAATAACCACAAGAAATTATTATAATGGTAACATCTTATTCATTTATTTCTTTTCGTTATTTTCGTTAAAGTTTAGCCTTCTACCAGAGTTTTGTATTTGCGGAGTTAAATATTTTTATACCTTACTGTAATAGAAAAATGCTCAGCAGTCCCGTGAATGAACAAGAAAATGTTCTTCCTTCCTTAAATAGAGCTCCAAGTCCAAGGCCATGGCCCAATCAGTTCAATCTAGTTCTCTAAGCTTTCTAAAATACGCTGAAATGTCTCTCAGATAGATATTAATCGGTTCTACGAGCATTTCATATGACCAGTCGTATGAAACGTCGCGACGTTTGGAACAGCCACTGATAGGATACGTTTTGACGACGACGACAAAGGCTCTCTGGAGACACTATTACATTCTATAATGATCCAAACATAGGCGGAAGAGTACACTAGGACGCTCAGCGAAACTTGTTCTTTTATACCATTTGAATAAACATCTCATAATGATGATTAATGATGTAAAATGCCCTCTCATTGTCAAAGCCCCGTCAAGGCCCATAGGCTTTCGAAACATTTTCCTGTGCAGCATGGTCAAGAGTGATAAGCATCCTCGTCCATCGTCCAACGAAAGCACATCAAATTTTCAGGAAGTGTCTGCTGAAAAACTGTTGATAAAACCAACACAACGTCGCGAGGCCATTAACGATAAAGCAGCAGCTATTACAAGAAGTTTGTTCAAAGTATTCAATCTGGAAATCTTCCAAAAATGTCGTTAGGTTTGAAATACTACTTAGTACCCTCTTCCAGAGTTTCCTTGAAACGCTCGCTTGAGTTCACCTGAAAATCTCTTTCGAATTATTACTTCAGGTAACATCCTCTTATTATGGATTCTACCAGAACATTTGAATTATGTGGATTTAATGAGCTGAAAGTTTTAATACTCATGTAAAAATCTCCTTGAAAGTAAACTTCCCATCAGTATTCGACATTTTGTCCATAACTCTCCATTTAGTAAAGCTAGCCTACAAAAATAAAACACTATGGTGACCTTGATTACTTAGGCGTCTTATTAATTGTGAGATAAGGCTACTGACGATGTCGCGATTCCAAGAGCCTTACAAGGAAAGTAATTCCGAAAAATCCGTAGAATCTGGTTATCAAAAGGAACGTGTTGTTGAGAAATGCTTGGGCATTCCAACATATGATCATTTCAACATTAATTAATTCAATGAAAATTTGATTTCCGAATATTTTCTTTTGTTTTACTATATGGATTGGAGGATATATTATGTTTACACATCGACTTCATGTATAGAATTACATTTTTTTAATGTGTAGCGTAAAGAATAAAATCTGTTCGGGAGATTTTGTTTAACAGCATTTAAGCTTAATAATCGAGAAGATTGAACTCCGTGTTTTATCCTGAACGCGAACAAGAAAATACGGAGTACAATTTACTCATTTATTAAATGGCGTTCCACGAAGTTAGGCGTAACTATATTGTTTAAATTATTATTAAAGCACATATTTAAAAAGTTTTAGTGTAATCAATGAAATAATAGAATAGCGATAAAGGGTCAACGGAAACTCAGTAAGTTTCCATAGATTGTAGCGTAATTACAGACGTAAAAGAATTTATAGATAATTGAATCCTAAAATGTGTGTAAATGTAATGTATCTGAATATGCTTATTCCAAAATTTCACTTAGAATCTTGTATTAACAGTGGCTTCGAAGTTTAAATAATGTTACCTACTCAATGACTTAAATTCATTCTGTCGATAATTTGGTAGTTAAAAATTTGATTAAAGTTGCTCATTCTAATTTGAAAGGATTTAGATCAAGTGAGAACGTAATTGGATTTGGAATCTTTGATTTTGAGGTCAATATTCTTGATCTTCGGAAAGACCAGGGAATATATTTAATGGTTAGTATTGCCCTGTGTAAACATTGGTACCTTATCTAGGTAAGAGTAGTTAAATTACGTTGGCAAGATGAAGTATGTTTGATATCGATGTGACTACTCACCAGTCTGTCATTGACGTACCACCGAAGAGTGGCTGCTGGATACGATTTGCTTGCTGTGCAGTTGAGGTCGATCGTTTCACCCGTTTGGTACGATTTGTCCTCTCCTGAGATCTTTGGACCCTCTTTGGGTAGAACTGCGAAGAAAGAAAACCGTCATCAGTCAGCTATGCATCCGCTGTTGAAAAAAATATGAGGGAGATATATAAAAAGGACTTACTTAAAATGATAAAAGATACATTTACCTAATAACTCAAATACAATTCTGGCAGGAGAAAATCATAACCAAGGCATATCTAAGGGGGAAATTCAAAGAAGTAAACTGTGCATTACCTACAATTCAGGGGCATAAATACTTCCTGCCAAATCTAATGAAAGTAGAAACATTATTTTAACATATAAACCCTGCGATTCTATAGCGGTGTTTATATGGCATACATGCGAAGGGCCATCTTCTCGCTTTCGTTTATTTTTGGCTCAGTTCTCATGGGAGGGGTGTTGAACCTCCAAATCTACCCCCTTGGCTACGCTTCTGAAGCAAAGATATTTAAAAAGAATTTTTTCTTAGATAATGCAAGGTGTAAATCGCAAAGCAACTGGAAACATTTCAAAAAGTAATTTCATTAATTTTTCTTTCCTTTCCTTGTTCACTGCCTATAAATTATCAAATATTAGGCATGATGTGTCCACTTTTAATGTTTTTTTCGGTCTATTCTTGGATAAAGCCTTTTGGAGTATAACCACCCTCTTGACTACGCCTATGCATAAAACAATGAACAATAACAAGTATTTCAAATTAGTTCAAACAGGAAACAAAGCTTAAACTATATGCCATAACTATATCATCGCTGCTCTCTCAAACGGTGTTCAAATAATAATCACAGTATTTAGCAAGTAATTTACTCAGAAAATATCTCTCCAAAGGAAGTTTTTCGTTGTTAAAATATCATAAAACCTTTTATAATAAATATTCGTAAGCGTTTATAGAGTTTGGGGAGCTTACGAAAAAAACTCCCGTTACTTTTCCTTTAAATAAAAGAAGGAAACCTTTTTGCAACAACAAAAATTTAATATGTGGTGGAATTAAAAAGTAGACCGACGGGAACACGGACTCTCTCTCCTTTTATATATCCACCATTGTTTCGAACTCTTTGACAAGCACCAAAAACAGATTTTTACCCCTTTAATTATTCATTTTAATATAAAGGGCAAAAATGGGGAAACGTGAAACGTCAATCATGGAAAAAGAAGTAATTTCTTCACCAAAAATAATAAAACCACAGCAACATAGTCATTCAGTCGATTTCCTCGGTTCCACGTCGAGGGAGACAAAGGTTTCTCAATTTGAAAATCAGGGAATTACATAATGGGGAACGTGATTCACAGACGTTTCTTTCACGCGACCTGAATTTGAAGTTGAATGGAAAGTCGCTGAACAATGATGGAAGAAATTAAAATTATCGAGGAGCCAAAATCAATGTGCTCAGCATTTTACGGTGTTTTTCCGTTGAAGAAATGAATGAGGAAACGCTTATGCCCACGGTTTTGCTCGCAATGCTCTTTCAATCCATGATTTGCTTACGTTAAAAAGGTCATTAATGATGGGAGACGATTGTGATTCGAGTGTCATTTCCAGTCCGCAAGAACTCGTACGTGCTTAAAGTATGTTACGAAATAGGAAACCAGAGATGATTTTGCAAGCGTTGGTGAAGATAAATCAATGAACTAGCGATAACTCCAGTAAATTTTCACCGGAAAAAGAATTCTTTTTCAAGTAGTCTGAAAGGTTTAAATTAACAAACTTAATTCTAATATTGCAATCCATATTGATGTTCTGTGGAAGCATCTTTAAAAATATTTGTTTGAACTAAACCTTACAATATCCTGATTTAAAGTTCACAGACAAAAGTTTCTAAATAGCAGTAGTTTTGTTCAAGGTACTTCGGCTGCTAACGGCTTTTCGCACGAAGATCCACACCGGGAATTGAACCCGTGACAGCTTAAGAATTGCTAAATATTTGGACATCGGTCAATGGATCATTTTTCAACAGAACCATTTTACGAGATACCAGTGCCATTAATGATATGTTTTTCTATATCAATCAAATTAAACTTTTAATTAGATAAAGATGTAAATTATTTTTTATTGTAATATTTCAACTTGGATTTTATTGACACAAGATGCTGCAGAAAATCACTGCCAGTCATAGATTTTTCTTCGCCCCGATTAACCTTCGGAGGTCGCATTCGCATATTTTATTTAAATACCGATTAAATAAATACAAAACTTGCTCTTTCTTAAGCTAAAATTTTAATATCAAAGATTATAAGTTCTCTAAAAGACGAAGGATTGCAATTGTGCCGAAAAAGTGAATGAGATGGGTACCTAAGAACAACCCCATAAGGTTTCGCAAAATTAATTAATGATTCGGTTGAACGAATAATATCGAAGTTACTTTACTGTGGAGCATATTTTTCTCAATCAGCATCTAAGTATTTGTCTAAATGAGTACGAACTTCGGATTAAAGCCTTCGTGAACCGATTTCCCTTGAGTTTCAAGGGGTAGTACATCGGTGCTTAGCTTCCTAGGGTTGAGAATCTTAGGTGAAACAGCGGTTGGAAGCAAGACTTAGATAAATTACCTAGTTTGGACTACTTCGAGGATCTAATTCGTAGTTTACGTCAAGAGCCTAACGAAGGAACGTCGTGAGCAGCTAACTGACCACTCAGGGAAGGGAAACTATTTGAAGGGATTAATCCATCCACCTCAAACTATTCGATAATATTGCACCGGATTGGAGCAGAATAGGGACGCGGCGTCAACCAGCAATAGCATTCATGAATACTTCCATCATATGAGACGATGATTATAATGATGATGAAAAAGAAGAATATATTTAGCACTAAAATTAACAGCCTTAAAACAAGGAGGGGTTTCTTCGAGCATGCGTAGGGATGATAACCTAATAAAGAGTTGAAACTTGGACTAGGAGAAAAAGAAGAGAAGAAAATGAACGCGGATAGAAATGAGATGTGATACTAAAGACGTGACTTAGAAATAAGCGAGAAATGAATCTTGTGGAAATCCATCGTAAACAGGAGTCCAACTAACATATCATTAATTGAGAACTTTGGGAATCCTCCAGATAATAGTAGAGAGAAATTCGAATGGGAAAAGAGAAGAAGGTCATCTTTGCGGTTTGTAGAGCATATTATGAAAGTTGAGAAATGCGTACTAAGCGACCCCCTGATGCTACTTCGACCAATCCGACAATGAGTGTAAAATAAGATAAATAGACGCGGGAACTAGTCGTTTTAAGGACTCATTCTTTCCGCGAACGACACGTGACATCAATAAGCTAAAGAAGTGACTCAAACAATCGGTTTTACACCTCTGCCACACGCGGATTGCAGTCGACCAATCCGACAATGAGTGTAAAATAAGAGAAATAGATGCGGGGACTAGTCGTTTTAAAGAATCATTCTTTCCGCGAACGACACGTGACATCAATAAGCTAAAGAGGTGCCTAAAACAATCGGTTTTACACCTCTGCCACACGCGGATTGCAGGTTACTATTGTAGAATTAGAATCTACGTCTTGATTTCGGCTGTAAATCGCATACCACGTGAATATAAATAATCGTTCTGAAAGAAAGGGCAAGAATATGCTTCTTAAGCTACCGAAACGTTATTGTAAAATGATGATACGCAGAATAGATCGAGCGCTCGGCACCTCTAACTTAAGCTAAATGGAGTACCTACTTGTGTGAATACAGTTGAATGTGTAAAATATAGTAGTACATACTAACTGAAAGGGATGAATGTGTTCGGTATCCATTCCGGAATCTGGTTTTCAACTCATCCCCTCGACCATTAGCTACCTAAAGCCCCAGAGAGGGAACAAGACTCAATAATAATTTTTTTTATTTAATTTAATTTATTGAATGTCAAAACACTACAAAGTTATTACAAATTGATGTTCAAAACAGTAACAAATTAAACTACAGAATTATTACAAATTGAAGTTCAAATCTATTGCAAATTTAATTATAAAATTACAGCACATGAAATTACAGTACCTCAAAATTGAGGATTGATTTTCTTTATGGTCCCGCTAAGTCCAATTATGGACTTGTCAGCAGGTGCCCAATTTCCACAAGTATTGGTATTGCTCCATCAAAAATTTTTTTTTCACTTCTATTTATACCAGTACATTTTTATTTAGCATTGAATAACCATTCCATTACTTTATTTTTAAGAGTGCTCATACGCTCTATATTTCTTAAGTCCCTTGGGAGTTTATTCAATATATTAGGTATTTTAATACATCTTTGGTTTCTCCCCTTTTCACTATAGAATTTAGGTATTTGGTATAAATAATTATTTCTTGTGTTTATCAGCATTAC
>KZ308610.1:701830-777958 GCA_000376725.2 Ladona fulva
ACAAAATAAGTAAGCACTTCGTTATTTCCACAGAGAATATTTAATCTAACGACCGGTTTCGGCTCGCGCCATCATCAGGTAAAAACCTGATGGTGGCGCGAGCCGAAACCGGTCGTTAGATTAAATATTCTCTGTGGAAATAACGAAGTGCTTACTTATTTTGTTATTATGGCTTTCCACGAGGTCCGGCCAAATACCATTGAAATATTGATGTTTTTTATACCCATAAGACGTAGTTGAAAAGGAAGATAAAGATACTTGAAGAAAGGAAAATGTCTATCAACCAAAAAGCTGCCCTCCAATCTCCGGATTGGTCAACGCAGAAGATGGCCATATCACATGTTAAAGGCAATATAAGCTTAAATTGTGCATTAATACGCAGAATTAACACATTAATTCAATGGTTTGTGTATGCAAAGGCCTGCAATTTTTTCTTTTTTGCTATACTACTGTACAAGACTCACTTTTCCCACGTTCTGCATTAATAAAACTTCATTTATGAAATTCTCCACAAGTTGGTTCCATGAGAATGATCCCATGATATAGCCAATGAGAATTTTAGCAACGTAAAATAAAGTTGCATTCCTTCAACTCTTTGCGCACCGAAGCAATAAAAGTCTTAGTGAACCGAATTAAACCGCGGCGTCGGACGGATCGTTTCAGTTATTCGTGATTAGCGTGTCGCAGAACAATTCCTCGGAACTTCAGACTTCCAGTTTTGTGGATTTATTCTTCGGAAAATCGCGCCAAGGAGCAAAGGTCGGGATGAATGGAGGAATAAACGCCCTACTATATCCGTTGTATGATACTTTATGACTCCGTTTAAGTTCGTTCTTATGTGATGAGCGTACAACAGTAGCCCATTTTAGAGCATTGTTAGAAAGCAAGGAGTCGATTCCTTAAGTTTCTTTGATTGAAGCAGGAAAATTACCAATTAAATTTCCGTTACTGCTAGCTAGAAAGACCTCCATTTCATTAACGGAACTATAAGCTTTACAAAGAAATTAATAATTGTATACCTTCATCTCTGACGCATTTAATATCGACGAATGACTAAAGGAGATAATTATAATGACACATCTTTTTCAGGATATAAGTATATTCCTGTTGGATAATATCATTAAACGGATATAGCTAACTTTTAAATATCACAAAATGATTTATTAGTTTTTAAGTAGAACGGTTTAAATAGGTTAAGTATGAACTGCATTCTTTGTTCAAGGCAAGTATAGCTCGAATTAGATTTCTGATTCAGAGCGAGGAAAGTCATGAACGTCCGAGTACCTTCTAGAGAAATATTAGTTTAATTTTATTAAATAGGCAACGAAGATTTATTAAGCTTACAGCAGTGTAGAAGTATTTAATTATTATTTTATGCGATTCGGTGGCATAAATTTCATAAATATTCCTCTAATAAGTTCAATTTCCATGATGCCTTGCTATTTAGTTTTCATATATCCTCGACCATCTTTTCAGGAATCCTCCATACCACTTGGAAGAATAATTTAAACCGATTGTTTCCTTAATTTTTAATCTAAAATAGACTATCAGGTTCTATGTGAAAGTATGCTCCGTTGATTATGAAAATTTACTAATTCATTCATTCAGTAATTCTACTGAAATCTGAATCAGTGTTATTTCCTGAAAGACATTTTGCTGTTACTGAGCGGCTTAGTAAGGTGTGTCTCCTGAACCAACTACACATTGCTTATAAGTTCAATTTAATCCTGAAAGTGTTGCTTTACTTACGGAATTACAGTAAGCGATATATTCCTTCTAATGATAAAAAATAATTCCCTAAAATTGAATCCGAAAGAGATTAAAAATTAGGTAATCGATAACCCTCTATAAAAGGTGAAATGCCGTTATTGTTTTAAATGTTATCGTCATAAGAAAATTAAACATTAAAATAAAAGATTATCGGTAAATGATTAATGTCATTAATAGATCAAGTCATTAGCCGTAGGCGTAATCTTTTTTGAAGTAACAGTCTCAGCGATACCTTGGAAACCACAGTTACAGATAAATTTGGTAATGCTAAGGTTTCTACGGCTAAGTGACTTCGGCGAGAAAAAAGAACCACTTTTTATTTTACCCCCAGACACCGCAAGGGAAGCATGCTTTCGTAATGATTGGCACGCAAGAGATACTCACTTTCACAGGCATTAAATAACACTTTTGATGGGTACTTGATAGGATAGCCCACTCTTTAACTTAAAGCTATACTGAATTTGTTTTCCGTGCTAGCTTAATTTTGCAGTGTCCTCATTCCATCAATTCATGCAAACATTTCGCGGCGGACTATCAGAAGCATGTGGAGAACATCTTGAGTTTATGTGGAATACTGTTTGAATTCGCATGGTATTAAATGCCTTTCTTCGTTGTAGCAAAAGGACTGAAAGCGTTAACCATGAGATAGAGAGTACCTTACCTAAAGAAAAAAGGGGAAGCAGACCTGAAAATAGAAGTTTTACGTTAAGCCGAGAAACTTCCGCTTGCAATTACGGGTTTTCGTCGTCCGAACCTAAATTAACTTTAGTGCTGTAATCAGAGCGGGAGATGGCTAAGTCCTTCACTAAAACCTTCAGCGGGGAAATAACAAAGCAAAGATTGTGGGAAAAAAATGGAATGCTCACGAGTACGTTTACTACACGGCCCTCCTTATAGAGAATAATCGCGCAATCTGGTGATTCGTTTAGCCTATGGTAGAGACCATTTTTCTCACGGTATTTTAGTATTATTGTAGATAGAGAAAAGGGAAGTTTGTAATAAATAGAGTACGCGAAAAGCTATTTTTGTTGAAGTTTAGATATACGTACAATCAAATTGCTACAGCGGTTTTTCTCGAATATTTCTTGTTTTACGAAAATAAGTGAATTTTATACAGTACTAATCGAAAAAGTCTACCATGGAAATGAATTTGAAGTGCTTGTCTATGAATAGAAATGTTGAATTTCCTTTCCAGGATGTTCATTGTATTCTATTTACGTTCTAAGATGTTTTCTGTCAAGCATTTTCCTGTCCCGTATGTTACCATAATGTTATGTGGTAATTCAGGGAGTGCTTCGATATTTAAGGTAATTTCGCACCTCCAGAAATAGAGCTCGGTTCATCTTTCACCGAGGGCGAACGCGTTACCCACGTGGCTATCCGGAGACCTAGGGAGTAGCATCTTTTCTTAATTATATTCATTATTTTTTATTCGTAATGCACTAAAGTTATGATTAATAAATTTAATGCAAACAAGAAACGTTAAAGGAAACTTTGTAGGTCAGGAGGAATAATTTCCTCTGTTTCCTCATTTCCACACTTGGGAGAATTCTATCTATTGGCTTGACTTAACATTTAAAAACAAATGAATCCTCATCTACCTTAGTTTTAAAGTCAGGATATTCTATTTAAATGATGCTAATTGTTAGGAATAGGTTGTGCTCGCAACGTAGCTTTTGAGCAAGCATACGATTGAAAATCGAATGTTAGAATACAACACTGTGATAAGTAACTTGATTATTCGCATTTGAAAAGAAAAAAACGTTGCTGTTTAAGCGCAGTTCAGCAAAAATGCAATACATCTTTGTTGCAAAAGTATTGCAATACTTTTACTAGTATGTCTCCATCTCTTGGTTAACAGAAACGAGAAAGTTGATTTGAAAATCGCAAGGTTTAAGAGGAGTTCTTTAAGTGAACGAAGGCTGGATAAAATCTGAACTTCATCTGAATCTACGTTAATACCCTGCAAGCCGCCTCTCGACGCGGGCAGGGGAAAGTTTTATTATTTATCGGCAAAACTACAAGCGACGAAAATTGAATACGACCACTTTACACCTGCCTCTTCCTGTTCCAGCTCTTCTTTATGATATTATTCTATGGCGTATCTTTATTGAGCATACAACTTACTGAAAATTTCATCTGAACTTTTTTACTGACGTTTATCAGACCTTCAGTAAGCAGGGTAGGCAGTGAGTTAGTATCGGTAAATTTTTCAGAGAACCTTCACATATCATCATCAGTGTTCAATCTTGCGGTAGGTCTGGAACTGCCTCTCGGAAATTTACGATCCCCGTTTCTTTTACTCTTGTTAACCAGCTCTTCCCTTAATTTCATCAGGAAACCCTTCCCTACATCTTCCTCCTTGTCTTCCTCGCAACATCCTCTGCGCAGCAGTTTATTTCATTCCGCTGTCGTTCCTTTGTCACCGTTAGTTTGTCGTCTCGCCTCTGCAAGTTTCTCTTTCGTAAGTCGACTGTTATTATATCCTTAGGGTTTTATACATAGCTAAGCTTTTCCCACCGACGTTTCAAAATCTTCAAAACGTAAGTTTACGGATTCTTTTGCTCTATATTCGATCAAAATAGAATATTACTCATTATTAATCTTAGAAACCTAGCAAGTGTACTTTGCAGTGCGGACCTAGAGCGTACAGAGACTCGGAAATACCTTTTCGNAGGTCAGCGTTAAACACTTATAAAACTCCTTGAGTATCTAATCCACAGTAAATGTGTCGCTGACGGAAAAGTTTCCCTGCAGAAGTGTTATATGTCTCTCCTGGATTTTTTGAGAAAGTGTGATAGGATGATTCATATAGAAATTCTTAACTCCAAAATTTTTAAAAATGCTCGAAGGATCAAAAACTGCATTTTGTCATTATCATAGACTTTAGGAACTTGGTTCACTACTTTACAATACATGGTCATAATGAATAAGTATCCCAGGAGTTATTTAGGAATACCTATGTATTTTTTATAAAATGTTGGTTTTGTAATATGAAATTGTTGAGAGTAAAATTATGGATCTGGGTCCCCGAAGACACAGACTTTAAAAGTCAGTTTCTAGTATCAACAGTTACTACCCAAGTAAGAATTGTACGCATGAGGTTTAAGCAGTAAATATTTTGATATTGTCCCAAGGAAGAATGGACTTGAAGAAAGTCTGAAGGAACCGGGAATCGAACCTGGATCTCCCAATAATCGGTCGGGTGCTCTGTCCGTTGAGCTATCCCGGCAAAATTCAACGGACAGAGCACCCGACCGGCAACTGGGAGATCCAGGTTCGATTCCCGGTTCCTTCAGACTTTCTTCAAGTCCATTCTTCCTTGGGACAATATCAAAATATTTACTGCTTAAACCTCATGCGTACAATTCTTACTTGGGTAGTAACTGTTGATACTAGAAACTGACTTTTAAAGTCTGTGTCTTCGGGGACCCAGATCCATAATTTTACTCTCAACAATTTCATATTACAAAACCAACATTTTATAAAAAATACATAGGTATTCCTAAATAACTCCTGGGATACTTATTCATTATGACCATATATTGTAAAGTAGTGAATCAAGTTCCTAAAGTCTATGATAATGACAAAATGCAGTTTTTGATCCTTCGAGCATTTTTAAAAATTTTGGAGTTAAGAATTTCTATATGAATCATCCTATCACACTTTCTCAAAAAATCCAGGAGAGACATATAACACTTCTGCAGGGAAACTTTTCCGTCAGCGACACATTTACTGTGGATTAGATACTCAAGGAGTTTTATAAGTGTTTAACGCTGACCTACTTGATGTGTGCCCCCTGGCCCTGCTCCATTCTAAAAATTCGACATGCATTTACTACAGTTGTTTGTAAATAATAGCACGAATGAAACTGCCGTCATTAAACGAAAAATCAGAAGTAAAAGGTGGTAAAGTAAAAGCTCAAAAAAAATTTAATTCAAAATTTCAAATGTTAAGTTTTCAACATGTTACTTTGGGACTTTTGCGGTAAGATATTGTTGAACATATTCCTACATCTAATGGAACACTGATCTAACTTTGTTTTTAATTAACAATAAGCCGATATATTACAGTCAATATTTCTCTGGCCATTGCGTAGTAAGTTTCTGCCAAATCTATCTACTACTACGCATCCCCCTTATAACTCCTTCGCAAACACAAACTCATGTAAACCTCTTCCACTGTATACATCCGGGTTAAGCCGATTATTATCCTTGTTTAACCATAATACTATCCGTAATTTCTTATAGTTACGTGCATCATTATTTTCGGACAATCTGCAATCCTTTTCTATATTCCCGTTTATGATTCAAGCCACTTAAATATCACTTATTTAGGATCTCATTTTCTGCACATTCGATCATATTGTTTCGGTCACTCTTCCTCATTAGCACTGTTAAAATTTTTTTTCACTCACCAACTTAAACATTTTTCTTCCGTCATTTTTTATGCTGCCACAAAACAACTTAATAATCGTACAAAAACTGATTACCATCCTTTGGTCCGTTTTTTATCTATCACACAATCACTACATGTTTTTCTTGCTATTTTAATAATTACTCCCCATTTGATCTTCTCCTACGCATAAATAAATATAAATACATATTACCGTAATTTTCAATACCAATGCATACTCAGTACTTATTTTACACAGTATTTCATAGTTCTTACTTAGTACTTTTACACAGTGCTTACACATTACTTTTATACAATACTTTTAAACAGTCTCTTATGAAAAGTATTTTCCAGTAATTCTATCTAGGCAATAATATGCTTGCACCATTTTACTAGAATTTTAATTCTAATTAAATCTGCTTTCTCCTTAAACTTAGTTATCTATCAGCTGATTTTGCAGATATTTCTTGCTGTGGTGTATATTTTTCTAAGTGCAAACTATAATTTTTGAACCCAAAATGTTCTTTTCTTCTGTGCACATTCTTAAGGTATCTATTTTAAACTTCATACGACCAAGGTAAGAAGAGACTTGATAGTCTCAATCTAGTCCAAATAAAGTCGCATTATTATTTTTAATTTATTAATGTTTGAACGTAATCAGAACGCCAAAATCACTTCTTTATTTAAACCTCTCTGTTATACCTTAAATAAGTATTTAGGAGTTATTAATTGATCTTTATTTACGTCACCACATCGTCATTCATGTTTTGTCTTAATAATTGCCGAAGAACTTACTTGACGTTTTCTGCATTACTCATTCCCTAAATATACTGTCAATCCAATCCACAAAGAGAATGTAGAAGGTAAGTTATAAATTAGAAACAGCGTCGGAAGGCAATAATTCACTACCTCCGCAGCTCTAACACCTTTTTTCGATGTCTCTACATTCCCTAACGCCCCAGTTTTCAGTGTCGCGTTTTCACTCCGAAGGGATTTCTTTTCTCTTCACATATTTCTTCCTCTTCAAAATGATCTATTGCCCCGCATTCTGCTAAAACTGCTAGGGAAACTGGTACTTCGATTTTTGTTTTCGAAGTAGATCTTATCTCCGCAGTTTTCCCATTCATTGTCGACCACGAAATTCACGAACGTGTCAGAAAGGAGGCCCAAGATTGATCAGCGTCATCCATGGAAAGACATTTCTTTCCTTTGATATGGCATTTAATCGATGAGTTCTCCATATAAATATTGTATCAGCCGCTGAAGGTCTGCGGGTCGTTGGCGGACTTTCTGTAGCGATGAAAACTAGAGTAGCTGGTTAAGGTTATCAAAGAATAACCGAGTCGTAGGGATGAGAGTATATTCATGTGAAAACATTCCGTAGTCAAAACAAAGGAGCTAAGATAATATACCAATAATTTCTTTTGATTTAATACTTAGATATTTTCTGTATATTATACCAATACTTTTGATCAGGGCTCTCCAACCCTTCTTTTGGAAGGGCTAATTTTGATATATTGTCCATAACCCAGGTTCCTCAAACAGAGGGACCTCCTTGATTAAAGATTCCCCTTTCCAAAACCGTATGTGAAGAAGTATTTCATATTTACCTCTGTGCTTCGCAATTTATCGCCCTGAAAAGCATACATACGGTGATGAAAACGAGAATCAAATCTTTTCTCAATGGATTACGTATTGTTTTCTAATGATGTTGACTCTGGCTTTTTTAAAAATAGATTTTCTGGAAAGTTTTTTAAGAAACGATTCGAAGTACAGCTTATGAATCTAGTTACAAGAGGATGGATTAGATGGAAATATTTTCAATCGATAGAAAATTTTAATGACACTTTGACAGCGAAGTATAAGGTGATCTTCAATATACGAATCTAGTAAGCAATCTAGATTATCTAAACTTCTATTTAGAGCTCCCAGGTAGCCAAGTGGTCAATGCGTTCGGCTTCGAAGAAAGCGGTCCTGGGTTTGATTCCCGGTGGGGACTTATGTGCGAAAGGACCTTAGCTGTCGAAGCACTTATATGATAACTGCTATACCACTACTAAACTTCGGAACATAACAGCGCTTAAAGATTAAGTAACATGTGAAATCTAATAAAAAAAAAGAAAATTTTCAAATCAGTAAAATTATTTTTTAAATATTTTAGTTACATCGAATAAAAAAGACATCTGCGTAGTGAAGAAAGTCACCAAGAATTATTTTGCAATTAATTGACTCATTTTATTTCAAAATTAGTATGTCTTACTGCTAATCAGCTATACATATTTAAAACCTTAGAATATGGACCTATAAAATTAAATAGACATTTCTTGAATCGTATATAAAAAGATGTAGCCATTTATGTAATTCATTAGCTTTGTGCACGTAATAAGGTCATGCTCGGTTTTAATAACACATTTCTGAGGCATTATGTAAAATTTTAATCATCTGCCCTCAAAGTAAAATAGTAGCTACCCGTTGGAAAATTAATTTGATAAGATGAGCGCTCTATACACCGTAAATAAAATTCTTATTTTCTGCTTGCTATTAAATTCCAAAACCGGGTGACGTCATTGAAAGCAAGGGCGATATTTTGGAACAATACCAATTCCTTCCTTCATGACCACCAATTTTCTTCCGAAGTTCGAGGAATTACCCATGTTGGATTCTACCGGCAGCGAAATATTTCAGGGTTTCATAAAGCCTATTCTGTAAGGAGAAGAGAGATATTTGGCTGGAGACCGGTTAAGACGTTAGGTTTTCCTAGAATGAATAATCAAAGTAGAGCTCTGTCCCTACACATCGATTATCGATTACCTCGAAGTCGATACGGCTGTTTCAACATGCCTTTCTCAAGCCATTTGGCTTAAGTGGCCGTCTAAGGAATCGATCGCTTTAAACATTTCATAAGATACCCGCGACCCGCAAACTAGGCCATTCGGTAATTGGAGACAGAATTCAGAATGTTGGGGAAAATTATTACTCCTCATAACGTGCATCGATCGGGAGGTTTTATCCTTGGGGTTCTTTAAAGCCACTAAGGAGTCACCATCCATTTAATCATCGAATAAAAGACTGTTAATAGCGAAAAAAAGCTCGAATTTTCTACCATTCATCACCTGTACAATGGCAAACCGTTTTTAATCATTTAACAGATAACTTTTAAAATTTTGGAAACGAATGGAAATGAAAGGGAAAATCGTTCATAATAAACGGTAAGATTTTGAGAATCAATTTAGCTATGCGTAACCATTCCAGGACTAATTAAGTTGCAAGGTAGGCTCTTGTTCTCATGTCCAATTCATAAGTCAATTACATCTTTCAGCGAAACTGTGAGTTCCATTCATAAACTACTGTTGTTTTCCTTTCCTTACGAATTTAATGTAGAAGAATTATGATATACACATTTCAAGGGTTTTTATATCTTTATAAAAGTCACAATGATTGGTAATAATATATATTAGTCAAACGAAAGGTATCGATACCTAACCTAACTAAAGTCATAACCTATTTTTAAGTCATACCAAGGGTTTCTCTTATAAATGGCATGCGGCTTCGCATTGTACTCTTATTACTTCTATATATTACTATTGAGTCAACCCAATAGCGATCTAATCTTTCTTTGGTGGCGACGTGGTTAGCATGCTAAAGGCCCAAATCCAAGATCCCGGGTTCTAATCCCGGACATTCAATCACGGATATATAATTAGGGAATGGCAGTGTGTGCTTGTCTATTGCTACCGTTCACGCCTCTTCTATAACTGCCCAATGATAAGATGTTCGTGAGGGCTCCGGATAACAAACTAATAAATACCATTCAATTGGAAATGCCTTTCAGTCAGGTAAGACTCTATGGTACTCACAACAGAGCAGTTTGTCTTCAACAGCTTGGTTCGATCGTCACATTAGTGAAGATTGTGAGAAAATAAGAGAGCAAAGCTATTTTCCTTTATTCCACAACACCCACAGTAAGCGAACTGTGTCTGGGATTCAGGTTTCAGAAAGAAAGACAGAACTTCAGAAAGAAGTTATGTTTTACTCGATGAAGTTGTTCAACTATTGCAGCAATGTTAGGTAACTAAAGGTGAATATTACCGGGCATTAAGGCTGTTGTAATGAATTACTCAAAAATAATGTTATTGGGAAAGGAAAGGGTGTTCAACTTCGCATGTTCCAAGACCTGCGCCCTTAAACCTTTTGCAATGAAGGGTTATGAAGGGTTTAAGTATATTAACAGTCTGAAATTGACCAGGATAGTGGTCAGAACAACTGCCAGGCCCGTAGAAGACCTACGTTCGAGTCCCGGTCATGTCGCTATTTTTCTCATCTGTTTTTCATGGGTCTTAAGGTTGGTCTTTAATAGCGTAGAACTTCTCAGCAAATTTTGTGAGTTATTTTCCAACTGACTGTATCGTTCACACAGTTCTCTTCAGCTGCCTTACATGCCTATTTCAAAAGCCATATTATGCCTAGTAAGAGCTTCCTCTCATTTATGCTAACGAAATGCACGTGGTTAAACTCTGCAGTAGGCTTTCATCAAATTTTCATTTTGCGAGCGCATTGCAAAATTGAGCGGCATAGATTTGTATTTCCGCGAATGAAATAGATGCAGGGTTTGATTAAACGGCGAGTCCGGGAAGGGAAAAACGATTAATGATGGATGATTTAGTAACGAAAAAACTTTCATCACCATGCATGCAAGAGATTTATATATGAAGAATAGTTAATCTCAGGGCGAAGTACGAGTCAGTACGAAGTACGAAATCAGATCCAAAGAAAAGTTTCTCCTGAGTCAATTTTCAAACTTTTCTCTTGTTGCTCTCTTAAAGACTATTCGATGTACATAATATAATAATAATAATAGTAAAATTCTTGGTAAATACGATAATTCAATATTTAAAAGAAAAGAAGTCTATTTAGTTTCTCGATATCTTAAAATTCGAATTACCATTCATCCGTTCTTGCGTATGATAAATAGAAATATAAGATTGCAGTTAACGGCTGTCTAACGTAAGTCCATCAGAATCAAAATACAAGCAAAGAATAATTCATCTATTAAATTACGATAGCAGTATTTTAACTTAAATTATTACCATCATCATCATTAAAAACGTTGAAATATGGAACCTACTCATTAGTGGCAACCATATACATAGTTATACACCATTCATCAATCATAACTGAACAATAATAACTCCAAAAGAAAACGATACATAAAATACAGGACCAATTTTGAAATCATTGTCAGAATCAACTGATATGTGGAGAGAAGTATTCTGCCTGTTATTAACCTTAATCGGGAGGAAAACCCCTCCAAAACCTCCCGTAGAAAGTTCGTCATTCACTTTCCCAATTAAAATTACAAAGATATATGCATTAACGACAAACACCAACCATGACATAAATAAAGAATACAGAATCCGACTTTCATTGTGCCACTTAAGCTTTATAAGAAGATTTTTCATAAGCGGTATTTCACAATATAACCGACGCGTTTCCAAACAGCGCCAGAAAATGAATCCGATAAAAGCAATAGATGAGAAGCATCCGGGTGTAAAAGCAACGATTTACGGAGCGCCTCCGTTGCTAGGAGACACCATTCATCCGAAACAAAGTCACTCCATTTCCTTCCGGCGGGAGTTTGCCGAGATTTTCATATCCCAAGAATCCGACGTCGGTGAGGAACTGTAACAATTCAATCTTTCAAGTATGAGTAATTCCGGGAATTTTTTTTCGAGCCCCGGAGCGTAATATTAAAAGCCGTCTGGGAGATATTTTTTTAACTTTTTCTATAAATGAGACGCCGTCGTTGTTGGTGGGATGATTTTCGGGAGAGCGTCTCATAATTTAAAACGCAGAAGTAATCGAAAAAGCGGAGGGACCCGCGACGAAAAAATAATTGCTCGTGAAAAATGTTATGATTTGAAAGTTTAAGAGAATGTTTTATGTTTTGCTCCAGATTTATTACTCTAATTTCGGACCTATTTCTCCAGCGGCGGGCAATGAATCACTCGCCGCGCCATGCACAGCCGCGGTTTCAGCGACGGAGCCAATCTCGCGCCCCCCTCTAAAAGGCTTTCCCCCCGCACCCAATCCTCCCTCCCCATGTGCACTCCCAACCCATTCCCCATAGGACTACCGCCTCATCTGCCCCCCGTAACTCTGTTAATCTCACCACATGAGTTTACAGATTATCTCCAGAATTGAGAATATTCGAGGAACTGCGTGATTTATCAACGTCCAGGTTCTCCTGGCCACTCGGTATATTTTCAATGCATGTCTTTCGACGAGGGTCCGTCCAAATTGTGTTCTTCTAGCGCATTATCAGCATATTCCGGAAGTGGAATTTATGAAATTTTGTGCGGAAACAACTCACCGCTTCGGACTGTCAGATTATATACGAAGCACTTAAATTTAGCTAAGTCGTAAGTGAGAATATTCGTTCTAAAATTTCCAGCCATCACATTTCAGAACACCATATTTTCGCAAACATTTTCTTGAAAATATCATCTCCTCATAATGGAAATATTGCTATAATCTGTTGCACCTTTATGACATAATACGAGTTAGAAATTTACATTTAAAACACCTTATTCTGCGACAGCATACTGTAATATGCGACGCAAAATTA
Source organism: Ladona fulva (assembly GCA_000376725.2). Taxonomy (NCBI): domain Eukaryota; kingdom Metazoa; phylum Arthropoda; class Insecta; order Odonata; family Libellulidae; genus Ladona; species Ladona fulva. The sequence goes on from KZ308610.1 coordinate 714,621, forward strand.
CAGACATGCTTTATGTCTTCGTGTTGAATTTAGAGAGAAATACTTTTTGGAGATCACTAGAATAGGATAGGAATAGGATAATTAGAAGTTAGTTCTCTGAATTTTGTTTGCAAATGTGTTCACATTTTTTAAACCGATCACGTATTTATTAATACTACTTGAAAATTACATTTTCTGCTGATTATGCGAAATGATGAGGAAATATCAATGTGAAGACATACGTTATTTATTGGTACAGTCATGCAGTCTCTTACTGAATATAAATGATTTTTTTTGCAATAGATTACGCTGATAACATATAGCGTAAGGAAACTGAGGTAGAATAAAGCGCCTACCGTAAAATTATATACACAAGGTCAGCAGCTAATCATAGAAATTTTCTAGCATTATAAATTATCGCAGATATCCAGCGAGTAACTTAAACTGAGAATTCATAAACGTTATCGACGACGATAAGAGAACACGGGAGAAAATTTAATCAAGATAGGGCAAATTCTCAGATGTTGTCAGCAAATTGTTTGAAAAATGTAGGAAGAAAATAACTTTGGAAAAAACAATACACTCATGTGAACGTTAACGTTACGGTAGACCATTCAGAAAATGGATAAACTGTAATTTTCTGATATCTATGCGAAGGGCCTTGATCGAGATCCGTAGCTATACATTATCAATGCAATCTTAAGAGTTATGTAAACGGTTTATTCTACCAATTCTGCTTTATTTAGATGAGGGTCAAATTTTCACTGCTTCTGTTATACTTGCTCCATTTCCCACGTAGTCCACGATGAATAGAGCTAGATAGGTTATCTTAACATCACTTGGGGAGTGTTTCTTTTTGGTCAGCTTGACTTTCGCAGAACCGCTGAGGTGATTTCTCACGAAACATACGTGGCAAGGCTCACTTTATCTTGAACTTCAAATAGCCCAATTTTCCCCACATTTCACATAAATAACTAAACAAAATAATTCGCCAAGATTGAGATCCCATAAAAGCACGTGGTTTACAACCACAAATAACGACTGGCAATAGCTTAGGTTATTACGGAAGCCTCAGTTCCGGCCAAGGAAACAGTTTTGAAATTTGCTATTATAACTCAAGATAGATTGCATACTCAAAAGATGGGAATCGAGAGAAAATTTTGAGAAATAAGATATTTCGACGTTAGGTTTACGGCCATTCTCCGATAAACGGTCGCTTTAATAGGAAGGTGATCGCGCCATCAAATTTTTTACGAATATTGGCGCTGTAAGGATTGGAGATGTCATTGAGTGTTCATCGATGTTTCTTTCATCACATTGGAAATTGTGTTTGAATCGACGTATGCAACGTAAATATTAGTATCTATTAATTTTTCCTTGATTAATTTTTGTATTCTGAGGAGACCTTACGCAAATGACAACACCCCATGCTCGAAGAAAGCAGTTATAATGCAATAACTACTTTCATAGCTTATATTACATCTATTGCTGCATGAATATACTACAAGCCGCCGTTTGGCGTGTGGTAGGGGGTATAAGCACCAAGCATTCGAATTACCTCTTAAGATTATCGTTGTCGCGTATAGTTCGCGGAACGAATTAATCCCTAAAACGACTTGTCTTCTCACCTATTTCGCTTATTTTACGCTCCTTGTCGGATCGGCCGAAGTAGCAGGGGGGTCACATAGTGCCGATTATGTCTTCCGCAAATGCACTTTCTCTAAATTTATCAAGTAATCGTGGCCCATATTCTAATCTCCTTTCTTTCAAGGGTTCACAACCTCCCTCTGAGAGCATTTGCCTCACGCTTGCTTTTCTATCGTGATATTTTTGAGCAAATCACATCTCCTTGCGCTGCACTATCTCAAGTTTCCGAGTATACGTTTCATCCACTGGATCCCATATATTCACTGTATATTCTAGATTGGGTTCGACTAAAGTGAAATAACAACATTTTGTAACCACAACTTGCGTATTACGTTACGTATTTACGTTACGCAATGCTGATAACGTTTTTCAACAGGAAAGAAAGATTTAGACGAAATAGAAAGGAGCACTTTTCAAAGATGAACCTATCTATTAAAACAACAATTATGCACTATACCACAGTGACGTACAAATTCGTCACGAAATTTCACAAGGTTACCCGCCAATTAGTTGAGCCCATGAAATAAAGTCATATTAGTAATGTGCTAAAAGAAAGTAACAAGTGTTTAAGTTAAAAGCTACTCTTATTCGATTCTGAATGTTTAGAGGTCCTTTAATATACTATAAATCCATATAATTAACTCTACAACAATTCAGTACTGCGCATTCCATCCCACATTAACTTGAATTAGGCCCCACGTAGAAAAAATCTTGTTAGACTGCCTTATTTCCCTCCATTTGATTCGAATACATCGAGTTTTCTTAACATTACGATTTGGTTTGACGCGCAGAAGAAGTTACCCCATACAAATATCCTTGATTAAATAAAGTAGTTATAATATGCCAATTCTTTTACTAATAATGTAAAAATCCGGATGCGTTAATGGATGCGCAGATTATCAAATTTTTTCTTCGGTCTTGATTTTGTTTCCTTTGGCCAAACAAGCGAGAGATTTTTCATGTTCGCACCGTACGTGACTGTACTCATCAACCCATCCCACGGTTCCGAGGGCTGAGTGATTATGATTGGTGTTCATATCAGTATGATGTACGATAACATGAGGGGAAATTTACTGGCGATGGCAATACTCACAAACGACCTCCATCCGCCCCTCTCCGCTGGCCGAAGAGAAAGATGGCGCCTCTGCAGACACTTCGCACCTGTACACACCGCTCGACTTGAGCGTGACGCTGCGCAGGGACACTTTGGTGCTGTCTGATAGATGGTGCTGTTGGAGGAAAGAGATTTTCCAAGATTAGATTTATTTCTCGATGAAACATACGGACTGGTTATTTTCTCACAAAATACGCCTTAATATCAATACATTCGAGCAAAACGGTGTACGCTCAGAATTAAATACTGTTTTACTATTGCATTAATGTATATTAAGTTATATTTTCATTTATTTTCCTCCTCATATTGGATCATAGAGTAGGAAACTAAAATTACACCGACTTTATATTGACTAAGAGCATATAACATTGTATTTTCCGTATATGATGTATATCAACGATAGATTTCGACTAAAATGCCATCATCAGGTAAATAATTAGGAAATACAATCACTGATGGCGAGGCCGTTTAGCCGAAACCGATCGCTTAATTTTATCTTAAGTGGAAATTGCTAAGTATTTTGCCCTTAGCTCCTTTCGTCTTTGCATGAAGCCCAGCAAACGTTGATAGATAAGTTAACTTTCCTCGACCTTAAACTTTTATAATTATAGTCAAAATACCTTTCCTGTTATTCCTGCTCTTGTGCAAGAGTTTGTGGCACTTGAGGATTGAAGAAAAGGTTCCCATTGGTAGTTTGGAGTAGCTAATATGCGATACAACACTCAGCTGACCCTTTCTATATTTCCATTCTATCAAATGCTTTTTCAAAAGCTGTTGCCTCCTTAATGCACATCGAAATTCCATGTCCTACCTATCATATGCCAAATTGCAGTTTGCAGGGAGCATACGTAAAGATTGGCTTAGTTAGATAAAAAAATTGTTTCTGTCACCTGACTGCTAATACTGGTATTGGTTCTGAAATACCTAAGATGTGTTTCTTGAATGGATTTAAGAATCTCCTTCTTTTTTACAATATTTACTCATTTAACGATATATGATATAAATTTGTTAAATTAAGTGTCTAAATACATGGTAGTTGCATACCATTAGCTGATTTAACGGAGATGTCACATACACCCTCTCTAAATTCCTATTTGAAAACAAAACTTCAATTTGGCTCCGGAAGAGCGAAGTAAAATACGCGTTTGCCTTAGATGAAAGCGGTCCAAGGATTGATTTCCGGTGGGGATCCAAATTTGCAAAATGATCTCAGCAGTCGAAGCAATTAGCAATCCCAATCCCAGATTTCGCTGCAAAATTTGATTTTCCCAGCATGGCAGTTGGCCGAACAAGAAGACGTGAAGTTTGATTAAGCAAGATACATATTATTTTTAATATAGGCAAGACCAATTAAGCTACCTACGCCTAGGCAATAAACTTTTTTTAAAGTCTGCAATACAATTCTGCTGTTATCTTTGCTTGAATTTAAAAAAAATTGTGAAACACAGATGAGAAATTTATACACAGAGTGAGATATTTCTCTAAAAAACCCGGATTTTTTGTAGGAATACTAAAATATCCGCAAAAATTTCATAACAGCAAATCATATGAAAGAGTTTCCGAGCGAAACGTCTCCTGCTTTTTCCTCTTACAACCTTTTTATTCTATTTTATTAGGGATAAACTTATTTCGTCAACTTCCGACTCTGGTTCTATTTCACAAAAACGATGATAATATTTTTCTTACTCTCTCGGATTCAGGAAAAATTATTTTGTGGTTATGCATAAAACGTACACATAAACTTCGAGTCCCTTAAACCTAGAAAACAAAAGCATAATTCTAATATTAACATCCTCTATAAACCTTTGAAAGTTTTTATCTCAAAAATGTTTTTCCTAATACAGTTATACGTAATTTGTGCGTTGTATTTGGTCATTTGAAGGGGGTTGCTGGGGGACCCGCGCTTATGGGGTTCCTGCAACTCTGGGTGTTAGACCGTTTGAGTATCTCCTATGGAAATTTATTAGAAATAAGATTAAAGGAAGTATACCCCGATACAGAAAATCTTCTCAAAGTTAAATTTAAAGAAAGTTACTTAAGATCGCCCTTTTTCGAAAAAAGGCTGACAGAAGTATGTGTTTTAGTGAATTGATCATGAAGAAGTTGATGAGATTCAAAAAACAAACACTATCCACAATTTTGGGTGTGTTATTGTAAGAAAAAAAATCTTAAATCCGTAGAAATTGTTTTCTCGGAGAGGAATTTCTACACCATATACACCGGGAAAGCACCAAATCCCTCCTAATCTTAAATCCAGTGGTCTTACCTTTTTTTTCCTACAAATCTGTCTAAACCGGATATACATCTAGATATATACCCTGCAAGCCGCCTTTCGGAGTGTGGCAGGGGTTAGTAGTTTTCAGATATATTTTCCTGAGTTTAGGAAAATCAAATGAGAAATTTAGGTGAGGTCCTGCGGTTTCCCAAAGGGCCTCGCGTATCCTAGAGACGACTCAAGTTATATTATGTGAGTATACTTGTATATATTTGAGCAAATTTTTCATTGATATCAAGTTCTCTAATGTATTTTTACTATTAATTAATTCTTTAATTCTTCTCTAAAGTATTCCATTACCTAAAGTATTGAGTGATTTTTTGCGAAGACTATTTGCAAAACTTTTCTTCTTTGGCAATTTACATCACTGACGAGACTGCCATTAAGAGCGAAATTTTGGGTCACCTTTGAATAAAGGAGTTGTTTATTTATCACGAATGAAATCCGTGTTTATCAGTCAGGAATAATATTCACCATAACATATACCAACACTTCCAGATTCACTACACGCAAAATACAAATCAAATAGTCTAACATAGTTATAAATATAGTGTATTAGATTTGTATATATATTTAAGTAAACCTCATGATATGTGGAGCTAGTGGAGAATTTACCCCAAAATTTAAAACCGCAAGCCACGGAAAGATGTTGACATAACATATTCTGACCCCTGCGAAAGAATCACAGCGTAACACGTTTAATCCTTGCGGCAACAGAGAGCAATCCAGAAAAACACGGGGGCGAGATCAAATTTGGCATTGACGCCCTTCCATTCGATTATTTTGAACGCTCATCTTTATTCATAAACCCATGGGTTTCGGCTGTCCCTCAAAAGCGTATCCTTGACACATTCAGGCACACAGGCGCGCATGGTTACCGAACTGCTGCACGAAATGCCCCTCCACCCCTGCTTGAAAGCAAATGAACAGCAGCAAGCATTTTAGGGGACCAAAATTATCAATATTCCTCGTGGGCGCGTGTTCTAAAATATATAACTTCATTACGTAAATACCTCGCATGCGGGGTGCGTATCCACCCTAAACACCCCTCTCTCAAAAGACCTAAACCCTTTAACGCGGACGCTAAAGCGATTCCGAAATTCTCCCTCTGTTTTGTAAAGAGAAAAACCTCGTAACCGCTTAAATAAGATGCAAAGTTTACCGTCCATTAAGGCATAACAGTCATTCGAAGCGCCTTGAAAAACGGCGCCTTGTCACGCGTGGCCATCGCCGAGCGCTCCTTCCCACGGCAAGCCCCTGGGGGCCCTCGAAATCCTCCGGCAAACAAACCCCACCACACCTCCCTTTCCTCCAAATGGTCGGTTATTTTCGTAATTGCCCTTTCATCGATCTCAGACCTCCCCGCTGCACGGACGCTCTAAAGTAACCGAGTGAAGCCGACTCGCAGTGTCCTCATCGCCTACCACCAGAGGACTCTCTAATAGGAGCCACTCGCTGATCCCACGAGAGATCCGTTTTCGCCTATTCTGCTACAATACGCCGGCAGCGCGTCCTTCCTCTGTCTCTTTTCTGTCCCTTCGACTCCCATAACAACAGCTTTCCTTCCTTCCTCTCCAACCACATCGCCTCAAATTATTCCGCCAGCTGGCTTTTAGATTGCTGGAGTCCATGGAAAAATCTACCAGAGAATGGGCATTCGAGCATTTAAGTAAAAAAGATTGCTTTATATTCCGAATCTTACTGCAATAATATGTGGAATATTAATTTTTTACTGCAGATTTGGAGCTCGAAATTGCTGCCATCGATTGTATTATTATTGTAGTTATATTAGAGGCTTAAAACGCTCCAGGAGCGGTTTGACCGTCGAACAGAATCGAAAAAAAGCTGGTTAAAAATACAACAATGGTTTGTTTGAGTAATTTTAAAACTTCGCACGCCTACGCTTAGGTGTATAAATTTCGCATACAACTATGTAAGTCACTTCACTTCGTCACTTCCGTTAACTTCGACGAAACATAATAATACGGGGATGAAACCTGACGACGTTCTTCGAAAAATGCCGGTATTCAAATATTTGCGAAATTTTTCAACTTCAAGCTGATGCTGAACCCAAATGAGGAATTAAATGGCATTTATAAAAATAAAATGCAATGCTATTAATATTTTTTTATCGCTTATCATTGTCAATCTTTATGACCACGGTTGAATATTCGTATACTTAATGTAGGAAAATGGCGGACCCCTATGTTAGAGCAAACTTTGACATGCAGCGAGGAAAGCTGTAATAATGTGCATTATTAGACACGAGATAGCTTATTCGTTGCTACTCGATGATGCATTTAAAGTGAATTCTGGAAGAAAATTTTGCGACCGTAGGAGTACGATAATAAAACGGATTTTTCGACACCGCTGCAAGGCCAAATCCGCGCAGCGGACTACCGCTCTCCATTACGATTTCGCTACTGTGTGTCGTTTCACGCATAGAAGGCGGGTTATTCCATTTTTAGAAGCTTGTTTCCAGTTTTGTTGTCGGATTTTAGGAACGAACCGCTGGCAAAACGGCTCTCAGAGTGTTTTTTAACCTATAATTTTTTAACAGCCATGTTCCAACTGATTTTCTTACGTTGTGATTACACCCTGTTTCTTTTAATGTATGGTTTGTCGTCACTGTTTCGCTGTAATATTTTTTAGTTGGGAAACTAATGCAATGTTGGGAAAGTATTAATAAGTATAAGCTTCAAAAATATGCATAAGTGATACTTCAGTTTCTGCTACTACCTCATGATGATTGGGATATTTTAAAATGTATTTTGGTATACGATATGGGGGATTGTATCATTCAATTACACAATTTTATCTTCGTCTTTTTCATGGCTGTGGGATAATGAAAGCTATGAGGTATGAGAGTTTCTCATAAATGGCATTTATTTCGGTCACTTCTTATCGATTGGTAAGGAAAACTTATGCTATGAGGTATACATAGGGGGAGATTTTAAGTCATTTAATTTCAGCTCAGTTATGAAGATAAAGGTTCACCTCACCTCCTCATTTTCTCAAGCCTCACCCACCCTTTAAGGCTTTTTTGTAGCCAACAGAACAGTGGTATCTGACAAGCCCTAGCGCTGATAACAGTAAAGTAAAATGGTGATAGGTGACACTTTAAATAAAGTGCAACTTTAAGAATTCGCTTCAAGTGTGTGATTTGCTGACAGTTTCATTGTTATTCTTTTTCGGGATAATATTATAAATAATGTTCTCATTATTGTACAAGAGTTAGAGCAAAAGAAAAGTTCTTTTTTTCGTTCCTTGTCAAAATAAACTTTTAATGAGTAAAATATCGGTTTTCGAAAATTATATACTGAATATTGGTTCTTCCGAGAGAAATAATTGGAAAGCCATATTTTTCGCAAGACCGAGAAAGATGTCTAGGCCCCAGGGAGGCCTAAGTTTATAGGGCGTATATACTCTCGTAGAAGTATGTTGGTCCTACGTATTTCGTATTCTTCCTAGAGGTCGGTAACGAAAATTCCACGTATTTAATTAGTTATTTTGTTGGAACGCGCCAGAATGCTTAGGGCACTGAATGATGGCGCTGTAATAAGAAATTTCCCACTCGTTTATTTAGAAGACCTGTTATTTTGGTGAAATAGATCGGGCGCTAGTTATCTTTATTAAATCTGATGTTTCCTTTCTTAGAATCTAACCATTTCTTTCCTCTTTTGTTGCCTTCTTTATTGCCTCTTTCCCAGAATAAAATATTAAACCCTTTTTTATTATATTTTAATTCAGTAGGAAGTAAAATTTGAAATTCGAGAGTACTTGATCGAAAATATATTTTCCAGCCAAGGACCGTACAAGCCGATATTGCCTAATGTCACTGTCAACCCTTGATCTACATATTAAGATTGATGTTATAGTCATTTCTGTACGGTTTATGATCTATAATTTGATTTTAGGTTCTGCACCAAGTTTAAATATAACGAGAGTTTCTTTCCTATTTCGACAAAAGGTTGGAAGCAATTTTGTGAAACGAAAACTTATACTTTTTATAAGGAATTTCGGTTACCAATTTCTGAAACTAATCAAATATTACCTTTCGCACAGTTTTTATTCGTATAATGAGGGATTCTTTAATTTTTGGATACAAGTTTGGAAAAACAATTCGCGAAGCGAGAACGTACAGCTCTTACGAGAAAGTTTACTCATCAAATAATAAAACCAATCATGTGTCTACAGTACAGTTAGCATTCCGAGGTCAGATGTTTCAAATCGCATTTCAAAGATCCCGTTCTCGAGCAATACAGTTTCGGTTGATTAATCCCGGGTGAATCTAGTCATGACAAAATTTCCGTTGTAAAACGGCATTTTTGCCTCTCGTTCCGAGAAATCCGTCTCCGAAAAATTGATTTTCGATGAACTTACGCCTGCATTTCCTCCATATTCCATGCATTCAACCGCTAACTCCCTTTGCCCTTCCGCTTCCTTCATTTCGCGTCCCGTGTTCTCCGCCGAACATCGTCCGGGCGCATTTGACTGGTCCACGTCATCTATCCGAGCCAAAAACAAAACAGCAGCGCCGTGTCCGTCGTACGATGTGACGGTCCGCTTTTACGCCCCGCGGCCGTCACTCTATTCCGGCGATCGATGGAAATTTATGGACGCAATTGTAATTGCTTTCGCATGAGGGTGCCACGTCCTTCAGGTGCCGGTAATTATACGGGAATGCGCATTTTTTGTGTGTTCGGTCGACAGAACACGTTTTCCAGTCTGATTTATGCTCCCCGAGCGATTCGCCATTTTTATTTCGTTGCGTTCTTGTTTTTTTATTTCGGAAGAAGATCGTGCCTCACCAATAGTGTAGCTCTCCCTTAGTTAAAAGTTTGGGAATTTATGGTACCGTTCGTCTAGAGTAGCTCGAATTAATATCGTATCGCGTTTTCTATTTCTTTTTTTTTCAAAAGGAAACGATGAAAACGTTTATTTTTCCCGTTTCGTTCTGACGCTTCGTGGAAATGATTTACAATTATATGCGTTCCACTCGGTGAGTATGGAGGTATGATTATATCCGATCGTAGCCCTTTGGAAATTTCCCATTTGTCACTTTTTATTTGTACCAGGGACTGTAAATTAAACGCTTCCTGCATTTCAGCTTCCTGCGATGTCAAACTTTTCCGGGATATTAATTCTTTCATCCTTCGAAACATAATTTACTGAGCTCAATGACTGAAACAAGAACTTTGGGCATAACTTGCGTAGTTTTGTAGTCAATTATCTGGAGAGTTTCAGCCTCAAAAATGACCGTAATCCTTCACTGGAGTAAACTAAGTTTCTGCTGTCAAAAATTGATCGAATTGATTGCTTATTAATGATTGGTTAAGTCATTAAAAACTGAAGATTGAAACCAATTTTAATCAAAATTTGTTTTCCAGCAAGTCCGTAAATTTTAATTCAGGTAATTTTCCTGTTAGCGAATTTCTAGAACCTCAAAAGTAAATATTTTACAACATTTTCTTCTACGGTAAAATATGCAATGAACGATCTCAGCCTCTGCCACACCCATCAGAAATCGTCCCTGATTTGAATAAGAGGGTCATTATTTAGAACAGAGAGACATTCTTTCTGGTTACCGGTTGATTAAGGGGGTTCGTACATTTTTTCCTGGCTAGATTGGATTTGAAATTGGTTTTAACTTAGGTATCTCATGCAATTTACCTGCAAAATCGTCTCTAAAAAATAGGAAGTTCGATCGCTTGTGCAAGTGTTTTGACGACCAATTTGAAGTGGTTCGAATCCTTTATAATTACATTCCGCTCGTTTCATCGACGGCGAATCATTATTTTATGGAACGAACTGTTTTCCCGCATTGGATTTGCCAGACCGTCATCACTGCTAAATAAACAGTTTAGAAAACCTCTTCAGATCTTTTTGTCATTGATTACAGAATTATTTAAAGTACTGAAAAAGTAGTGAATATTTTTCTGTAGAGATATCTAATTCGTAAAGTATCAACCACTAAATGAAGCATCCGGGTTCAACCATTGGATACCTAAAAATGTTTCTACTTCGCTTATGATATCTTCTCGTAAATAGTGAGTATCTCTAGACCAGACGTTAATTCAGAACATATATTGACAATTACGGGTGGTATAAAGTGTGTGAATCATGCTGATTTATACATTTAGATAAATGTATATTTAAAATCAACGATTATCGATTGCTTCATTCTTCGAACAGAATATGCGAGGTTATTGCTTACATTACTTCGTATTCTTTAGAATATAATAGAAACATCTTTACTGCACACGAGATTGGGAATACGAAGTACCCTTTTATATCTGCTAAATTCAATTTTTATAATAGTAGAGTAGAGTAGTAGAGTAGTGAAAAACAGAAAAAGGAAAAGGCCATCTGCGGTTAGAAAGTTTGTCAAGAGATTAGGGAAAAAAAATTCCACAGCAGGAAAACGCCCACAAGAAGGGAAATGGGAAAACCTACTGATAACTAAGTTTTAAACCGAAGCAAATTATTTCCATAACCTGAAAAGAAGATGGAAAAACATAACAAAAATCCCAAAAAAATCACATATATGGAAACATTTCCACACTAGAATAAATTACACAATGAAACATACAAAGCAAATAAAATAAAGGTTAAAAATTAAACCTCTCATAATCCTACTTTAGACGTCTACGTTAAAAATACGTACCTTTTAAAAAATGATTAGTTATCCCTATAACCAAGCTTTTGCGATTCTTTTGTTAATGATGATCAGAATCTTCCGTATTCATTGGTTAACACTTACGAGTACAATTACTCCCTTCAATTTCAACCTCCTCTACTAAATTCGCAACCGCTGATTTCCAAGAATATTATAACAAAATGAATCTTGCAAAGACTGCGAACTACATAAGACAGACAACCAATGTGTCACTGTCATCGCCACGTATGGAAACATACACAAGCTGCGGTGAATTAATAACAAACACGGGAAAAGCTGTAACCAATGGAATAACGTGATTTCACTGAAAGCTTGCAAAAGGAAAATGACGTTGAAGGGAACATGTGTGCCTTTCACATCTCCTTTCCCAGTGAGGATCAACACTGGCCCATGAAATGACGCTAAAGTGACGTATCGATTAAAGTTTGTATAATCCTAATTTTCGTTTACAGAGAAAGTGGAGGTGGATAAATCCATATCTATGTAATTGGTTGCACCTTTGTATGCTTTTAAAAGTTTTATCTGTTCACTTTATGGTCCATGGTGGATATATACAGTATCGTTAAGCCTCACTTAGCGTAGGTGTCAAAAATCCGCTCTTGTGTTTGTTGCCTGCTTTCATCAGAACATTATAGCGCTGGATTTTAAAGTAAGTGAGCTTAAGGAAACATTTTTTAGATAAAGGCACTTTCCTGTCTATCTTTGCTGCTACGATAAATAAGTCTGAAGACAAATTCATTGCTAGTCTGAAATGAAAACCAGTCAGAATGAGGCTTCAAAGAACACTGTTAAATTTTGCAGATAACATGCCGATTATGCTAGATAATTATTGGTTTCGAAAGTATGCAGTTATTAATTTTTACAGAGTGACTTTGTAGCTTTAATCTACTTTTGATGATGTTTCGCTTTACCTGAAACTACTTGAGAAGGAGTAAGGAAGAATACTGATATATTGTTATATTATTACATTGATGCGATACAATCCGTTTTATTATTATTTTTGTTATTATATAAAGCCAATCAAATGAATCTAAATTGAGTTTACTTGGGTGATCTTCAGCTGAGTCTGATACAGACATTTTAAAGACCGCGATACCATACTTGCATCATGGAATATTCTCTATAATTTCAACTCTTTATATATAGCCTGGCATATGACAACGAATATCTTCTGTACAACTCCATCTAAGTGCAATATATGCATCCCGCTAATGATAAGGAATGGTTTATATCACTCAATTTGCCTTTAATATTGAACTAACTATTCAAATTCTACTTGTGGTAACTCCTTGAGCGTTAAGAGTATATGGAAATGCATATCTTCAATTTCTTTATGAATTATGTAATTTAAAAATGATAAAAACCCTCTAAAACTCGATCGGTTAATTTATTTCAGTTTACTAATCTTCAGGAGAGGAGAATGCGGGAAGCAATATTCTGTGTTAGCTATGAAATTTCTCTTATTTTTTCCAGTCTGGTGTCGAAATTCAATAACGCAGCTGTCCAGAAGTGAGAGATCTTGCAAGCAGTCACGCGAATCTACTTCGATTAATTTTCTGAAAATGTTTTCGGTTATTTTCTCATCCCATTTTCTTTTATCCGAAAGACTATGATTTTCATTTATTTGATATCTTACGTAATAGGTATATTATTAACGAATTTGGTTTAATAAACTGTAACCAAATGATGGATTTGATCTTTCGGATTGATTGAAAAACTCTGTCAGTAATATTGGTCATCTCTCGCCGAGGTTTAATACATCTTTTTCTTTGAGATATTTCAACTATTGCAATATCACTTACGGCGAGTAACGAACACATATAGAGGACACAAGGAAAGGGGTTTTGGTAACTTGGCACGATAATGCGTGCACCTACGAAAATTCCCAAGGAGAAATGGACATGAAAAAAAATTCTGTCGGAACCGGGACTCGAACCCAGATCTCCCAGAACATTTTTCCATGCTGTGTGGGAGACTCCCAAACGTGTAGGATAGAGCAACCAACCGGCACTTGGGAGACCCGGATTCGAGTCTCGGTTCCGTCAGACTTTTTTCATGTCCATTTCTCCTTGGGAACCTACTACTAGAGATGAATTTACGGACACTAAATGTATATTATGGAGACATTTGTTTGCAGCTTTCCAAAGGCAAAGTAGTTTAATATTAAGACAAGATAATAAACGATGCTTCAACCTCTATCATTGAAGCAGAAGAGGAGGATAAAACCTGTTAAGAAGCATTGTTCTTCTTAATAATTTACGATAAACCGTTTGCAATCATTGTTCCTATTCCAAAATTACAATTCGGTATTTGTTTGAACTTTTAACATACGTCTACGTCATATCACTCATTCAAATTTTATTTTCTAATCTGCGTTAACGCATCAGTAGACTTTGTTCTAGCAAACCGACAACAAATTTTGAAGTGGTTGTGAGGCTCTCGAATATGATTAGTAAAAATGAAATGTCATATATAGCGAATTCATATATACTCTTGCGTTACTAAATCTTCAAATATTGAGAGAGATGAAATAAGAGCATTCAGCTGAAAAATCGACAAATATCTCAACTCATCCTCTGTTATTTACTTGTAATTTTTAAGGTTTCAAAATCCTCCACAATTGCTTCATTATCAACATATTACGTTGAATTTTATGCTGATACGAAGCGTGATATTAAAACATTGTACTCTACGTGGATTAAGAATTTGTAGCAAAATTTTGGTACTATAAACCTTTTAGTGTTAAGTTTAAATTTTTAAGTGTTTAAAGTGTTACTCTTTCCATTATATTTCTGATTGAATTCTAAGAAAAGGCCATACATTAGTGTTATACGTTTCGGTAGGCTTATGTGACTTATTATTCCCTATTCAACACCTTTTCCTTCGTTTCTTGGTAACTTACCTCACCCTTAATTTCACCTAACATGTTTTGCCTTTGTCCTCCTCTCTCTTTACCTTGTATTCTACCCTCAATTACCTTCTCCAGGTATACCTCTCCTCTTAATATTTGACCCATCTATTTCCTCTGTCACCGTTCAATTACATCAATTAAAACCTTCTCCTCCCCGATATCTCTAGATCCTCTGTGCATGTTTTTCTATTGACCCAACTTACTTTTTCCGTTCTACAGAAAAGGCCATATTCTAGCGAAATGAACTAGAGAACAAATGAGTTGGTTATATACCTAGGGAAGTAATTTAATACCTATCAGTTTGGTTATTTAGTAATATAGTAATATATTAGTTATTAACAGTACAATAAATAGTACAAATATCATTACGTATATCAAGTTTGTTAAATAAGAGTAGTATAATGTTATTAATAATAGAAATAACATTGCGCTATTGTATTTATTTTTCTTCTTTACGGAGATATTTATTACGGTGGCCGCAGACATTTGCGGCCACCGCAAGAATTTGGAAATCTAAATTCCCTTCTAAAGACGCATATTATCTCTTTCCTTATTTTTTATATAAAATTTAAATCATACGAAAGACTCAACAAAAATTACCTTTCAGAATTATCAATTTTCGAACGTCAGTAATTCAGAATTGAATGCATACATTTACTCAATCCTTACATCGTACGATTCATACGTCTCGTTTTTCCCAATCCGACAAAACTGAGCAACTACACAAACAGCGGCATTAAGGAAACAGTCAGAACGTTTGCCCTCGGCCTCAAATGCGATTGAATCGAAATCTCGGAGTGAAATTTTCGATGCAAACGAAACTTTCCCTATGTTACGAGGAAAGTACAAACACCATTGTGTTCTTGATCGAAAACCGTTATTGATGTCTTTCCGATTTCCGGTTCGCAGAAGCTGCGGAAATGAAAACAGTTTCACCGTAACCAGAGTCTGTTGAAAGGGTGTTTTGTTATACCTCCATCCGCTCTCGCGCTAATTTGGCCCGCAAACTCACGAGATTAAACTTACCTAGCTTACCTACTAAGTAATCAGTGAGTTAATATTTAACTGAGTGATTTAATACTTCTGTATAAATTTACTATATATAAAATATTTCCCTTCCCTAGAAAGGAAAAGGAAATCTAAATGCAACCCATAGAGGACCAAGCAAATCGACGTTAACCCTCTGTCAGTCGCGCCGCACAGTGGGCTAGAATCGAAAAGGCTGGCCAAAAATACGAAAACGCTTTTTTTTTAGTACGGACTATGAAACTTTGAATGATTAAAATTACTTGACTAAATTTTGCGAAAAATTCCTGACTTCGATTTTTCGCGAAAATCTTCAACTTCAAACCGCTGGTGAACCCAAACGAAGATAATCATCGGATAAAAAATATTTCTATGTAATAAATATATTCTTTCTCTTTCATTAGACGTAGAATTTATGATCACCCTTGAATATTTACATACTTTACGTAACAAAATGGTGGACCATTATTTTAGAGCCAATTTTTACCTAATGTATTTCCGTTTATATATCTCTCTTTTGCGTATTTTCAGTTGAATGTACGTTCTTCTTGTGTGCGTCAGACATCACGTGTGTCATTTATTCTCTGTGCACCTCGAATCTCGTATTAAATGTATATATTTATGTATTTCAAGGAAGACTAAAGTCATCCTCATATTGTAAATAACTCAAATTCGTCTATATATTACAAATAATTTCCACAAAGTCAGCTGTTTTTTCGGGGGATGGTACTGCTACCTGTGAATTCGCGCGAACTGTTTATGCCTCTACATTTTACTGCAGTGCTTTCCTTTTATTTTCGGTACATCATTTTGTATTTATTTCTGTTGTTGAGATTGAGCATAAGATATTTTTCACTGAATCCTCTTTTAAATGTTTGCTTATAGCCCCAGCATGGACTCCCAGGCATCGATGGTCTTCCTTGCAAAGATTGAACGCTTGCGAAAGACCGTCGGAATGTAGACGAGAGAGGGTTCCACAGCAAAAGGAAACATCGGAAGCATTTGCCCTTGAATTTTCAATTCGAACCTGCGACGGTGCTCTTCCTTTTCGTCCATAGGAAGGTATTGTGAAGGACGATACAACGGCGACCTCCCGGCTTGCTTCGCTCCTTGAAACAGCGGAGAGGCAAAATAAGGCAGTAGTAATTTAGTGTATTGTGAGTGTTAGAGAGCGATGAAGTCAGTTAAGCAGTCATATTGTGTGTAATGCTCAGTATTAAGTGCTGAGTGTGCGTGAATATCAGTGCAGGAATCAAGATATCAGAAGACTTGAAAAACTTCTTTCAAGGTATGTTAATTTTCTTCATTTTTTACTCCTTCACATGCTCGGGTGAATGTCATCATAGATCTTTATTATGAGTAGCAATAGTTATTCAGCCATGTAAAGCCTTTACAGTCTATGTAAAGTTTAAACACCCCACCCCATCGCCCACTTATCATATGCACCAATATTAAGAGAGTGGGCGCCCCAAGCTCACTACCGTCTCCATAGTTTCCTTGCCCTTTTACCTCTTGGAGTCAAGGGCGAATATCTAGAAATATATGAAGGTGGAAGAGCTATTCCAGAATCATAATAAATCAGTACTTTGAAAAATTGTAAAAAGAGTGAATGTTTCTATGAATTTGATGAGATGAATGTGAAAGAAATACTTTTAGGCATGATTTTAGCTAAATAATTCTCCGATTTATTCAACTATATTTTTTACCCGTAAAAAAGTAGATAGGGGAGAATCAGGGGCGGATTCATTAACTTGCCAAAGGGTCAGTGGGGAGATTGAAGATTTCGTATGACTCGCCTGTAATAAACTTTTAAATGTTTATTTTTTGTCGTTATTGATACAGCAATTATATAATGATTACAGAGAAGCTTCACAATCATATTTTAGCCCCACGTCTCATTCTAAACAAAAGGCTATTTCTAGAAATTCATCAGATGGGAGGCAATCGCTTCCACTCCTCCCAAAATCCGTCAATGCATATTGCCGGAGCTGTTCCTTAGATAAGTAGGTGGGCTCATGAATGCTTTGATTATCAGTCACTTCAATTATAGAAAGAATCGAATGAGGAAAAACCCTAAAGTAGCCGGTACCGCCCAGGCAAATGTGTACTATCGTTGCCTGATTGTCGGAAAATCTTCTGGTCGGCGTTCGGAATAACTGCGTCGAAACACCAATCGCTGTGGTATTCCTTTAATATGTATTATTCACGTAATTTTCGTAACTTCATTTATAATATCCCTAAGAAAGGTTTACTAACGATACGCGATAACAATAAACTAAATAGGTAACTCGAATGCTTGGTGTTTAAACCCCCTGCCACACGCTGAAAGACGGCTTACAGGGTATTTATGTAGATGTAGATATACAAATAGTCACCAGCTAACTAAATATTCCTTGAATATTCCGTTACGTGTTTTGGAAAAGCAAACTCTCGGCACATTGGTGGGACTTGCCTATCTCAACAACATGGGAAGTAGGGATTGAGACCAGGTTGGGAAACGCTGTTCTAGTCCTCTTGCACCTGAATCTATCAATTAATATAACTTCCATTTTTTTCAATGCTAGATCTATATCATTGACCCCACTGGCGATCGTACCCGAGTCTGCATTCATCGAGGGCGATTTCCTATCCAAGCATTGATAATATATTGATATTTTATCGCCTCCTTGGTTGTAGTAACTGCAACGGTCCTGAGAGAAAATGAAGCTGTTAAAGATACACTTGTACAAACGTTGTGGTGATTTTATCTCTGCGAGTTGTTTCTCATAGCAAAGTTCGAGCAAATGTTCCCATCACAGGAGATTGCCTCCTCCCCAGAGAGGCTATCATATTATAACAGTTTCCTTTACATAGGCCTGATTTTCAAATGAATTTTTACGAGAAAATGCATAACCTACAAACAACCGCATTGGTTGCCAAGACGACGGGCTGTTTACAACCACGAAACTTCAGAAACTTTTCGTAGGTCGTTTTGAATGATAGGGATTCCGGATCTAAAACGATATTCATTGACTAGATATTCTTCTTTCAATTTCTCTTCCTAATTATTACTCTTTTTGATTTCTTGCGAAAATTATTTATAATTTAATTTTGCAAAATAAATAAGCATGAAAACACTAAAAAAGTATATTACGTGCATTTTTTATGGGAGTTTCATCAGGTCTTTGGTAAAAATATCGAAAAATCCATTAGTCCAGCAGTACATTGCCCCTCCCAATGAATTCTTCGATTTCAAATATTTATCTCATCGGGTAGTGCATGAAGTTAATTTTAAAAAAGATATCGCCCACGTATTTATTACGGATAGTTATTGAAATTGGATGAATGAATTAATATATCAATAGGTGAAAACATTCACAACATTAATTATTATAGTAAAATTTCAAAATTTTGTTTCTATGAAATGCATCTTTTCATTTAAAATGGTAATTTCTTTTCCAATTCCTCTTATGAAGACAACAAATGATGTGTAGCCCACGTAAGGAGCACCGGAGTATCTTCACATTCACATGTTCTTATAGGACCATACTGTCGATGCAGGCTTGCTATGTTTTTTGAAATACGTATGTGCGATGCAATCGATACATCGGTTACTCACATCTACTCTGACGCCTTCCACTCTGTAGGAGTGCTGTGCCGGCGTCGCCCTGGGTACGTATCTGTAGAATTCTTCGTTGTCTTTGTACCACTTGACGCTGTACAGGCGGTCGCCCTCCAGTTCGTGTCCACACTCCAACTGCGCCGACTCCCCTCTTATGCGGTAAGGCGGAACGCTCAGCTTGGTCAGTCGCAGGCACCGAGCCGCTAGACGAAAGAAAAACAAAGTCCAACTTAGAGGGGCTGATATTAGTAGTCGTTTTTGATTGCGGTGGAAAAGGAACATCGAAACAACCGAATAAATCAGCTTTCAAAATATAAGGTGACATGACGAACGGCACTGAAGCTGACAAATTCTATTTCATAACAGTTACGATTCTCTAATTTAATTTTTTTGTCACCATTAATATGTTAAACTGCTAACCTCTGTGGGATAAGTGGGAGACCTGGGTTCGAGTCTCAGTCGTGTCGCTATTTTCACACTTGATATTCCTTCACTGATAATGATTGATAGCTTACTGGGGACCCTTCATTATGAGCCAGTTACATACGTGATGATGACATTTGTGAACTTATTTATACATATGTTTTGCAAAAAATAAAAAGTGTAGTATACGTTTCTTATTCTGATTTATACACTAAATAATAATGAAGAAAATTATGTGACAAGAATAAATAGGGAAAATGAGAATAGCTTTTATTGATAGAACTGTGATAAACAATGTATATTTGACATAATTAACCCCTTGAATAAATAAAATTAAATTTGGTAAAATATTTCTGTTATTTTTGGTAGAAACGACTTGATAAAAGAGCCCGTTATGCACTTGTGAAATTAGCCTGACATAGTTTCGTTCCTTCATAGATAGTGGAACTTTCGGTGTTTTGTTTCTGATCTCCTTAAATGTCATCAAGTTTTATTCAGCTTCTTTAATTAAATTTTTAATTTTAAAATTGATATAGCCAATTACTTCCGTGATATCAATCTTTATGATAGCTCTCAGCTTCCCAAGCAATAATCAAAATTAATCTCCAGTTTACGATTCTCATCATATCCAACAGAACCTCGTAATCAATAACGCGTAACTCTACCTTCTTATGCACACAAGAAAAACCTTAGAAGCTCAAAATATTGACGAGAATTACCCCGATGCACTTTGAAGCTTAGGCTGCGGGGGATCCATATCCCCCTCGTGGAGAAGATAGTTTAAAGGGGCATTGGCCATGAAATAAGCGTGGGTGGACTTGAAAAGGTTTCTGTGTAGGTATCACGTGAACAAGGCCTTAAGAACATGAGAAGTCGACGTGGGAAGAGAGGGTGAAAGTAAAAACCGCCGAAACACTTGACCCGAGTGGATCTTGGGCTGGGAAAGGACAGATGGCGCTACGGCTGCTCGGTCCGAAAGGACAGAGTGGGTCAAAGAGAGGGCAGCGGTCGAGGGAGAGACCTTACAAGGTGTGCGAGGGGGGATCGGCAATCCAAAGCCACCAGGACCCCGTCTCACCATCTCCATTTCTCCTGTTAATCCCATGGATTCGTCGGGGACGTCGCAGATCGGTTGCGTTACAAACGACTTTGGAATCACTAAGAATGCAGGCGAGGGGAGGCGCATTGTAAGAACCTAATTTTAGAGTGTTTTCTTTCTTGAGAGCGACCTTTTTGCACTAGGGGAGCGTAAATGGCGAGGTGCGTAATTTAATTAGAGCCCGTTTGGTTCATGGTCTTATTGGAAGAGAAGAACGTGGGAGGGTTTAAGATAGATACGAATACTCGTACGTTGATGGCGATTGGCGACTTTAGGCCCATATGGGCCTCCCTTCCATCTGGTCTTGTATGGCCTTATTATATGCATAGCTAAAATTAAAATAAAATGAAAGTGTGCGGAAAAAGTTTTTGCAACTTAAGGTTGACTAAGAAAAAATTCACGTTGCGGGAATCAGGGAGAGTGGGGAAGAAGAAAACACGCGAAAACACGGTAGAAAAAAATCATGTGAGAATACTACGTAATTTCCACAGAAGACTTTTATTCGACTATCACTGAATATAGAATTTCGGCCTCGAGAGTAACTCGAAATGTGTTTGTATTCCACGAATTCACCTTGGATATATTAATTTTATTATATAAGTAATTGTGCAATAAAACAGTTGGTTAAAAATATTAAAATTTTAAATAAAAGACCAAGAGAAGTACATATGAAAGAATACCAAGCGTAAAATATTACAAGGAAAATAGACGTTTGAGGAAATAAACATAATTACACGAATACTGTAACACAATAATACAGTAAATTTCCTAAGGAATCTTAGGATTTCACTAGTTTTGAAGTGTAAGCAAGATTACGTATTTAATACACTCTTAATCCAATTGAGAAGTAGTAATCATCGATTGATACACCTCCCTAAGTAGAGGAGACCACCATTATATCATTCACGATAGCATTTGTTATTGAGAAATCGTCGTTTCCTTTTTTTGCGATAGATTGTGTAGGATAGGAAATGCTACCATTTACCCTGGTGATGTATGCTGAAACTGCCGTGAGTGTAATTTTTTTGCTAGTAATGACTAAAGTTCAAAAAGCACGGTGGGTTACTCTTCCTTTTCTTTATATATGCCCACGAACTTTGAACGTAAAAAATCGAATATTTATGCATTCCATTACACATAAACAGCACAAAATGAAACAACGAAGAGATAGAGGTAATAGTTTACCATTTAGCCCCAGACTCATACGAATTTAAGTAAGCTCTATGTCACCTAGCAAAACATTTCCTTGAAAAATAAATTAGTAATCGCCATCAAATCATTACGCCAAGGAGTATCTAAAGGATGACAGGAGAATGTCAAATTGTGGTAGTTAGCGGTGGCGAACATTCTCAACTCCTCAACGGCCTTCCTCTGTGCATCTGCGTCGCTTAGGTAACGGTCGTAAACAAGACCTTAAGCATAACACCAAAACAAAGAGAGAGAAAGTGTTCAATAGAGAGAGTGCTCCGAAAGAGGATATAAAATATGTAGTTCCAAGGAAGAGGCGTAATTTGATCATATCGTTTACAGTATCATTCTCATTCGGTTGGTCATACGACTGGGCGATCGTCGTGTAAGTTAGCCCAGAATAAAAATACGTTGACTAGTGAAAGTGTCTTAATAATTACTCTTTCCGGTGGTAGAATTCACTACGACATATAACTGGTGTCAGGTATAAAAACTTGGGTTTCACTACGATAAAATATCCAAGAATATTGTGGGAAAAGACAGTATTTTTTCATTTTTCTCTGAGGAGTCCCATTTGGCAGCTGCTTATAGGATATATATTAGAGAAAGAATTAGTTACAGAAGAAATGTATAGAATGGACGGGCAGTTTCGGCTTATTTTGACTTTTTCACTCTAGTTAATGATTCCCGATTTCAACCGAAGTATATGAAATAGAGAACATGTACGCAATAAAAGGGAAGAATCTACCCCTAATCAGAAAAAAATTCTAATTCTAATGGATGAGATTGTCATGACGTAGATATTCTCATTAAAAATGTCCTCCCTGCGTTTTTCGTTGCGTTCTCAATTCTCTCATCACGGAGTATTTATCATTTGTTTCAGGGAAAATGAACTGTATGGAAGTAAGTGAAATTCACGCAAAAATAATCGAGTTACATCAATCCAGAGGAAGCTTGGTCGAGGACGGAGCCCGACTAGCAACCATTTATATGTCTCTTCAGTAACAGAAACGGAATTTAATTAAAAATCCATAAATCCAAGCTTAACCGGGAGAGATCCATTTCGAAAAAAAAAGAAATCTTTTTTAGTCGAGGCTAAACATTATACAGTAAAAAATAATTTGGTATTCATGGTAGAGGCTGGATCTTTCTAGAAGATAATATTAAATTTCATACAAAAGCAAAATAGGTAAATATTACGTTTTCTTTCTTAAAATTAACCAAAAGTCCACTTTTTTAGTTTTAATTGTTAACCGGAATCCTACATACTATTTTAGTCGCTTTCAGAATTATGAAATTTACGGAATAAAGCCTGATTAAATATTTACATAGCAGGAATTTGCTTCGTTATCCATCTATTTTACTTTTGATTGTTAGCCTTTTCTCTCCAGTCCGCGTTATGCTGATATAGGCTATCTTCGCTAAAAATGTTCAGATCGAATCAATTATACGCAATTAGCGGCATTAATATTCACGTTTTTTGGTTTACACAAATTATACTCATTTTTCTTGTATTTGGACAACCGACTGCGGCGGTGGAGTGGTTAGCACTCTAACTCTAAGCTCCCGGGTTCTAGTTCCGGCTAATTGGAATTTCTGGTTATGGTCGTGTGTGTTCCTCTAGTGCTACTGCTTACGCCTCTCCGGTAGTTGTCCAATGAATGGATTTTCGTGCGAGAACCGCAAAATACGTATAGAAGTAAATATCTTAAGTATTACGTTCCGAGAGTAGAACCTACCACAGATTATTTGGCTGTATATTATGTATAATATTATTATGATTTTATCAATATGTTCCTCATTTCCTTATCAAGGCATCTCGTTATCAATTCCTTTCACTCTCTTTTGCGCAAAGGTTCCCTAGGCAACTGCTATTCTTAATTGAAACTCATTTGTGCTCCTTCCATCCCAAGGAAGAACACTTCCCAAGTAAGATACACGTAATGTATCCAACTCTTCTAATTTATCTTGATCCACTCTGATCGTCAACATAGCTGTCTTTTCTTTAGTGAAGCTCATTACTATAGCTTTTTTCACTTTTATTTTCATCTGAAACACCCTCAATCGTTAAGCGCACTATACACATTCGTAAATTCCTTTCGGAATTTCACGCAATAGCTTTGTCATCTGCGTGTCAAACTGACTGCACTGCTTTCTCATTAACTATTGCTCCTAATATTATCGCTCCTTTAACTATTTCTTCACAAACGTCTTTCGTCATTCAGATTCCAGCTCACAATGTCGATTCAGCTCCATGTGCTCTTAAGAACCGACGTAACTTGATGAACTTTCCGTGAATTTTATTTATATCTATGTAGTTAATTTCCCAAGAATAAATGGCAAAAAGAATTACGAAAAGAATTGAAAACTCAACGAAATCATCATTGAAAGTTAAAGTTACATTCCTACTAGTTTACTGTACACAATTTCGTATCCATAGGCGTTAGAGATTTAAAAACACTCCGTAAGTCGTATTTCGGCAGGCTATACCCGCGTTTAGGGACAAACGGGAAGCTCTGGATTACCGATTTCTGGGAATTCCCAATGTAAATTTCAGAGACAATGATTACATCATCAGGAAAGGGAAATTTTTTTATCTCCAGAAAGGGAATTTTTTATCCATAGGCGACTTGAGATTTTCATAACTAGTAGAACATAATGAACGATTTTATTCAGCGGTAAGTTCTAAAAGATGCCCACGGAAAAACTGTGAATACTTACTGTTGATTAATTTTTTGGCGACTAACCCTAAAAAAATGTAATATTGTTTTGCAGAATTTCGGAAAAAGACATTATTTACAGCATGGGTTTCTAATGCAGGAAAGCTTTATTTATACGACCGCTTTCCACCTGAAAATGGCTGTTGGTCTTCAAACATGACTCGTTAAAAATGCCGTTGAAAGGGACACTGAACGATATTCTATCCCAGCCCCTAATACATCGTCTTCGCAAAAATATAACGTCAGTTTAAACCTCTCTCCAAACACGAACTCACTATCTCCGTCGTACGTTCGTCAGATAAAGGAGCCGGGAATAGTGGGAGACAATAAGAAGAAAGCTGGCGAGGCAATTTGTCACCGCATTTATGCTCCGGCGCCAAGATCCAGCTCACAGGTTGTCCATAGCCTCACAAAAACCGCAATTAATCATCTGATCTCGGTCGGGGAAAGTGAATTTTTGCATATGTTTGAGGGGCAATTTGAAGGAAACAGTGCGAAGCATGCTTATCTCGACCCATTTACATTCAGCCGAGAGGGGCGTGATGTCCAAGCGCGGCCGTATCTTGGCCACGTCCGCCGTTGTTTCTGTTTGTCTCCCGGCGATATGGTCGCCCGTCGACGTGAGCATCGCGCCCTATATCACGAGCAAGCCGTGCGTGCCGTCCGCACGTCCCATGTTTGCTTTTACTCCGATGGAGTCGGTCTCCGAGTAGGGAGAAAGTTAGAACTGGATCCCATCGTTTCGCCGAATCTCCATGGTTTTTGCGTCGAGTTTCCTTTTAAAATGCTACGACAGCGAGGGTCATGTAGCGCGTGTGCTCCCACTGGGACTCGAACCTGGGGGATATTAAGTGAATTCGAAACTAGATTCGGATGCAAGCCCCTATCCGAAGAACTGACGAAATCTCCTTTTGAAAATTCAAGTCCATCAGGTTCGAATATGGTAATAGTTCTTATTCGATGAAAGAATGCAGTCATTGATTTTAACAAGGCATTCTCATAAGTGATGAAAACAACGAAAATTTAAGTTGCAGTATGAAAACAGTAAAAGAACAGCATAGCAATGGAATAGCAACAATATGGTAACTTTTATGAATATATACTAATAATAATATCGTCAGGATGAGGAGATAAAATGAAACAACGTCGAATAAGAAACGGACATGTAAAAAGCTTGACAGGATCGGGACTCGAACCCGGATCTTCCACTTTCCGAGTGACTGCTCTAGCATGTTAGCTCAATTGGCTAGAGTAATCACTCGTTAGGTGGAAGACCCGGGTTTGAGTCCCGATCACGTGAGACTTTTTTCATGTCCGTCTCTACTTTTAAATATTTTGAAAGCAAAATAGGTAAATATTACGTTTTCTTTCTTAAAATTAACCAAAAGTCCACTTTTTTAGTTTTAATTGTTAACCGGAATCCTACATACTATTTTAGTCGCTTTCAGAATTATGAAATTTACGGAATAAAGCCTGATTAAATATTTACATAGCAGGAATTTGCTTCGTTATCCATCTATTTTACTTTTGATTGTTAGCCTTTTCTCTCCAGTCCGCGTTATGCTGATATAGGCTATCTTCGCTAAAAATGTTCAGATCGAATCAATTATACGCAATTAGCGGCATTAATATTCACGTTTTTTGGTTTACACAAATTATACTCATTTTTCTTGTATTTGGACAACCGACTGCGGCGGTGGAGTGGTTAGCACTCTAACTCTAAGCTCCCGGGTTCTAGTTCCGGCTAATTGGAATTTCTGGTTATGGTCGTGTGTGTTCCTCTAGTGCTACTGCTTACGCCTCTCCGGTAGTTGTCCAATGAATGGATTTTCGTGCGAGAACCGCAAAATACGTATAGAAGTAAATATCTTAAGTATTACGTTCCGAGAGTAGAACCTACCACAGATTATTTGGCTGTATATTATGTATAATATTATTATGATTTTATCAATATGTTCCTCATTTCCTTATCAAGGCATCTCGTTATCAATTCCTTTCACTCTCTTTTGCGCAAAGGTTCCCTAGGCAACTGCTATTCTTAATTGAAACTCATTTGTGCTCCTTCCATCCCAGGGAAGAACACTTCCCAAGTAAGATACACGTAATGTATCCAACTCTTCTAATTTATCTTGATCCACTCTGATCGTCAACATAGCTGTCTTTTCTTTAGTGAAGCTCATTACTATAGCTTTTTTCACTTTTATTTTCATCTGAAACACCCTCAATCGTTCAGCGCACTATACACATTCGTAAATTCCTTTCGGAATTTCACGCAATAGCTTTGTCATCTGCGTGTCAAACTGACTGCACTGCTTTCTCATTAACTATTGCTCCTAATATTATCGCTCCTTTAACTATTTCTTCACAAACGTCTTTCGTCATTCAGATTCCAGCTCACAACGTCGATTCAGCTTCATGTGCTCTTAAGAACCGACGTAACTTGATGAACTTTCCGTGAATTTTATTTATTTCTATGTAGTTAATTTTCCAAGAATAAATTGCAAAAAGATTTACGAAAAGAATTGAAAACTCAACGAAATCATCATTGAAAGTTAAAGTTACATTACTACTAGTTTACTNATAATTTAAAATGCACAATAAAACCTTTAACTTTCGACCTTCACTTGAAGGTGCGTTTAATCACAACATTTTAGTGTGCACAGAGGGCCTGATAAATTAATAGGCGAAGCTAACGGGGAAGTTATACATATAAAAAGCAAATGTATGTCCGCCCTTTCGTCTGTCCGTATAAAATACACGGAAAATTTGTAATTTTTTGGGAAATGAACAAACCATCCCTTTGACGGCAATTGTTGAATGTTGATTTGGTGAGTTATCCCTTATAAATGCACGGGGATAATCAGTTAGTTTACTTTTCCATAAGAAATGTACGTAAAGTAGGTTTTCGTTACCTGCAGAGGTTGTTTCTTTTACAGAAATAAATTCGAAAAAATCGTCGTACTAAATCAAGTGAAGTATTAAAAGAAATGAAAATGATCATATATTCTTATTTTAGTCGTGAAACATTGATATAGATCCCAAATTTTGAGAATTTTGATAAGATACACGGAACATTCGTAAAATTTGGAAATAAACAACCCATCCCTTTGACGACCAAGGAAATTGTTGAATGTTGATTTTATGAATTATCCCATATAAATTTAAGAGAATAATCAGTTTGTGTGGTTATTTATAAGAGATATACGTTAAGGACCAGATATATACGATAATAGATATATTTTAAATTAAACTAAGCTCCGTCATGCTTGATGTTGGCGTTTGCTAGTATATAAGAATTAGCGTCAGTCACCCGATCACGATCGGGTATGTGGTCGGATCGGGTAGGAGGGAAATATTAAGAAGCTTAAGAAAGATTCGAACTAAAAGGAGAAACTTATCAGAGGAAAAGGAGTTGGTTAATGAAAGTTGGTCTGAAAGACCTGAGGGCTTGGGAAGGAGAATATAGGAAGGGAGAAAGAACGACGTAAGCCGAAGGGTATAATTCTTAGAAGAAGAAAGATGAAAATGGGTTAAGAAAGTGAGTAAGACTCCGCGGAGGAAAGAGTAATTAGTGAAAAGGCGTTGGTTGAGGGAAGAATCGAGCAGAAGATGATCCTTCGCCGGAGGGGTTTTTATTTTCCCTCATGGGGATGCTCATGTTTCAGGTGTCCTCATCGACTTACAAACCAATCTGATGCTTCTCACGAAACTCGTTACTAGTATCATAATATTTGGGAACATCCTGACGGATTAATCCTCAGAACCTTACATCCTTTTCAGGCTTATGCTCGGCGGTATTATATGTAATCTGTGCTAGCCAAAGTCGGCCTGAAGAACCACTGAAGGATGCGGTAGCATTCTGAAAGCAACTGGGAGGTTATATCACTGTTTTTCTTCATTTTGGACGTTTACAGCATCTTCCGATAAAAATTATTCAAGTTCAGCTTACTACAAACTTACACATTACTAATATGACGTTGGTTTAAATGGAAGACGAGTCTTTTAATATCCATGTCGCACAAATACAGACAATTTATCATTTCTAATATATTTTTGGCACTTTTCAGCACGGAGGCAGGGCAACATTCACCTATCCGGGGTTCAAAACACCAAAGAAATTAGGCTCATGTATCGCTTTTTTAGTTGTCGTTTAAAAGTCTTCTTACTATGGAGCAAGTACTAATTACAGCGGTTTCTTGTGGTTGAAAAAGTAATAATAATATTGCCGAATAGATATTGTTGACCATACGCTAACGAGTAACAACTATCAAAAAGGAGAATGAAAATGAAAGATTATGCATGTAATTTCAGTCATATCCTTGATTTTATTTTAATTTAACTTAGTCTTGGTCTTTAACCGAGTCTCCACGGGAATATTTTACCATTAGTCGTGTTAAATATTAATGGTTTTTCACTTGATGTTTCCAATCTTCTCTTTAAGTCAATATATACAGAGTTACGCGGAAAGCTTGAGGACCCGAGAAATTACTCTTTCAACTTTAAATAAATAATAAACGCGATATATTAAATTGTTACCACAAACAGGGACAGCAATGGGTATGTATGAGCAATAAATGTATCTGAAATCGAAAAACCTACATCAATGTAAGACCAACGGCAAATTGGCCCAATTAATTATTAATTTGTAATATTTTCTTAGCTCTCTATTCATCTTATTAACTATTGATATGCCTCACTTATTCCTAATAACAGCACAATATGCTTTCTGAGTCAATATGCAATGAAAACCCATCGAAAATGTACAACAATGAGTTGTATATACTTGCTACGAGACATTATTATATTTTTATTTTATCTCCATAGCTCCTGTGGAATATATTGGGTGGCAAGGAGAAATATATTTCTGGATCATTCGACCGAGAAACTGTAATTCAGGTCCTTTCATATTTCCTATTTCGTTTATATTTTTCAATTATGGATGTCAACAGACTGGGAAGAATTAAGCTTTCTGTCACCTCGTATGAATAATGATCGTAGTAACTCATGTTATGAGTTATACACATTAACGTGCTGCGCAAAGTGATATATACTATTGCTTTGCAATAGCACAGGAGCTTTTTTTATTGGAGCTTTTAAGCATTCTCTTGGATGCTGTGGATGGATAAAGATCAACATGAAAGCTATCCAAAACTTTCTATTGTATAACGTTGTTATTGCATTTAAGAAATTCTGTCAAATCAATCAAATCAAATCTGAAATTCGAAAGTAAAAAACACGGACGGAAAAAAGAACTGAGAATTCATTACTTGAAGTGAGCTGGAATTTTCAAACCAAACCCTGGATTCAGTTCAGTAGAGCGCTGATGACTACTTTCCTACTTAGAAACAGAGAATTGTGTGTGCAACAAATCGACCGTTTCATAGTTTAAAATGTTCATTCTACTATTACACTAATTTTTAAAAGAAAACGTTTTAATCGTTTAATTCAGAAGCTAACTCGTAAATTGGTGCCAATATCCTTACTTAATCGAATGTTATTTTAACCATTGTTACGTTGACAGTAAACCTGGGAGTTTATATAATATAAGCGATGCGTTTAATTTTAATTTTATATAATTTAAAATGCACAATAAAACCTTTAACTTTCGACCTTCACTTGAAGGTGCGCCTTTAACTATTTCTTCACAAACGTCTTTCGTCATTCAGATTCCAGCTCACAACGTCGATTCAGCTTCATGTGCTCTTAAGAACCGACGTAACTTGATGAACTTTCCGTGAATTTTATTTATTTCTATGTAGTTAATTTTCCAAGAATAAATGGCANATTCATATAGAATTTAACAAGTAAACGAAACGTTAAATAAAGAAAGGCAAGCCTCATGAATTACGACAATATTGGGCCAACTAATAAATCTCCTGAGGTTTTGAAAGTTTGCATTATCTTAAGCGGAAACACGCTTATTTTGGCAAACAGAGACCAACGCAAAACCCTTTACTCCTCCGTGAGAATATGGCAATTCCTCGAAAGAGGATGTTATTTAGAACTCGGAGAATACCTGAATTTCAACCAAGAATAATCCATCGACTGAAATACGCGCATTCGTTGCCTCTAAGAAAGAAGTGGGCACTAATGGAGAGGATTTCGCAAATACGGGAGATAGACTGGTGCAAATCCTTGGATAAGAATGCCTCTAACTTGGCCCATTTATCCGTAAAACAAGGCGCTGTGCAGGATTCGAATTGGAGAGAGAGACAATCTACGGGTGCGTAAGGAAGCGGCGTTCCTCAGCTTGTCGATTCACTAATGGCTTGGGACGGTCCCAATTATCCCGCGGGAATTGGAACAGTTTTAAGCCATCCGATTCTTTCCCAGAGTTCGCCGGCCGATCAATTTATATTTTAATGAATGAACGCCGTCTTCCTGCGAGATATAATTGCTCCGCGTCAGGTTATTAAGTGGTGAGAGAAGTGTTCGCAAGTTGGAGGACCGTTTCCAAGCGAAATTCGAGACGAAACTGTTTCGTATAAAAGGATATTATTATCATCATCCCGGCGGATTTTTTTCTTTGCGAGAGCCTCTTTTTTTAATACGGGATTAAATGAGGAGATCCTTTCTGGGGAGGATAAACCTTTAAAGACTTGGCTTTCTCAAATAAATGGGCGTAAGGGATTCAATTTTCTGGCTAAATGCAGGCATTAAAAGTTTTAATGTACATCCTGTTACGTATATAAAGGCGAGCCGAAATTGCAGCCCAAATGCAATGCTTGAATTTTTGGGCTCATAAAATCGAGCACCTTTCAGTTCTGGCGTTAAGTTTCATCGACTTGCAGATCCTGGGCTGATTATCGTCTTCATTTGTTCTGAGTTGGGACTCACACTCTGAAACAGGTTTTATGTGGTCAAATATTTGAAATTATGTTTTTCATTACCAAAAATCGATTACTTATATCATAATACATAACTGAAAGTTCTTACGTGTTGCTGCACACGGTCTCCGATAATGGAAGAAAGAAAAGGAAATGCCATCACATCCTTAGTGTTAAAAATCTTATGAATCCAATCAATGATTTTCCTTCAACGATCTAATTACTCATGAAGACTCCGGTTTAAATTTTTTATTTTTGGGAATTTTCAACCCTCGATCAACCATAGAACACGGAAACTTTGAAACTAATTGTTTCACTTTTATGTAATTTTTTGGATAAAAAGCGGAATGTATGTACTTTATTGACCACGACTTTGTGGTAGTTTTCCATTATGAAGATGAAAAATGACCCATGGAGTGGAAACCATGTTCGTAGAATAAACTTTATGTGATAAAGATAAAATTCTGGTTTCCATTTTTCTCTTTCGTGGATAAATGACGTTAATAAGGTATCAAACTTTAATTTCATATCAACATTAAGTGGCCTATTTCGCCTTTATGATCAAGAAATAGCATTTGTGGCCCATAGTCATGAAACATTTGATATAATTTTTCGTGATTATTAGGAATGTTGCTTTCGCGTAAACCCTTCTCATTGCCATACATTTCTGCTGTCGATTAGGCATGAATCGGAAATGTGGGCTTATATGAAAATAATATCGAGAGTACCGACATTTTGCTATTTCGCGATATTTTGTCATAAAATACACTGGATATATTTCTTGCCATCTGTTTTCTTTCGATTCGATAGTTAGGATGGAACGACACAATATTACACGCATCCAGATCCTATAATATACAATTCTACGTTACAATAAGCCCCTTTTGAACGGGTAAATTACTTGTTATTCTTTCCGTTGAACGATCACTGGAAATAGTATAACAGAGTTATAATTAGTGAAATACCCCGTGCAAAGAGGTAATCGTTTTTGATTGGAATCTTTTAAAACCAAGTAATAAAAGCATGAATTTAAAGAAATGGTTTGTAAAACCAAGTAGGAACATGGGGTGTTCTCATGTATGGCTGTGAAACGCGAGCTACAGCAGCAATAGATGAGACAATTATAAGTAACGGAGCTTTGGAAGCATGATAAAAATAAAGTTTACAGACCGAGCAACTAATGAAGAAGTCTTTCTGCGACCGAATGAAGAGAGAGTTCCATGGAAAACTTTGGTGAAGAGAAAATGGGAATTTCACGGGCACATTCGGAGGCATTGCAGTCTGCCTTGGACAGTTTGGAAATAATGGTGGAAGATAAGAATCGAAGTGAAGGGCAAGGCTTGAATAACGAGGTTAAGGTAATGATAAGTGTTTAAGTCTGGAAATACATGGAAATGAAGTGGCTGGGTGTAGGTTGGTAAGGAAAGCTTAGTAAATCACTCCTACGAATGGTATTCCATCTGGAAATAGTAACCGGCCGTAATGGCAGAGTAATTGGCTTAGTATTAGCTAACTAGCGTTGCAGCCCCAATGTTCCAGGTTCGATTCCCAGTTGGTTGGATTTTTCCAGTGGGTGAATTGTTCTTTGTGGTCGTAGATTATTGTATGTATTAAAATTCTTTTAACTGATGTTACGTATCATTATAGAATAGGCAACATTCCATCGATGTATGCAACCCATACCGCGCACGTTGTAAAGACGGATAAATCTACAAATGGATTTTATTATTTTGGATTCCGTCCCATCATTCCGCTGTACTGCTGTAGTAAAGAAATTCTTCGGAGAGTGATTTTCAAGGCTAAACTTAGTATGATCTTCCTTTCTATCGAAATTATTCCTTCATAAAATTTCTTTTTATTACATTTTGAAATCATCATGTTTTTCGAGTGAACCATTAAATCTTTTGTATTTCAATAGGCAAGTTTGAGAATTATTATTCCATACCTCTTGTGTATATTGCCTTTACGTAGTTACCGATACACAGATGGATGTAGTCGGTTATTTTCTCAAATTATCTTTTGGGAGGTTTCTTTTGTTTTCATGAAGTATTAAATATTCTCCTTCTTTTCGTTTATGGTCATATTCCTCAAAATATTGTTTTTCAGCTAATTTTATTTTATTCGTAGTTGCAGAACTCTCCTCTTTATTGCATCCTTGTCCCATTGGTAATCTAAATATTCTACGAATTCTCCTCTCTGGTATTCAGTAATACGTCGGTGAAGATATGAGCTCAATAAGAAATTCCAAGAAAATTCTAAGTAAATGCTTTCAACACGCATAATTCCTCTGGTGAAATGGACTGCTTAGAAAATCAGACCTCATCCTCATGAATAGAATTCTAGCTAATCATTCTGAGCTGCTTCAGCCACATTACATAGCTAGATAACATTCGAAATGAAATTTCTCTGCTTGAACTGCAGTCTCGATTAACCAGAATCATATGTAATATGGGATTAGCTCTCGACGCGTAGCCTGATACAAGCAGCTCTGCAATTGATAGGGTACCGCTTGAGTAGCCACGTGATGAAGGCAGGGTTATATATAGAGTATTCATCTTCTAGGCTTCTTTCAAGATACGTTTCCCAGTTGCTGCAAGATATGGGAGGCAATTTATTCTTCATCTTCATGGCTTGAAGTTAGGTACAGTTATTAATCCACCGTATGAATAAAATTAGAATACATTTTAAATTGGTATGTCAAACTTTTCCCTGTTTAAAATAAAGTACGCGTTGTTTTTATTGTACCACATCGTTTTTAAATTCCACTACGAGATAAAACAGATATGTGCGAGGAAGCGTTAGAGGTGAAGTTTGATAATATTTACCGATTGGAATGAAATTCTATATGATTTGGGTATAATTTAAATAATTAATGTATTGACTTTATGAACATTAAATTATCATGAAGAAAAACCCAAGTTCAAATTGCAGTTTTACGTGTTTACGCTCTCATTAGTTTTCCTGGTGAAAAGGGATCCACCTAAAATTTAAGAAATTTAGTGAAATAATCAACTGTGATCATCACGTAGTTCAGCATATTAAACTACTTTCAATTTGGAAGATTCTTAAAGATACTTCGACATCCATAAATTACTTCTCCTTCCAGTGCCACCCCTATCGGAGATTGGAGATAATCATGGCCAATTCATCTTTCTTTTTCCCTCATCTAAAGAGTTCAGTGGAGTTGCAGTTAAACCACTTTTTCAAATTTTCCATCCAGGAAATTCTTTTTTTCTACCTCTGCTTCGCTTCCCTTCTATTTTCCTTGCAAGATATTCCTTTGTAGTTCGTATTTCACGCCTCCTATAATGTGACCGAAATACTGGAGTTTCCTGATGTTAATAGTTCTTAAAACTTCACGTTCTTGGCTTAGTCTTTGTAGTACTTCAGCATTCGTTACTCTTTCTATCCATGATATCCTTATATAACACCATAATTCAAAGGCTTCAATTTTCTTTACATTATTCCTATAAAGGTCTAGATGTAAGTTATTTTACAACTTTCAATGACATATTTCAATTCTGTTCCTTTCTTCGTGCATTTTTCTATCCTCATATACATGGGTGTTGGTGTCAGTAGGAATGTGATCTAAAGGTCTTAATCTCTCAAAGTATGGTATAGTTATTTTCATTATAGCCACGAAAGATAAACATCTTGCACGACACGTTCTTGGGTCTAACATCTGAAAAGGTGATCTCCTTGAAAATGAAACGGGCTCAAAGGATGGCATTTGTTTGGAAGGGAATTAATGTATTTCATAGGAAAAATACTGTTCAAGTATACAATAGCTAGATAATAGCTTCAAACTCTTATTACACTCGCTTGGGGTGACTTGAAATGAAATGGGAGCAGTTTAAAAATGGGGCTGATTAATTTTCTCTGCTTTAATTCTTTCTGATGGAATTCGATAATTTATCGCAGATCACGTAGTTTCTGTGACGGTGACGGAAATGGATATATTTTCTCTTTAAGAAAGATTGATTGCAACCCGTTTTCTCTGAAAATTTTTCGTTTTGTTGCCCACTTTTCTAGTCTTCTCAAATGAAAATCTTTCTAAAAAGTGACATTGTGTTGGTATTACAAATAAAAGGAAATATTAAAAAAAATCTATTATTTTAGGTGATTAAATTGAGGAAAAACCTACTTTAGTTACAGCTTTGTCACAGTATGTTTTATTCAAGTAATAGAAAATACAAATGAATAAGCATTAATGCAACTTTATCTCTGGTTAGGATAATAGAAATTTAAAAATGGTCGCGATAGTTTCCAGAGTCACCGGCTTTTAAGCAGCCTCGACCGCCTGAAATGCTCACTCTATAATGAGTCCTGGAAAATAGACTAAGAATATGTTACGACATTTTGGGGTGTGGCCAGATTTGTTAAAAGGCGTATTGAGAGTATTTACGGTTTAACATTTTATTGAAAGCCATAAAACGGGTACGAATGATTCTTGTCAGGTTGGAAGATCTAAGATCGAGATGGAATGAACAGAAGTAAAGGAAAATTTCAATTTATCGCCAATTTTCGAAATACATCCATTCTCGCATAATCACGAAAATCTGCGGGTGGTAACGAATTGTCACCGCAGTTATCTTGGTTGAAATACTCACTTTAAACTGAAGCGTTGCCATTTGGGCGGGATCAATTACTTAACCGAGGAAAAAATATCGAAATCAATCTCCTTCTCGAGGGATCGATATCTTTCAATCGACCGTCCCTCGTCTCCCTCGAATCAAGACCACCTCCTTTCTCAAGCCTACAGGCGACGAAATAGTGCAAAGGCTTTGATGGCGAAAGCTACCCGACTGGAACTTAATGCTGGAATGGATGTGGGTGGGGAGCTCCTCCTTCCTATTGAGATCCCAATGGGCTCAGCTGCATCGGAAGCTCTCATTGAGATGTCTCCGGACTAATACTTTGTTGTCTCGTGACAGCCCCACGTTCTCTTTAATTCGACGTGGAATTCATTACAGAGGATATCTAGCGTTTCAAAGCTTTCCTCGCGAATCCTCGCGAGAAGGAGAGAGATCTTTCGTTTGAGAGAGAATCACAACTGGAAAAGGGTTGGAAGTGGAAGGGGCGCAAAGAGACTGCAAATGAGGAAGAAAATGCGAGAAAGGGAAAGGGATGAACGAGAAGAGGAAGAATTAACATTTACACGGTTCCCCTGAAAGCCGCCGTTGACGTATGGCAGTGGCACTTTGGCGCGTAATTATTCCGTACACACTTCTCCAGTTTCGTGTTGTCTTCCAAGTTCTCACACCATCGTCGCTGGTGTTTTTAAGAATGATTCTACCTTCTTAGCCAGTTCTTTTCGGGGATTTTAAAGGTGGATGTATCTTATTGCATATATTCTCGGGAAGGGGCGTATTTGGAACCGTAATAATTGTATTTCATAATATAGTTTTTCTGATTATTTTTATGTACATTTTTTTCAAATTGTTATGTCTATGAAATAATGTACGTGTACGATTTTCAGATGTGATTAAACCTGCCTTTTCCTTAATAATTATGTAATTTTCAGTAGGTTTCGCAGGGTTTTTACACCCCCTTTCTTCAGGGTGTTCCCTGCTGTGGTATACTTTTCCCTAAGTGCAAACTTTGGTTTGGTTGGTTCAACTATGACGGAAGATTATATGTAAAAATTTCTATTCTTCAATATAACCTTTAGATGATATTATTATAACTATTATCTTTTGAGTCGTTTATTTCCTTGTACGTTAAATATGATTAGCTCTCGACGCGTAGCCTGATACAAGCAGTTCTCACTTCCGCAATTTGAAGAGTTTCTAAATCTTGATTTACCATCCTTCATTCATAGAGGTATTTCTTGTAATATTCAGTCACTCATTCACTCATCTGATACACTCATTAGCCTCTAAGGCTGGTAGGATCCTTATCTCTCCTTAATAAGCTACCGAAAGCTCTGTAGAGGGAATGAGGAACACTAGAGGAAGTAAGGAATGAAGTAGTAAGCTTCCAGGGAAGTGCTGGGTACTAACCCTACGAATATCACATTTCATAGCATTCAATAAGGTTTAAACAAATGAGTTTTCTTATTTAACATTGCATCAGTTGTTTCATGTTGTATCACGCAAGCAAAATACCGAGACAAGAGAAAATGAAAGGTACATTTACCTCTATCCGGCACCAGAAGAAAACTAAGACTAACAACGTAGCCCTTGCTTCAATAATAGTTTCAGATAAAGCTTCGCTTATTAAACGGTGTT
Source organism: Ladona fulva (assembly GCA_000376725.2). Lineage (NCBI taxonomy): Eukaryota > Metazoa > Arthropoda > Insecta > Odonata > Libellulidae > Ladona > Ladona fulva. Next base: position 752,340 of record KZ308610.1, read on the forward strand.
CGCATTGTTAATTGAATGAACCTGACGTTGCAATATCTGATAGAATTTCGTAATGAATATTATCCATCCGATAATATATATTTTTATTTTAAATAACGAGGTTTCAGTTAAAAATATACGAACGGTCTTGTTTCATTAATTCCATTAAAAAATAGACTTTAATTAAAAATACGGTTTTAAATCAGCTGGAATTTAAAACTGTGATCCGTGAGATCGTATAAACCACACCTTTTGCCAAATTTGACAAAAAAAAGCCCAGCCAGCAAAGATAAGTATGTTACTCTAGTTTCACGCACATATAATTACTCAACGAATAAAATATGTTTAAAGTAATAAACGTTCCTAACATTAGTACTATCACCACATTTATCATCTCACATTCACGTTTTTGATTACATCTCTTGCAAATTAGTGCATCTGACTGTTTCGTAAATTCTCATAGTTGCAGAGAATTGACTACTGAATTTAATTCCATGAAGGAAATAAATCAGAGGATAATGTATGTACTAACTAGTATATTTTATGTATATTATGAATTAACCGGTTGAATCATTCCATTATCTATTAAAATTGCACTGATTAGAAAAATAGACCGAGAGAAGATTGGTTGCATTTTTAATATCCGTAATAACGGTTTTGCATTATCTTTATTCCTTTGGTATGGCGTAACAATTATTCCATGTTTATTATTTCCTCCATAATACCTTGTTTGAATAATTGACGGCTAAAGTATTTTATGAGACTATTTCCCCCAGCGAGACACGTAGAATAATAGCTCCAAGTTGAACTGGAGGAAAGGCTGATTTATTAGAGCGATAGAGCTTAAAATGGGGCATCAAAGTTTTTTGTCTGGAAAAGCTACTAAAATGGCATAACCCTAGCAAGAACCAGGGAGCGGGTCACGCCAAACACTAGCCACCCCTTACTTATTTCAAATCGAACCTCGGGATGTAAAGCTTATCAAATTAGTCGAGCAAAGATTGGGACGCTAACTCTGGCGAAGGAAGCCTTCCGCGAGTACATAAAAGGACTCCGAAACCCTTTTCTGCATTAAAAGTTCAAATATACGCTCCTGACCCAGATGAGCCTCGCGAAGGAAGCAATTTAGAACTACTTCGCCCCGGCATTCGGTCCCACCCGATGCGGCGATATCCTTGATGCACGGTTTTTAAATACACATCGCCGCTCTAACGATTCTTCCCCAAACCGTTCCGTGAGATATAAACGTGCGGGTAAATTAGCGTAGCGTAAGAAGCTTACGGCGACCCATCTCGTCCGATGGATGAGGTGCCGTTCCCGAAACGTGGAACGGGGGAAGTGTCGGAGGAGACTGATGACGTACGACGGGCGGAGGGGATTTTCTCGAGCTTTGAAACATTAAAAAGAGCGATGTTGGGGAAGAGGAAGGCGCGCGTGAAGGAGTTAGATGCCTGGAAGGCCGCTACGGAGTAATAATGCATGTTGAGCCGAGGAAGAATCGAGGGGGGGTTCAATCTTCCTATCTGCCCTCGGTTAAAATCCTTAATGCCTCCTCCCCCTTTCCGCGAGGACACAGTGCTCTTCCTCATAAGACCATGTATCTCCCGCTTTATAAAGGCCGCGTCCATCTTATCGCCTTTCATCAACTCCTCTAAAACTTTTCGCTTCCTCATCTGCCCACTCTTCTTCGCCTCCGTTCCTGAAGGCGCTGGCACCTTATCGTATAGTTTGTCCCTTTTTCTAGTCATGTTTTACTCTGTGAGAAACTGCTGATTATCAATATGCGGCAGCTGCTTATTCTGAGGGGCAATGCCGTTTCGGGATCACTTTCGAATTCTCTTTAAGCCACCTTTTCTCTATGCAAAAACTGATTAGGTCTCCTCTTTCGGTTTCGCCAGCAGCGATGCCACTTAGTTGTAAGTTTGGAACCTTTTTAGGGATCGTTTATTTGTAATGATCATCTTACTCCTTTTCCTTCATACGCTGAGCCATTTTGGTATTATTTCCGGCTCGTAAGAGTGATATTTTTCCCTGAGGACGTTCCACACAGACCTGCATCTTTTATCATTCGCCAAAGGTGAGAAAACAAGGTCACGAAAGCCTGATTTATTTGAGCATTATTTTTAGCTAAAAATGTATTAAAAACTTTTTTATCTCTTAAATTAACTGGTAGCGGATCCATTGTGATGAACATCACGGGTTCCACCCCTGTGGAAGCCCATTTATACTCTGGTTTGTGGAAGGAAGACATTCCAGCAGTAAAAGTAGTATCAAAACAGATAAAGGTTATCTTCGTAAATATTAAATCTTATACGCTGGCCCAGTAGATGATGAGAATAAATGATGGCTAAAGAAATTCTATAAGTTAAACATTTTATAGAAGGGTTATTTTGGAAAGGGGTAAATATATTATATGTCTCAAGGATAAACAGAATTTAAAAATAGCGGCATATCTCCGTCTAGAATCTTGATATGCCCCTTTTCCGGTTGGAATTCTAACCATTGAACTACCATTTCGCGTGAGAATGTCAGTTCGGATACAGGTAGACCTGGGTTCGAGTCTCAGTCATGTTGCTATTATTATCTTCTGTCTTTCCTTGGCTTTTAAGGTGCACGGCTCATTGTGCAAAGTGAAACACCTTCCCTTCATTCTTTCATTGTTCGTCTTTAGGAAAATATTCATCCATTCGGGGTATCTGGGAGCGTTTAATTGACTTGAGATGCAGTAATATAGGTTGACGAATTCTTACTTAATACGAGTCCTGTGCCATAGGTCTCTCCAGAATTTTATTTTCTTATTTTTTGTAGTTGCTAACTATACTTCCGTATTTATTTTGACTACAGAGAGGAAGTGTTGCAACTATATGCTGTTGTTCATGGACACAAAGTCCTGAATACGAAAAGTACAATTATTGCATACGCCTGCTGGTGTGTAGTAATATCTTAGCACTTATCCTTACGGCCATCATATACTTATTCCGTGTATCACTAACTAGCCTATTATTGTAATTGAATCCTTTAACAGTTGATACCAATATAATCTTCCTAAGCGAAGCTTATGTCTGCAAGAGATTCCAATGAATTGCAGATTAATGTTAGTATACGTTACAGCAGAAACGAAACAACGTCACAAAATATATTGCAGCATATTGAAAAACAATTGAAAATACATTAAAAACGTGAATTTAAGAGTGAAAATATATCTCATTAAAATGTACATAAAGAGAATAACAGAACACATTTACCAGTGGTACATACATTTCAAAATAATTTTGCCAGTCACATGACTTTATTAATTAACCAGGTCTTAAATTCCTTCCGAGAGTAAATTTTGATATTTTGGGTACACCCCAGTTCATAAGGCTGTGCAGTTTTTTTGTAGCTGCAATAAGTCACGAAGTGAACCCAGTAATTGCAGACATTAATTTTGTGGGAGGTACGTAATTTACTTGCGTCGATCATGAACAGCACGAGCGTACTCAAAAAATGGAAGGAATGATCTGTTGATAGTTCTTCAGAAAAATTAAGACTGCCTTTGAAAGCCTAAGTGGGTACTCCTGCTAGTATTTTGCACTTTCAGCGCGTCATTAACGCTGAGCTCGGTTCCTTTCTAGGTTGATGTCGAGTGTTACACAATTCTCAAACGGCAACACCGCTTCCAATCCCCTCTCTCTCATTTCCTCATCCTCTATTCACCTCTCCTTCCACCCTCCCGCCCCCTCCTCATCCTCCATGAATTGTTTGCCCTGTCATTAATAACTCGTTGTCTCCTTGCCTCCGTGCACGCGAGCGGGGCTGAAGGGGGTGGAGGGAAGGGATGGGCAAATGGGGGATGTTGCCTCCCCGCCCAGAGACGTGTATAACGACGCTTAAGATATTGAAATGGCACGGGGGGTGCGATCCTCGTTCCCGGGAAACAATAATTCCCCTGTAATCGGATTTTATTTCGCCCTCGCTAATGAAACGGCAGGGATAATTGCTGGTAATGATCGCTCGCTATTACAGATGACTCCCCGCCTCATTTTTTGGCTACAACGGCGGGTGGGGAAGATGAGGGTCTTTGTTCTTTTTCGCCACATCCGAGATGCGCCGGGAGAAATGTCGATTTACCGGGAAGTTCCCATCTTTTCGGCGCGCGGAATTAATTTTCGCGCCGACTATAACTTGGGCGCTCCGCGATCGCGCGAATAAACATCAGTGCGGCGGGAAAAGGTTTTCTTATGACGAACTTCTCATTTACCTTACGGCGCCGGGGCGAGTTTTCTGGATTGTTTCCCTCCAGAAATGGAGCGTTTTGCATGTTTCCCGAGTCCTAGTGTTTGTGTTACGAGCGCTAACAGTTCGGAAAACCGCCGGCTAAAAAGGTTTTTCTGACCCAAATAAGCTAGAGTTTTGCAGTTTGCGTCGCGTTAGCTTTAGTGCTGGGGTTCGATTCTTCTGTTGCCTCGAGTAAATTGGCTGCGATCATCGCCTTCTAAGACGCTTATGAATGTATTTGGGTTAAGTGTTAGATATCGTAGCGTTCCTCAGTAGCTGCCGTAGCTTCGTTAAACACGGATCTGGTCATGTGGTACGATATAAATTTCCAAGGAGAAATGGAAGCGAAAAATATCGACATGTAAGGGATTTGAACCCAGGTGTCCCGCTCGTTGGGTTTTAAACCATCTTGTTCTATGTGTTAAGATGCAAACTATCCTTATTCCATGCAGAATTTAATTCATTTGTAACTATATTAATAGTTTATCAATCAGAAACTATTTATCTATCCACGAAATACATTGAAAGCAATCGGCTGTACGTGATTAGAGGTTTTAATACGCTAGAATTGAAATCGTAGATATCGGTAGTTCGGAACTTCCCGTTTGTCACCAAATGCGTGCTCCATCTGCCAACATACGACTTACGGAGTGTTTCTAAACCTCTAACACAAAAAAAAATCCAAGAGCGTGGAATTTGGAATATCCCTACAGCGGAAAGTGAACTGGTTAACTTGCCAAGGACTGATATGCACTGGGATTTATCGTATCGTACTTGTAGTGTTGAATTAAGGAGCTTGTATATTCCTAAGCAAGCTAATGGCTGTTAAGACAGGATGTGTTACGCGATACGGTTCCTTCAAAGCCTTTCTGAAGAGCGCCTTTCGCCGCATCTTCTCGTGTCCATTAGCGAATCGGTAAGAAGCAGTCTATCTGTGGCCTATTTTATCCTCCTGAGTTCTCTTGCGCTACAACCTTATTAGCCGGTGGCTTAGCGGGTCTTATGACTGCAGAGGGGGCGGGGGTATAGAGAACGACCCCGAGGGATTAGCCAAAGGGGAGGGCCCTTGGTAAATGGGTGCGCAGGGGAAGGGTTTCTTCGTCACCCGAGAACGACGGTGACCTCGCCCTCTTCTCCGCCTCACTTCCTACGCCTGGCGACCTTTTTTGGCCTCGGGACACTGCTGCCACCTTTACTGAGGCGTTTAGGGTCCCCCCTTTTCTACCTCTTAGTCTTTTCTCTTCCACTAGAAATGACACTTCGGAATGAAGCCAAACGTAGCTCTAGGATCCGCATGTTTAAGTTTCAGGGTTGTATTTTTTCCCTCTTTTAATTGGTACGTGTTAATTTTTTTTGAGTATGAAGGAGGTGACTCGTTAAATCCATATTGTTATTATTACTATTATTATTCATTTAATTCGCCACAAAATGACTGTTTTGGGAACGGACTGATGTCAAGTTCCATATGGTTGGAAAGATTATTAATCTTCAATTAAAAATATTCTAATTAAGTGTTACGTACCCGGGACTACTGCTTTTTTAATGAAATTAAGTTAATTTCAACGGTTAATTTTTCAAACTGGTTTCCAATGTTTTGGGTACCACCCCTGTTGTTCATAATATTACTATTATTCTTGCGGAGAGGTTAGGCCAAACTAACTTCTCTCTGATAATCTCTGTAAGTATCACATGATGATAATGTTACACTAATAACAACAAATAATTGGCTATAATAAAATAACTAAAACCTATAAAAGTAAATCAATAATTCTAAACAATCTTACAAACATGTATAAGAAAATCGTTATTCCATTTTGGGGAAAACACTCCACAACTGAAGCTTTATGGAAAAAAACCACGATGCGCGAAAATATCCACACAAGAATAAGAGCGAAAAAACGGGTAATAAATGCACTGCAATTAACCGTTTGGCTGCGGGAAACGTACTTCTACGTTTTCCTAAGAGGACTGCGGGAAAAACGTATTTCTACGTTTTGACCTGCTCTCTCACCCCCGTTCTTGTCCTTTCCCAATTTTATGGCCCTGCCTCTCAAGTAGACACCCAAAGGCTCACTCTTCTGTATTGTTCTAGATTGGGAAAATCCGAGGGATTTCGCACTTCGGGGGAAACCCAAATTTTCGATTTCTGAATAGCGGATTTACGAAATTAGTTATAATTGATAAAAATCAAGATATTTGCGAAGTGTTTGGTATCAAAATGATCAGCAAAGTGCAAGGAAAGTAAATTCGGACTGCTTATACAAAACAAATTTCTTATTCAATATATTATATATGATACCAACCATAATTTCTAAACAATAACCACTGACCGCACCCTTAAAGGTAAGGTCGACCCGGATTATAAGGGATAACTACCAGGTAGGACTTGCCTGCGCCTCCAGTACTCCTGTTACTTTTCTCCCGCACACAGATGTAGAAAAATTTGAGGGTCCCGCAGCTAAAGGGTTAATGGAGGATGTAGATGATATTCAACACTGTATCGTCACGCGTGGTTCATCGACACACATTCCATTAAAATATTTTGAGAGCTAATGGAGACTTTATTCTAAAATATCATGAAAAGTATACGAGAGACTTTCTATTCCTATGAAAAACTTAACAAAACCTTAGATTGGAAAAAAATGTCAGAAGAGTGGACTCATAGTGGAAGATTATTGTTAGATTATGAGAGGAAAGTAATGTTTAGTGTTGAGGTTCGATATTTAGAAGAATTTAGCCTGAAGAACTGTGACAGACCGATCTGAATATCTATTTCGTGCTAGGAATTAAATTATAACACCAGCTAATTAACAATAAGTTTTAGCCAGTCCCGTATTAAAAATCCACGGTAAGTGGCAGGTGCTGCTCCTTATAATCTGAATGTGAAATTATAGAGCCGCTGGGCTTGCATGAGATCAATGGGTTAAACTTCTTAATGTTAAGGTAACAAAATATAAAGGAACTAGTAAACGCCCCCGTCAAGCATGACGGGAATTAATTTAGTTTAAAAATATATCTATTATCGTATATATCTGGTCCTTCTAAGCAAAAAATAAATATCTCTTATGAAAACATAGAAAAGATGAAATAGTTTTCCTGGGGGTTTCAGCATCGTAGAAACACAATGCAGTTTGTTTCAGACCTCTAAGTCGAACCGATTCCGAAATAAATAGGGGGACGGACAGACGGACAGACATTTGCTTTATATATATATGATGAGAAGAATAAATATACCCTATATTGGCGAAGTTAGGCTCATGTTGACCTCTCTCTCACCTAACCCCCTAAGTCGTTTTTATATTTAATGCTTACAGATATTAATGAAAGGAAAGGTTGGTGTAGGAAAAAAATCCTAATAACTTAATGTCGACGAAGAAAAACCCTGCAGGAGGAACAGGGGAAAATCCAGGGAGATGAAAAAAATGTAGATGAGGTACTGTACCATAGATTACCGGCTGACGCAACATCACATTAACTAGATTTTAGTATTTGAAAACTAGTTCATACTAGATTGAACGGGACGAAGCTTTCTTTAGTGGCAAATTTGATGTTAATGTCTCTTCTTGCGTGGAATTCAGCGGGAGGCGGAAATGCTGGTGAAACTCGACGTATCATATGATCAAGAGCCTGTCGAAAAACAGATGAGTAATGATCAAAAGTTAATTGCTGAAGCCAGCCATCTGGATCCCTTGATGTGCAAACTCTTCCTGGAATGCATTCCCTGTCCCCGGTTATTCTCTCTCCCACTACTTCCCTTGGGATCTATCCACTTCCCCTCCCATCCTTAAAGCAGACATCGAGTATCGCCGCTTTCGACTGAGGCAAGCGGATTGAGTCGTCAACGCGGATGCTAACGTCGAAAACACATTAGCGGAGCAATTACTCGGACGGGATGGTTAAAGGCATGAAAGCTCTTGCAAGGAAAAGAAAATTCTTTGAAGATTTTATTTCTTATAGAGTTTCCAATAGAGTGCTAAGGGGGATCTGTCACTCGTGAATTGCTGGTGGGTCATTCTTTTCAGAAATTAGAGCGGTGTCTGATTACTGCTACGAAAAGATCTGTAATATTTTGTTCTTTAACGTAACTGTAAAGGGTAATATCTATGGTATAGAAATCACTGATGGTAGGTGATAGCTGTAAAATCCTTCACTCCATAGAAAAAACCTCAAAATTAGAGCCCCATAGTGTGGTTTATTTATTCTATAACTATTTGCAAAATTTTCCAATAAAATATAACTAAAGTTAATTATCGCTCTCGAATATATATGTCGACATTAAGATTTTCAACAGGAAGTGGGTTTTTATTGGAGCCAAACACATGGACGATTTAAGAGAAGATTATCATTCGTATTTAATATGAGCTACATTTCTTATTTATATTCCTTAAAACAATTCTTAACTAGTTTTCCTCTTACGATTAGACATTCTTAGAAATTTTGGGTACTCGAGCTATTATTTTTTCTATAAAAATATTAAAAGAAGACCCCAAAAAGACCACAAGTTCCCCGTCTCTGGTTTCGATGTTGTTTGAAGTTAGCCCTGATTCCAAACCGAGGAAAATAAATTTCAGTAAATACACTGTTCTCCATAACTTCCACAAAATATTTTTTATTTTTAGATGAGACCTGAGGATGTCCGAGCTTAGGCCGAAACCGGTCGTACAATAAAAAAAATATTTTGTGGAAGTTACGAAGAATGGTGAATTTATTGAACTTTGTCATCGCCTTCCACGACGTCAGGCCAATTCATATTGATTATACCGAGGAGAATAAATGACAAATTTTGTATAACATTCCAGAGAATTCCATATCAAAGGAATTTAATGGGGCAATAAAACTAAAGCCTTACGTAAAATAATACAGCAGCTTATCGCACAAGATTCTACAACTCCTGCAAAACAATGGAGGTCGTTGGTGAGATACGCTGCATTTGCTCTCCACCAGAACGGAGAGGAAGAGCGACGCAGATAATATCTCCTTCGGGATACCTAACATCCATCCATCTGCGTGGTGAATCGCAAGTTACGACGCACGACTAAATCATACGATGCACTTTCCTGCTCCTCCATGTAGCGTGGGGAAGCTACATCACCGCGTTAGAGTAGATGGCTCTCTAAGGACCTCTCTTTCCTCATCTTCCACCGTTGCTGCAGCAAAGAGGATGTTCACCTTTCTAGCTCAAACACAAGTACTCACGTAAGGTACATCAAAGAACCTCGCAATTACATATTTAAACGCACCTTCAGTCTCTTCTCGCTTTTAACTCTGAGAGCGCACGAGGTTCCTTTCTTAGTGAAACTTCCTCATCTGTGGAAGAGCTTTGTTCACACGGCTAGCAGGGGTGGTGTTAAATATATAGCCTCATCCCTCATCGTTTCCTCTTCCTTCAGCCGTGCTCAAAGTTTAATAATATTTTAGAATGTCTGGAGTTGGGGATTTGTCTGCGAAATGCTCAGACGGAGCTGGAAGTTACTTCATGTTCCTTAAGTTTGTTAAAAATATTCAATTTTTTGCAGAAATACTTCATAGTAATGCTTGCACCGGCATTAAGGTGTCCGGCGAGAAAGCTAATCGATCTATCTTTTTATATAGACACATTTTTCATTATTTTTATATAGAATATTTCCTATTTGTCATACATTTCATGCACCATATTTACTTTCATGTTTTACTGATTTATCGAATTAAAATTTTTATCCCTGGCAGCATATAATTAGTTTTAACCTTATCCCTATTAAAATGTTAACCTGATCAAGAGAAACTTTACTTTTTCTTAGAAGTAGCATTGCTAAAAGAGCTTCGACAGCAAAGGTTAATTTGTACGCATTTCTCAACCGGGAATCGAGCCCGGAAACATTTCAGGGGAATCGAACGCTTTGCCCACTTGGTTATCTGGGAGCCGCTTATTTGCATTGGGTTAACATTTCTATCCCTTATTATCGCAACGAATCTTGTTTTTGGCTTAATTATTATTACTGTTAATATTATACAGCTCCACCGCAGGATGACAATAGGCCAGGTGGCGAATTTAAAATATTTTGCGTTACAATACTATATTGCGTTCTATTATATTTTAAATAAAAATAAAAAATAAACTGAAAGCAGTACAGAATTTACACCATCTTACCCAACCAAATTTCGTTCCAACCACCTTTGCTCCACGGTTTCGTCCTTAAAATTCCTCATTAGGTGCCATTTGATACTATTCTTTCGGTGCCGGTGTGGCGCTTTTTTCAAAAGGTGAGTGAATTTCTGGATTTCGAAAATATGCATGAATTAAAGCATTTTATGAAACAACCGCATGGCTAGAGAATCAATTGTTAGAGAGCTTATGAAAATCATGCAAAATCTCCACTAATTGCTTTCGTATTTAGAGCTCCCAAATGCACCTTTTACGTACCGCATATGTTTAACCGCAGGCATTTGTCCGGGTGCTGCCATCCTAAATGGAAACCGGCTAGAAAACTTCAGAATCCATTCCGTCCATTTTATCTGCATTAGCCCAAAATGTTGATTAAAATGTCCGCATCATGCGGAGAGACATAACGTGCTTTCGTGATAGCGCAAAGCGGAGCGCAAATTATTCTCCGTCCTTATAATTCACGAGCTATTTTTTACAATTAGGTTAGGGAACGCTTCTGGCTAGAAAAATTCAATTTAAAAACAGGAAGTCGATTTAAAGTTGTGCAACGCCGAAATGATTCATCAGCGTTGCGGGGTGGATGCAGTTTTTCTTCACGCGAGACTATCAACGGCACTAGAAGACTAAAAGAAGCCGAAGAAAAATATTTAAACGCTCATTTCTTATTATTTCTCTAGCTTCTCATCAGTTTATCTTTCTTCTCCTTTTATTCGCACTTTTCTGGTCAATTCTTTCTCAATCCATTCATCGCCTGGGTTGAGGGAGTAGAAGATAAAAGCATTGGAGGGGATTCAAGGTTTAAAAACACTTCGTAAGCCGCATGTCGGCAGACGGAACTCGTCTTTAGTTCCGTCTTCTGATGGGATGTTCCGATTACCAATATCTGGGTATCATCATATGCGCATTTCGGAAACAGAGCTTCCATTCTCAAGGTTTCCACATTGTGATACCCTTAAGGTTCCTTAATGCATTAACAGTCGTGTGCCTATTTTCTTTTCTAATGGAGGGTAGCCATGAAGATAAATATAAAAACACTTCTACGCTATACCACAAAAGGTTTTTATTTCATGACCATGGTATCGACCCTTTGGGTCATCATCAGGTGATGTTGAACGGGTTGAAACCATGGTCGTGTAATAAAAACCTTTTATGGTATAGCGTAGAAGTGTTGTTCTATTTATTTTCATGGTGGAAGACTACCACGAAGTCGAGATCAAGTTACTGGAGGGAAGTCGATAAGCGCACACTCTTTGCATACTGAGGACGGCTTATTAGCATGGTACTGATAAAGTATAAGATGCGTTAGAATAATAAACATTTGAAACCATTTCTTCTTGATTGGCTAGCTTTAAGTACCATTTAATCTCTACCAACTTTATGCTAATATCCAAATAACATACTAACAACCAACTTTATGGTAATATCATTGAAGGAAGAATTCGAACCAACTGACGAAAACGAAACAAAATGAAGAAACGAAGGTAGGTAACTGACCGGAAATGCGTAAATAAAATAAAAATAAAAATTAGTTCTGACAAGCAGAGAGAAAAGCTGAAAAAATGCATGCTAGTAAGTGTTATTTCAACCCTAAACCACAACGAAATGGTAAGTAAAGGAATTTTATTACATCACACAATTCTGAATTCATGAATTAATCACTTTGATTTTTCTTATTTAATAGCTCATTGCCGTAAGTAATATTAAACCTGCCTTTAGCGGAATTTTTAGGTGCCGTAAAAACTTTCCCTATTGGACAGTTTTTTATGTACAGATTTGAATCACGTGTTTCCAAATACCAATGCGTATGACCAAAAAATCCTCCGAAAACAGGTTCCGCTAAAAGCTTTCACTGTATTTCTATATGAGGAATTATATTTGAGTTTGAACCCATTTGAATATTCATAAGTCTATTCTCCCTTAAACTTTTCGATATCTCCGACTTTTTCTCCGTCTTTTTAAACTGAGAGGTTAAGAGTTGTGTTTAAAATATCTCGCTGGGGCATTTTGACGTGTTATGTGCGGCATTTCCCATCATAGATAGAATAACCTGCGAAATTTAAACATATATTTTTCTTGGAGCTCTTGGAACTTCACATCGGAAATGAAAATCATAACACTTTATATAGTTTTCATTAAATATTTATCGGAAACACCACCGGTTTCAGCTACCTATGGCCATATTCAGAAATAAATTAAGCAGTTAGGTTTAATAGGATGTAAAAAGTGAGACAATGGGGTGTGAGTTGAATGTTGATGGAGGTAGGGGAAGCAAGCCAATTCTTAACGAAAAGGGTATGAGTTAGATTGGTCAAGGACACATATTGTTTATTTGAGTATTCACTGGTAGTTGTAATACATATGTTCATTTAATATTTGTTTTTCGTACAGGATGGAAATAATTCTATCCGTCATGGGTAGTTCTCATTTACATTGTGTCAGAGTCGATCATTGTTGTGGTGATATAAATATAAATGAGGTATGATTGGAATTTATGTAGGTCATTCTTTCTGAATGCTATGAAAATATTACTCTGTGAGCCATAGTTCTGTTTGTATGAAGATTTGCTCCACTCACAGAATTCTTGCCCAGTGATGAAGAAAGGGGTAAACTACCTCACTCCTCACCTTGCATAATTGCCTCATTCCCTCTCTAGATTGTTGCGCAAACAAGTGCGGTCTGGCTGCGAGTGCGAAATAAAATCGCGGCCTGCCAATTGGTATCCCGCATTTGCTGCATCAAGGGGGATTTATCTTAGATAATGGGGTGATTTTTGAGGTTAAAACTCCGCAATAAGAACAGATCCAACAGAAAACGTAAACATGCGAGAAGATGGCCCCTCGTAATAATACAATAAAAATACCGCTGGAAATTTGCAGAGTACACTGTTAAAATACATCAGTTTCTATTTTCATTACTGTTAAAATACATCAGTTTCTATTTTCGTTACTCTTAAAACACATCAGTTTCTATTTTCATCAGTTTTTTTTCATTTCTTTTTGGATGAAAGTATTCCTGCATCTAGATTGAGGACCTCGCTGGCGAAATAGTTAAATCGCTAGATTCCTAACGCTGAGGTTCTGAATCCCAGTTCCGGCAAATTAGATTCAGTCCTAGGGTATGGTTTTTGTGTTCGTCTTTTGTATCTATGATAGTCCAAATTATTAAAACGAAAACAATTGTAGGTTTCTGTCAAAGAAATAATAATAATTATAAAATGCAGCGTTTACTGCATGGCTCAGTACCCCCTCCCATGGACAAATCCTGGCTACACCCCTTGCTGCATCCATTCCTTTCTATTGCGTTTCTTTCTCCCCGCACATCTTCCTATATCAATCGCTCCACATCTCCCCGTTCACTCCATTCCCTTTCTCTTTAACCACCGACCTTTCTTCCGCGAGTCGTTCCTGAGGTCGTGCCTGGAATCCGTGCGCTCGCTGTGATGAATCGGAGGAGAGGATACGATGTGGAGGTCGGCCCCAGATAGATAAATGGGGAGGAGAGTTATGAGTAAGAAAAGAAGGTGGTTGTAAGGGTAAAAGATGGCTTAGGGGGGGTAAAGCATACTACCCCCCCTCGATTCCTTCTGACTTTTATTAAAAAGGGACGATTCGAGACTTTACAGTCCTTCCTTACGACATATTAAACGGATCGCTGCACTTCTCCTTGCCCCCGAAACTCTTACCTTTCTTTTATTCTCCACGATTTTGGGTTCATAACGCGAAGCGGCGGAATCCGGGGCGGTCTACTCTCATCCATCCGTCTTCCGCACACATCCCGAATTTTATGACGGCGATGGGGAAGAATCGAAATTTGCAAGTTTTCGCCCTTTTTCGCGCGTGTGGTTTTAGTCGGTTGAAGATGTATAAATTGGATTGCTACTTTTGCTAATTGAACGTTACTATCCTAGAAGAATTTAGGAAAGGATTCATTGGGTCACAATGTCTCGCCAAAGATAGTTATGTAATAATATGTAAAAGTAAAGGAATGTGAGGGAATATCCTGAAAGCTGTTACCTTGAGAAAAATATATAATAGTACTTAAACATTTATTATGCTTTGAAGTTAATTTGCCAAAAATAGAAAATGATAAGTCGTTACTTAAAAAAAGAGATAATTATATTTAAGCACACAAAATACAGTGTGCCTCGACTTAGGAACCGCTCAATATACAAACGTTTTTCAATCACAATCAGTAACGTTTCTCGTGCCTCATGGTAATCGTAGACACAAATTAATTCCGATATATATAAATATGTTACTACTACCTGGCTTAACCAATTTGTGGCTGATATATACATAGTAATATTAATAATATAAACCGAGAAATCCTTACTCACTTCTTAAAACTTTTATGTTGCCGTTTCTCGTTCAAAATATTTATGGTCAAACGCATAAGGCAACTTGCGTCCTTCTTATCCACGATATGTTTTGAAAATATCTACAAAAAAAGACTGTGTAATCTGAGAAGTGAGCTCGTACATTTTTTTAACTTCGGGATACAATTTACTACTTAAAGCTGGTACTATCTAATAAGATAAACAAATGGATTTTGAATTCGATTTTTCCAGCAGTTTGTGTTCGATTATAGACCGGAATGGTATGGTTGTCGCGGATAAAAATGAATCATATTCTACAGGCACAGATTTCGAACGAAGCAAAAGCGCGAAGAAAGTACTTTATTCTAAATAGATATTAAAGTTGTAAAAAATTTTAAATTCATTGTAATGATGTCGAAGATGAATTTCATTTTATATCTTTCTTGGTATATATATATATATATNAGGTCGGAATGAATTTCGGGACGAGAGATTCCTTGGGTAATGAGGGGAGACATGCTAGAGCTCGTTTTAACGGAATATATATATATTATGTATGTATTTTCTTAAGTTAGTGCACCGTATGTGTCACACTTACGGCCATTTTTCGGTATTTCTAACAAAAGCATTGTGAAGAACCAAAAAAATGGCAGTCCAACCTTCTAACGAAGAAAATCACCTACCGTAAACTACATAAAATCAATTATGATATAATACTGTCGTAAATTTTGACTTAAAAAATATTATATTTTATGTTTAGTAAATGATTTAATAATGTATGCATTATTCAATACTTAAACGGAAGTGCCCAATTGAATAAACAATAGAGAATTCCTTAAGAGTAGGTACTTCAATTAACCGCCAAATCCTAAATATCCTCCTTTATTTTTATGGTATCAGAGTCGTTTAATTGAGCCTCATATTGCCTTTCTATGAAGAACACGATCACCATTAATGAGATGCATGAATTTCGGAAAGTCAAGAATATATAGAGATCTTCCGTAACTCGTAGTTTGGCATGAGTACGTTTCCTTGCATGGTATCGCTACAATATACATTTATTCGCTAGATTTTCCAAACTCTTGTTTGAAAATGACAGTATATGTGCTGAAGTGGTGTGTCATAATAAACTGGAGGTTTTCATACAAAGAACTCTAAGGGAAACGCTGGCGAGTGCCTATTAATTTAACTCAACATTCGGCTGTAAAGGCGAATACCCACGCGATATCCAAATAACGATGCAAAAATCTTGAATGACGACCAGCACACATCCAAGAAGGAAAATGAAAGCGGAGAGAGTGAAAGCGTGAATTACATTATGGAAGAGGAGAATAGGAAAAGAGATTTGAAAAGAGAAACGGAATAAATGAGGACATAAACGTGGAAGAAATAAAAAAAAAAGAGAGTCGGGATTGGGTTTCAGAAAGGGTCTTGACACAAGGTCTCTTCGAAACGCATTTTAACCGCTTGGAACGAGAAAGGTTTTTCGCTGAGAGACCCATTAAATGCCAATTCATTATTATTTTCAATAACCAATTAATGACAATGGGGCATAAAAAAATCTTCAAAGCGTGTGATTTCAATTAAGTCTTTTCACGAATATGTCATGAATAATTTTTGTTTTAGATTTTCATCGCTGCCATAACTTTTGAAACCGAATTGCATATAATGAAGTAAACAATGAAACACGTTGACGTTTTGGCAATGCTGAAAATACCATCCTTTCGTTGAATAAGCCCGAAAAAAGATCCAGTCGTTGGTAAAATAAAATGTGGATGAATTATGAATAGGACCTCTTTCAAAATTGCTGAAATGTCACGTGATTTTTGTCGCAGAGAGAAGCGGAAATTATAATTGGGTGAATTGTTTCCTTTATCGACTTTGGACATTATTATCTGTTAGACTAAAATTTTTAATGAAAAATCAACGTCATTTGACATATTTACAAAAAATTAATTAATTAATTATGAAAAATTAAATTAATAACTTTCGATACACAGAAGGCACTTCAATAAAATGTATTCGTGAACGATGGATGCGTAAATTCATATTACCGTAACCATAAAAAGATTAGAAACCTAAATAAACGCCTAGAATTGGGTCTATTTTGTCATCACGATGAAGCAAAATACCCCCGTAAACAAAATTAGTATAATACGTGTCCGTTTCTGAAAGTCTTTCATACTATTTTTCACCTGAAATGATAAACATTAAAATATATATAAATTGAATAAAGTATGTTAATGTTAAGTGAAAAAAGAAATGACATTTTGTGAAGAAAATAATTCGAGGAAGGTTTCCGCAGTCACTCTGAGGACACTATCCTATACAAATACATGAAAGGAGATGAAGTTAGAAAATGAATAACAGTGGAAGATCTAGTTTCGAGTCCTAATCGTATAGTACTTTTCCGTAGTCTTTCTTCCCTTGTATTTTCTTTACGCAGAATGATTCGAGCAAAATTATTCCAATCAACCATGTTAATCCTTTCCCTAAATTTACATCAACGCATCACAGTAAGGTACTTAAGTTACATGCAGTTTTTAAGCTTGTAAGTCACAGGGTCATTACTCTACGTAATTGCCTACTTATTGCTGTTTAGCCACGGAGCGGGCGCGCTGGCGTTTAAAGTACACAAGTATTTTGAATTGAAATTTGGCATTTTTGTTTGCACATAATAGTTCAATGTTGTATTACTCCGTTGTAATTTTCAATTCCGCTAGGCTTTTGTTTTGCAACACAGAGGTCGATATTACCAGAGATATCGAAGCGTTTGTTAGAGAAGCTGTTTGTCGGTGGCTTACTGAATGCGCCTGTCACCCGGTCGTGTGATTCACTCATTTAAATACCCAAAACCTTAGATGATGGTTATTCGCGTTGAATAGGCAGCGTTTCCAAGTAATTTTTGATTTCTGTTTGCATGTAGCATTATAATTTAACATTATACTAAGACATATCGTATTATATCATCATCGCATCACTATAATCCGTTGTGGGCCTTGGCATCCTCTGTTCTATGCCTCCATCCGTATATCCTTTATGCTTTCTCCCTCCATTTTCCAACTCCCATTGTCTTCAGACCCTCTTCAACATCCTGTAGCAATCTTTTACGTGGGGTCTTCTCTTAGCTCCTTTCAAATTTCTATTGAGCAACAGTTTGGGTATTTTGTACTCTTTCATTTCTTTTACATATCCAAGCCGTGACAGCCGCGGTGACTTTAAAACCTAACTATATCCACCCCATATAATATTTCATTTATTATCCAGTATCTAATCACGGCATATATTACGCTATTTATTAATTCTCTTTCCTGCGCATAAATTATATAGGTTCTAAATTTTATTATACGCAGAAGCGATCCGAGAATAAAGCAAATCATTAAACGGTGTTATAGCGGTGTAAGAAAATTTTATGTAGTGCTTACTTAGTGATTCAGATGAACAAAAAGGTCGCATCACATTAGTTTAGATAGAATAAACATATGCAGCTTTTTATATTCGTGTGGTGATTTAATTAAATATTTTATCATAAAATTACAAAATAATGATTCGGTTAGTGAAAGACTATCGTCATAAAACGCAATTTTAATATTTATAAAGTATTTTTGAAACACTAAACCAATATTTCTACCAATTCACGAGAGTCGTTTATTTCTAAATTCAGTATAAAAGGATGGAAGAATACCTCCATAAAATGCAAACATAATTCATAAAAAGTTTTATCAATAAAATAGACCAATAACTTTAACAAGTAACCGAATTCATGATTTTTAATATGGGAGAAATTACTCCGCGCGCCCCTTGCAGTTTTTCAGCGGTATTTAATGCGTAAAACGAGAAAAAACACTATAGATGTCGGTTTCACAAGCATAAAACACACTGCTACATATGGATTGGCGACTGAGGTGCGTAAACTTAAACTGATAATTATTCGGGTTCCAATTCTCACACGGAGCTAACCCTCAAGGACGAGTTTAATCCGGGTTGAAAGTTTCCAACTCGGAAATGGATTGTTTTATCACCCCGATTACCAACGGCGATATAATAATCGCTCGTAGAGAACTGGAGCTTTTTAGATGACGAGGGTGGAGCGGAGGTCGGAATGAATTTCGGGACGAGAGATTCCTTGGGTAATGAGGGGAGACATGCTAGAGCTCGTTTTAACGGATTAAGCTCCGTAAAGTGTATTCTCAGAATTGCGCCGAGATAATGAAACATTAAATAGAGAAGCGGGCCAAACTCGATTCGAATGAAATACATTTCTATATCAAAACGAATAAATTATGGAATTATCACAAGAGGGTTCCTAAGAGTTGAACACCCGCTCCTTTAATACTCTACAGCGTGCTTGATATTGATTTATTTGGAGTTGAATAGCCAGGTTAGGGGATCACGGAGAAATTATTAAAAAATAGTCTACTGTAATTACGGTATGAGTTAAAGATATTGAATATTAGTTTTTAGCCTTCGTAGTACCTCCTTGAATTGCTTGAATTCTAAAATAATTATACATACATTTTGAATAATATATATTCTGTATAAAATATATATAATTTGAAAATCAAAGCTACTGTATGCAGCAATGAAGGAATAACAAAAAAGTTGCTTGAGTTTGAAAACTGAATTTTGGTAACAATATCAATATAGTTAGCGCTCTAAACACTTTGAATTTTATGTCCTCTGTTGTAAAATTACTTCGCCCCTTTGTGAATTATGGAAGGATTATGATACCGTTTCAGATTTTAGGTAAATATTGCATGACTTTTCACTATTAAGTATTGATTAATCATCATCAAGTTCATGTTCAATAACTTATATCCTACTTAACATCAATCTGCGAATCGATTATTAACATTTATTATTTATGAAAGTGAAGATTGTCCTTGCCTACAAAGTTTTCCCTAACAACATGTCTAATGCTCTGGCTTGATTTCTTAATTGGCTATGCCATTCGCCCCTTATAAAGAAGATTCTTAGTTCGAGTGATGGTTCTTTCACTTCACGTTTGTCACGTCTTCCCTAGGAAATTTATCACAGGGAGGGCCTTTGCGTGCAAATTTACCTTTAAAACCTTTTCTGTATGCAAACATACTGCGTTGTACGATAAAAGACATTTGTAAACAAAGTTGGACAGAGTGAGTAACGGAGTTCTAATAGTGAAAGTCTGAAGCAGAGCATCAAATCGGTGCCGCACCGAAAACCGAAATCGAAAAGAACCGTTATTTTTGCTGGAGTAAAAACTGAACCTGAACAGGAAATAATTAAAATTCCTGAACCAGAATTGAAACGGAATGTAGTTGTTTATTTTGATGCAATTTTTGGTTCCAGATAGTACCATTTAGCTACGAGAAAAGGGAGAGAGTTATGCTGTGTGAGTGAAACATCGGTTGGCATTGAGCTCACATTATATTAATGGTTAGATGTAAGAAGAGACATGATAATCTCAATCTCGCCCTAATAAAGTCGCATTATCATTATTAAGTCTTCACATGTTACTTTCTCTGATTTGATGTATCTTCGTCGTTTCTTTAGTATCGCAAGTTACATTCAGAAGTGCCATTTAATCTTGAGTTGTAGAGAAAAGCTTCACATACTAAAATAACCTTCCAAGGTGCATAACTCATTCATTGGTCGGAACAAAAACCATAGGTTTTAACCGGTTCAGCCTCTAAAGTCGGAGCGAACAGGTTTTTCCGTTGAACCGGACTTCTTCTGGACTGGACTGGATGTCTTCCAATGAAAGACATTACAGTTCGATGTCCTTATCTGAAGTTATATGTTCTTAAATCCATTACGGTCGGAGATTTCTCCTAAAGCTTTGCTTTTATGCTTAAGATAAAATTCATTGCGTTAGCTGTATTGAAAATAGCATCTGAATATTTCAGAATTACTGTCATTCTTAAAAACGTGACCCGTTTATTTCGTAAGTGAATCTTTTTTTTCCAAATCACCCGGGCAAATAAAGATATGCCGCTGAAAAGTAGGAATATTTACCTGTCGCTACGCATCAAATTGGAATGTAACATCATGACAGATCATTCATAAATTGATTGAGTTTTTAATTTCAAGCGCACTCATTTTTGTTATCACATGATGTATAAATACGAATGAAACTGATATACGACTGGTTTTCAGGCGTTTTTAAATTTAGACAATTACAAATAAAAAAGAGAATTGTTTGGGTAGGATCGAAATATGTGGAGCTCGTTGTATAAACGAACTATCTACGAGAAAGCATGCTCTTCAAAGTAGGGTGGTGCTGTGAAACGTTTATGTTTAATATCAATCGCTCCAAGTTAAATGACATTTTTATTATTGCATCTCACAATTGCATGGAATGTGACACTGAATGAAAACACACCCATAAATTTTCCGAAGTCTTCCACTTAATCAAAACACGTCCCGTCAATTAATTTTAGCATGAATCCGCAGTTCATCTGGGAATGATTCTTCAACGTCAATTGAATATATGGCTGTAAGTGAAAAAGTATTGCGGCGATCGGATTTCAGGAGGCGATACATTACGTGACACTAAAACTATTTTTCTCGCGGTTGCACTCCATGAATCTCAACCTCGAATTTATGGAGATGAGGAAACATTTTAATACTCGGTGATACATCTGATTCAAATGGGTCTCCTTCGTTATCTAAGATGTGTGGTACGCTATAGAAATTGCCTTTTTATTAATTAATAATAATTATTTTTAATAGTTAATTCTAGGAATAATATCGTTTTAAGAATACTCTTTCTGAATAAAATAAGCTTCTCTAATTAAATATAAAGTCATTTTATAGAGTAAAAGCCATAGATAGGATCTTTCTCTTGAAAAGTATTTTAGAGTGGTTATATGGAAACGTAATCGGTACATCGATAACTTCAAAGTCGGAATTTGGAATCATGTACCTATTCAAATGAGGAGTAATCGCTGGAATCCAAAACTTCAGATTGAGGCGGATATGTTTCTAAAATTACCGAATTTTGTACTCAATTCACATTAAACATAGCCTCGATAGAGTGTGAATGATATTTATCGCAATGTTCACAGGTAACTTCTCTCTTTTTATGAGTGATTATTTTCACGATCAGTTTCACATGTAAAGTATTTGTCTTTCTCTTTAAGTTTTCTTTTGACCAAAATCAGTAACTAAATTTAGAGGTAAATATACAAGCTTGTACTATCAGATAGTGAATTGTCTATTAATAGGAAATCAGGGGATAAAGTCAGCTGAATTCCATTAATAAATATTTGTGAATAGAACAAGATGCTATTTAAAGGTGTGCATGTAAATAGAGCAATGTGATCCATTAAAGTGAATTGGCAAACTAAACATCAGACCTAACAACACAGACAGTTATTGTTACCATTATGGCATCAAACTGGGAAATCAAGACATGTACTTGGATTTTCTTCGGGCTCAGGCTGATATTTACTGATTTATTTAAAAATTAAGTAACTCCCCATAATGATAATACAATACATAATTATCATCTTTTTACATTTGTAAGCAATTATTTAAGAAACGCAATTATAATGTTAATAATGGAAAATTTAGCAATATTTAAATAACGTTTCTTTGCTATATTAAGAAAATTGATGAAAATGTCGCAAAGAAATACCTAATATCAGCAGATTATAATGAAAGCTTGCGTAACGAGAGCTCTGTAAATAAGTAAAAATAATATGTAAATTAATAAATGATGTAGATAAAAATAATTTATTCACAAATGAGGATCTCCCCCAGTCATTCTAAGACGTGACTAAATCTGAACTGATCTGAACTGAAAATAATCCGGGTAACACTCATTGAAATGGTGTAGAAACAGTTTACCAAAGAATGTGAAACTATTAAATATTTGGTAATGAAAAAGCCGTATGTGATTTTGAGCAAAGTGACATTTTCCCTTTCGATTAACTCCGAAGGTAGACTACCATTCGTGAAAAGCTATTTCATAAATATCTCCCTTATCAAATATTTGTGGAGTGTTATCCGGTATGGGTGTGAAACGTGGATCGTGCGAAAGGTGGACATCGAAAGATTAGAGGCCTTCGGGATGTATGGCGTGGAATATAAAAGTAAGTTGAGTCAATAGAAAAACGAAATCGGAGGTGCTAGAGATGGTCGGGAAGGAGAGGGTTTTAATTGAAGTAATTATGCGGCGACAGAGAGAATGGGTAGGTCATATATTGAGAGGAGAAGTATTACTAAAGAATGTGATTGAGGGTGGAATGCAAGGGAAAACTCAAAGGGGAAGGGAAAAACAAAAAGTTCCTTAATAACATAAAAGGTTGCGTAAGTTATCAGGAAGCGAAAGAAATGGTGTTGAGTAGGGAAAGTGAACCTACGGAATAGTAGGAAACATATGTATTATGTATGTATCGACTATTTACCACCTTCGATTGCTTGTCGATATTTTACTTGCTATTTTGATGTTTATGAGTTGCATTCGTTACTTGATTAATGCAAGCACAATTAATGTCGTTTAATTTTTAATGAAACAGAGCTTCTTGGCGAACAAACCAGCAGTATCATTTGATCTGAGCCTTTTTGCGGATCCTACGCATATACTATTTGTCGTTTGAAAGCTCCAATGCTCTTAATTTTACACTTTTGTCACCCTCTCCGACTGGCACTCAATTATTCACTCCATCTGGTAAAAGGCCCCAAAAAGGCCATCGAGAGACGCAGCTATATTATGAAGCATTAACTTCGGATCAAATAAACGTCACCATTCCAAGTACTCGCGCATTTGCGATCTCTCTTTTCCGCGTTTGAGCCCCGATGTAAAGGAAACAAATCCGAATTTTTTTATCGCAGATTTTCCCAGTCATTTATCGCTCCAATGCATAATTGATGGGGGTTATTGAATTATTCCGATATGAAGATCCTTCTCTCGTCCGTTCATTGCTTTTGATTTTGGAAAGCGGACGAATTTATAGATACCGTCATTTAACTCGCGGAGATAAAGTACTAAATTTTTTCACGCCGCAACTAATGAGCCAATAATGGTTTCGTTTGTGACGTTCTTGGTTTGCGGGACGGATGATTCAACTGCTCGCAAAAAATAAGTGATTTATAGTTGCAGGGCCTCGTTTCTTTTCACCTGGGAAGATTTTTATTCGGTGATCCGCTAACTAGCTTAATTTAAACTCCCTCCGAGGAAATAAATTCCCTTTGATGGCGGACTGAAATTAATCCGAGCCGAAATTATTCCCAACCCAAGTTTCAAGACATAATTGATGAATGGAATCAGCAGCTGTGTTAATAAATTACGCTCGCACGCTAATGATGTAGGAGGATGAATTTTATAGCGAGGCCAATTTTAAAATTAAATCGGTTGGGTGAGAGAGAAGCTAAAGTAAAACAGCAAATGACTCACGGAAACCTGTAACTTTGAGGTAATAGTCGTTTTATCGAGTAAAGTATTCATTCTCAGACCGTACAATCTCGTGAATTCATGGGTCCTATAATTGGCATTACAATATCAAAAAAACGGGATCTCTTCATTCACAGACTATACATGAATATGATGCTTTAGTGTAGTTAATTACATATAAGTGAATTTGAGTCATTAAATAATTATAGCATATCGATATCCGAAGGCGTGGCTTGGTGAAAAGACATTGCAGAATGAAGGAAACTTCGTACTTTTCCACAGGGAATGTTCGGGAATGTTTTTTTCTGTGCCTGAAGATGTAAGTACGCTTACGAAATCGGTAGCGAACTGAATTTTTATTAAAATAAAAGTAAGAAGTTTCTTCAATTCTATTCCGCTCGAGACATTTGATACGTTTCAGAGAACTGTAAGAGAATGCGCAAATGCCAAGTACGTTATGAAATTGTATTTATTTTATGAAATATTTTGATGTAATTTCGAGAACTTGACTGTTGCTGTTACAAAAGAATGTATGCACGTACAGTGTTCAATATTTTCAAACCTTGAAGTAATCTTAGGAGTTGCACTTTCAGTAATTGCACTTGAGTACGACGCGCAATTCCCAATATCGTCACAATTTGTTATAAAAGCTGCTATTTTACTGGATTCTAATTGGACTGATATTGATATTACTTGCATAATAAACCTTTGAAATACAACGGAAGTTAACAAAATTAATATAATATAAAACATCCTCTGAGATTCCTAAGATTAAACCTCCGTTTTTCTACGTCACGGAAAATATTTGCCAACAACATGCGATAACGGCTATGGGAACATTTTCCAGTTACTATAGGTAGAAACTGCTTTTACACAATAGGTATTAGAGAGAAGAATTTGCAATAAAATTTCGAATTCTTTGGAATCCTTCATGAAAATTTCTTACTGCCTATTTGTTGTATGAAACTGGAACTACTCTATCTTTTTGCCGCCTAGATCCTCCACGGACGAGTTTTACTAACCCGCATACCACCGTTTAATTGCGGACGATTTTAGAGTGGAAACTCGTTAATCTAATTTTTTATTTAAATGCGGAGGTATTTTATTGTTAGCTGGTGGAGTGTGCTCGACAAAACACCGAGAGTAGAGATGAGCGTGGAACAGCAGAGGGCTGAAGAAGCGGTAATAATTAGATCATGGAGGGCCTCATCATTAGTCAATGCACCGTCAGAGTTCTCGTCCCGAAGGCAAAAAAGGAGCAACAGGAGCGGGAGAGAGATGAGGCAGAAATGCAAATGCAATGTGATCTCCAACCCCTATCGCAGTACTTAATTTTCTTGCTCAACAGTTTCGATGTTCGACATAAAAAGGCCCGTCGATATCCAATTGGGAGTCCGGAGCGAAAAGGGATTGTGAAGGGAATAAGAAATAAATTTCTTGCGGGTCGGGGGAAGATCGCTCTATTACGATTGCAGCGCCGAATTCCATCGCGTGGTGCCCGCATCGCGAACAAAAGAGGACGTAGGTAAACTCATTAACAGTCGTTAGAG
>KZ308611.1:14416-59811 GCA_000376725.2 Ladona fulva
TATATTACTGTTATAGTATGTACTATTTACTGTTATATACTGCTACATATTTACTGTTAGGGATTAGATGTTTGTGTCCGGCCATCGTTGGGTACCTCAGTGTCATTGTACTGGACTGGATGCTTGTCAGGCGGTAAAAAATATAAATAGAAACAAATAAATAAATCCGATTTATCGAGCAAACGATGACCGTGATTCTGTGGCGACTCTCTTCTTTTCGGAATTGTTCATAAATATACTTTTCTTCGAGGAATAAACAGTCTGAAAATGGAGACGCGAGATTATCGTAGTTAAATGTTGGAAATAGCTGCGGTAAACATGCTGAGTTGATTGCGCCTCTTTTCTCTGAACCTATCCAAGGCCGAGGCTGGAGGTGAACTTCGGATACGACCTCTAAATGGCTTGCTTCCATAGAAATACTGTTCACCTCTCTTCAACTATAAGTAGGCAGGGAGAAAGGCCGGAAAACGTTTCATTTCCTATACCACTTCAACACGTTCTTTCATATAGAAAGAGTAACGAGTCATAGAGGAACTATGTGAATTACGAGGTGTGATAAAATAAGAGCGGAATTTTAAAAATTTCCTGGCTGTATAATTGCAATTATAAAAAAATTTTTTCTATGTATTGGTACTCAGGTCCCTAACGTACTTTGTTAAGGGCAGCCATTTTGAAATTTCCGCTTTTCTTATCACGCCTCGTATGTGTAAACGATCATGAAGCCGTCGATTTGAAGGAATTCCACATTACTCATGAAAAGTCCTAGAAATAAGTGATTACGAAAATCGATCAATTCCGATATTACAAGTTTATGCCTCTTGTATATTTTCTTAAGATATAAATAAAACTTGCAAGGTTGGAAATGATGTTTATATTTATCACTAGAAGTAATAGTAGCAATAACCGTTTAGTTTGTGAAGGTATTTTGTCAAAAAATTCCTCAGGAGCTTCAAGTCAATATAATTCGAAAATTTTTGTGACGAAATTATCAAATTACATTTTGATTAATTTTTAATACAGTTAAAGCTTGTCGGATTTAAATGCTGTTATCTTGGTTTCATATTTTATTTGGCTATGATGATTTAGATGCCATTATTATGTATATATTTCTCGCGAACTCGAGAAAATGCAGCGCCAGGCGATACGATTTGTTGAAAGGTGCTACGATAGAAAAGCAAGCGTTACGCAAATGCTCTCAGACGCAGGTTGATATCCTAAAAAGAAAGGAGATTAGAACCTTGGCTGCGATTGCTTGTTAAATTCAGAGAAAGTATATTTACGGATGACGTAAATGGTATCATGTGAACCTCCTGCTACTTCGACCCATCCGACAATGAGCATAAAATAAGAGAAATATAGTTTTAGGGACTTACTATTTCCGCGAACGATACGCCATAACAGTAAACTAAAGAGGTAACTCGAACGTTTGGTGTTTACACCCTTTGCCACACACTGAAAGGCGGTTTGCAGGATATTGTAGATGTATATATTTATGTTTCAGGGAAGAATCATGTCGTTTTCTGAGTGGTGCATGTTGAAAGATTAATGAGCTAACGTTGCTTCTCTACGCGGTTATCTTCATGAACGTAAATTTTGATAGAAAGTCGACTAACATATTTATCATGTCTGGAAGAATTTATATATGTATTCGAATGGTATATTTTCGTAAAAATATACCATTCGAATTTTTTTAAATAATTTTTCCGGACTCAACAAAGCTGATAAATTTCTATGACTATGCTTGAATGAATTCTGGTGCATTTGGAGCAACTCTTAAACAATAAGAGATGGTGGAACTCCATTAAAATGAATACGTTTATTTTACAAAGAAAATTAGGTGAGGTTCGTATATTCTTACATATAACCCTTATATTCGCTCCTCTTTGTTATTTCATAATTCAAAATTTATTTGATTTTTGTTGTTAAAGAATGTAGGTTAATCGATTTTTCCAAAAATTAAGCTCTATTTATCGCATGTAGAGGAATTAGAAGTGGAATTTAGAAAGGAAGAATACAAAGATACCTAACCTACTTTCTGAAACGTGATTATAGCTACGCGTTCCCAACTTTAGCGAAGGAAAACAATGAATACAAGGTATTTGCCGTAATTATATACTGAAAAAAAAATTCATAATCTTTCGTGTCCCCAGCAGAGGGCCACCGCCCTTTTTTAATGACCAGCAATTGAATTTAAAATTTTGTGCCGAAACCGATGGAAATTTCCAAAGTCTAACAATAGTTAAATGAATTTCAGTGCCAAAGTTTATTCGTTGCTCACCGAAATCCCTCGCTTTTCAATCCGAATATATTATAATTAGAGAGTAATTTTGGCCTCCCGAAGTAATCGATGTAGGCCACCCAATTGCATTAAGGAAAGTAAGAGTTAAAATCTGTGATGGGATAACAAGGAAAGTGAGGATTGAAATATGTATGTAGGACGCAATGAAAGAGTATCAAAGTATAAATTAAAAACACACTTTATAAGTGTCCATAAAGCTGCCGGTTTCAGCTGCACATCGATCATCAGGTTGATCAAATTGTATTTCAAGTATGAGTATCAGACGGCTCGCAGATAGCCAAGTGGGTAGCTCGTTCGCCTTAGATGAAAGCGGTCCCTGGTTCGAAATGTAGGAAATTTACCGGTAGCGGTGGCGGTGTGGTTAGTGTGTGGACATTCCAAACCTATGGTTCCGGGTTTGTGTCCCGGCTAATCGGATTCTTCCGATTGGGAAGTGGTTATTTGTTTTCGTAAAGAATAATAACTATTAAAATGGATGTAATTGGGGTCTTCCTGTTTTCATTAAAGTACTTAATGTAATAATTATTATTATTATCAAATGATAATAACTCAACTCAACTGTCAAAGCACTTTTATCAATAACACACTATTTTTCTGAGAAAGAGTAGAAAAATAGGAATTGTTGTGAAAAGTAACAAGAAAGTGTACTTAAAAATTAACCAAATGGGTCTGATACATTTAATGATGTGTCTCACTATATACATTGAGTTTTATTTATTAGACCTTTTGAGTCACTTAAAATATAGAAGAATGTGTGAAATTCACTTTAAGTTCTCTCACAAAGGAAATATTTTCGCATCCTAATTCTTAACCTCCTTTCTATCGAGGAAGAAGTGTAAACTTTTCGAATTTTAGATATGCTTTGCATAGTAGGAAGTCTTTGCCGTACCTATCCCTTTTCCGGGAATGCCACTGTAGGAGTGGGTGTCTTTATTTCAGAGTTGAAATGGAAAAAGTATTTGAAATAGCTCGAATGCTTGGAGTATAAGTCGAAAGAGAACGTAGAGTGGTTTGGCTGATTTAGGAGGTCAAATTCTTTGCTACTCTTTTAATACTACGCGGTAGATCTCCGAAGATCGCGACCTGATGAGTCACTGTTGACGATGATGTGTTTACAGTTATTTCCTTTGATTTTTGGTTTTATTGAGTGACAAAAATATCTTTGCGCCTTGTAGAAACGATGTTCCTCTGCCTTTCTTATTTGAACCTCTTTTTATATTATCTTATTGCCATATTTTGTAAGTACTTCGGTATTTTTCGTGATATTTACTTACAAATTTTGATTGGTAATCGTTTCTAAGTGACTGTAGTATAGTTACTTAACGTGTTGCTTACAGACGTAGAAGGACTTATGACGTAAAAATTCCAAAGTTTTGGTTATTTTTGTCACCAAAAAGCTTCTTTTATAACATATTGATGCGAACGTGTATTTAGCTAGGCATACATTTTCAGGCACTACATTTGCAATAACTCCATAATACTCATCTGAGGTTTAGAGTTGTCGCATAGTGAATCTAGCTCATATATGATAATCTATACAGTCGCTTGTCTAAATACTCGTTACTCCTTACTTATGACTGTATACCACTAAAGCTACTATTTTAGCGTTGAAATCGTCTATCTATGCTTCCCAATACGTATCTCTCTTCGGCACATTTACTTCTTAACTGGGAGTGTGCTGTACCCTAAAGGGTACTTTCTTTAGCTTCAGAAATACTTCTTATTGATTAGTAAGAGTGTATTATGCATTGGATTAAATTGGTAACTTATCTACCACTAAATCTAATTAAGTGATAAAATATCATGGAAATAATTGCACAAACATTGGAGGAAATTAAGAAGCCAAAATTACTCATTGGCATAACGCGTCATAACTAGAGCACACTCAAACGAAAATAAAACGCTAACAGTAAAATATCTCTGTATTTATCTCCGTATAATATCAATCCCAGTTAGGGAAATTTCACCGAATAAATACCGCGTATATCCCCAAATTTGAATGGTATATCACCCTCATATACCAAGATTAAAAATACACTTGTGGCATACCGGGTGGGAAGCACTGCTTCAGATAGTCACAGACTCATCAGAAAAAATTATCACGTCAGACCCATTAAGTTTAAAGCGTTACGGACGGCACCAGTTGTGGGTGAGTTAAGAGGGTCTGATTGCGAGCAGTTATCCGAAGAAGATATCCATCCGAAAGAATAAGGGCAGTGGGATCTCGTCTAATGAGTCGTGATTCCTCCATTTAATCCATTTCCATTGCGTTGAGATAACTTCCGATATCGCATGGGCAGATTGATGCCTGTCACAGTTGATGATAATGAAAGATGATCGAACTAATATTAGCTTTATGGACGCCGTCGTGTTTATATTCATAATCCGATTCCGGAATTTCCTCGATGCATCTATGAAGGAATCATATGGAGTTGATCAGAAGAGTTAAGGATGCAAACATTTTAGAAAATCGTTGACCCAATACGGCGATACGGTCAAGGATAGTGTTAGCAGACTTTTAGGTGTCATAAGGTCTCCCCGATGTATCTCCTTGGAGTCCAGTTTTTCAGTGAAAATTGCACTACTAAAAAGTAATCAGATTATGTACCGGGGAAAAGTCCTGTATGAAATGATGAAATATTAATCTTCACCGGATAAAAGTACTATAAGAATGAAATATTAAATAATTAAAATTACAGTAGGAAATTTTACGCATAAAATTCAAGGGTAATCGTGAAAGGTAACTTTGTACATTAAGTTGTGAGCTTAGGAAAATTCCCAAGGAGCAAAGGACTTGAAAAACTCTGATAGGACCGGGACTCGAACCCGGATCTTTCACTTTCTGAGTTACTGCCGTAGCCAATGGAACTATCGTGCCAGAGCAGTTACGTTGCTCTCAAAGTCTCCTCAAAGGCACGATGGCTCAATTGGCTAGAGCAGTCACCCAGTAAAAGGAAGACCCAGGCTCGATTCCCGGTCATGTCAGACCTCTTTCACGTTTCTCCTTGAGAATACGCATAAAGTTGTATATTTATATAAATATAGTTGTATAAAACCTCGCAGATATGCTGATGATACTATTTAAACCCTTTATCATTTTATCCATCGTTATAATAGCATGTTAATCGGTAGTGATGGAGTGACACAAGTTTAAAAGTAATTTTGCAAGTTTTCCCGCAAAAGTTTCCGTAATTACTCTTCCTTGATCAGCTAGATCGTAGCTAATTACATAGATGGGTTGCTCGGTATTATTAGGGAAGCTTAGCAATGGAATCGGAGCCGTAAGATAAAAAAATTGACTATTAAAATTCGCAGGATAGTTCACAGGATTCACAGGTATATCTACATTAATACCCTGCAAGCCGCCCTTCAACGTGTGGCAGAATGTGTAAACAACGAGCATTTGAGCTGCTTTTTTTTAGCTTATTGTCGTCGCGTACCGTTCGCGGAAAGAATGAGTTCTTAAAACGACTGGAGGGATCAATTCTAATCATGTTTAAATATTGAAGAATTTCCATAAAGTTACACCTATAACTACGACTGGTAATGATAGCGTTTCTAATTCCTGGTAAACATTTTTCTCGTCATTACTTATAAGCATAAATATCCATAATTTATTGAGAAAATTCATTTTAATGAAAACCGTAATACAGATATATATTACTTGAGTGACCGTTAGTAAAACACTGTTCTCAATTGTGTGAAATCTTATGGAAGACTAAAGATCTTGTGAATGAAAAGAACCTTTCTTCCGCTTTCTGCGTTGAATCGCGAAAACTTGATCGATTTTCAGAAAATTTCGGCTGCTAAGAACCGTTTGAGTTATATCGGTTGATGAACCTCTTTCAGTAGAATCGCTCCATTGAAGCGAACCTCAGTAACCTTGTTACACATCCAGGTGAAATAACATTAATAATTCCCAACCTCATTTCTTTCTGCTGAAACGTCAACGGCTTGCATAGATTTATAGTGGTATAATCGTACTTTAACACTTTATTAAACTACTTCTGAGTTGAGAGCGATATCATAAATGATATTATTTTGAAATTAAAATCACGGATGAGTTTCCTCATGGTGAATTCCATCATCATTCCGCAGCGGAGACCGTGTTCGAATCCCGTGCCTGGAACATAGCTGAAAATGAGGTAATAGAAAAGAACTTTGTAATAAAAATCAATTGACGAAGCTGTCACTGTGTGGAACTCCATAACGTTAGTAAGGAAAAGAACACTTTGTCTAGTGTTATTTTCCTTACTAACGCTAAGAACTTTGTAATTTCCACACTTTAAAGTCTAGAAAACAATTTCGATATGTCCAACATTTTTAAAGTGAGGAGATTACAAAGTTCTTTTCTATTACCATTATAATATTGTTCCACAAAGTCCGATCTGATTTCATAGAATTTATAACGGAAAATAATTAGGATAGATGGGACACTCGTTATATGAGAAATATATCCATTTTTCTAGCAATAGAATGTTTGATTTAGACCTGGTATTACAATGTATACTTAAAATTGACTTTAACTAAAGTTCACTTTAAGACCTGGTATTATAATGTTCTGTTGGAGTTAAAGTGAAGATTATAGTAAATCTTCTACATGTATAATGAATTAGCATGGAGAAGTACAATAATCTTCAATTGGACTCTAAAATAACAATGTAATACTGGGCTCTAAAGTGACCTTAGTTAAAGTCCATTTTAAGTATACATTATAATACCGGGGATTAGTGTTCGAAAGGCAAGTAAATGTTCGTAGGTAATCTTCTACATGTATAATGAATTAGCATGGAGAAGTACAATAATCTTCAATTGGACTCTAAAATAACAATGTAATACTGGGCTCTAAAGTGACCTTAGTTAAAGTCCATTTTAAGTATACATTATAATACCGGGGATTAGTGTTCGAAAGGCAAGTGAATGTTCGTAGGTAATAATTATCTACAATTATTGTTTGGTAGTATTAAGTGAAAAATTAAACGCGAGGAATTGTCATAGAAACGAAAATGGTTGTAGATAGGTGTATGGTAGGGCCATTTTATTGTAATGTAGCGATGGCGTGAAAATATGTTTGCCAGAAGCGGCAAGTAGTGTGCAATCTCTTTGCTGTTGGGGGAGTGAATTGCGTAATTGCGAGACTCGATAGTGAGTGTAGAATAAATAAATTTGGGATGATATGAAGTTTATTTGACCACTACGAAGTGGGTGTCCTAGCTTGGTTTGGATTTATAACTGAAAGTCGAATGATAAGAGAGGTACATGGCGGCAGTATGGGTGGTCCGTTGGTGAGAATGAATAGGAAAAAAAGCTATTTTATTGCAGTGGAGGAGATCGTAAGGTGTAGCGTCGTACTGTCTCTGAGGAATGGAAGGAAATTTATGTATGTGCAAAAAAAGGATGGATTTTAAGCTATGAAAGCTGAGTATAATCCGTTGTAATAACCAACCTTGTGTATTCCCTATGAATTTATATATGAATTATGAATTTATTTTCCTCATTCTAATAATTTACGATAGAAGTACATGTAAACTTCAGTTTTCGCTTTAACTTCGTTTAAGATTTAACTAGAAATGTCGGTCGTACGAAACTAGGAGATTTATCATGAGGAAGAAATGTAGAGTTAAGAGAGGTGTTGAACTTTTTCCACGATTATAATACATAGTAATAACACGTACAAAAACAATGTCAAGTACAACGTTTCTCTGCATTCTACACGATGGATTTCCACAAGACCTCGCCCAAGACTGTGAATTTTATAAAAAAAGAAATTTCAAAAGAAATTCTTATTTTTATCGCCGACTGTCGTGCTATATATCATAAATCGTATTGAAATGCCAAACTATATCGATTTTTCATAAAATTTACGACGCAAATTTATATAAATTTTTACGTTGCTATCAACGAAATTTTGGTTACTAAGACAGTTGCTTCGACGCAAGAGCTATTCAAGAGTTTACATTTACGACGGTAGACGGTAAGTATGGTAAACATTCTTATGAAAAACCTAGCCATATTCAGGATTGAGATATCACTTTTGACCGTATTTGAAGATCTCTTCGATGATATTTGTACTGTTTAGTCCATCCCTTTCCGCACTGAATAACCACCTTAAAGTCGTCAGTCTTTGAAACCATCTATTTGGTGAAAGAGGCTAGTCTGTTTAGCAGCCTTTCGCGGCGTTTTGCCTTTGCGTCCATGCGCTATCCATTTGTACCCCGCAAGATGCCTATGGTATGCGGCAGGGGGTGTGACATCACCAGATTCCCTCACTAACAAGATGTTTTATTCATATTCAGAATGCTTTGAGGGAGGATCCACCGGAAGTGGCCGAGTGTTACAATCTGTTTGTGGCGTTGTATCCCTTGGTCACGGAATTCACGACTAATACTAATGAAAATAGCGGCCTTTAGCACTTTCGTATTCCAGTCGGTTTCCATGATTTTCGCTAAATGTGCTATTTTCTGAAATAATCTTCTGCAGCATCACCAACTCGCCCATCTTTCACTATAATGCATGTTTCTTACGAAGAAGCTTTCATTTGAACTTTAGTCAATGAAAGTTTATGTAGTTTTAGGTAATGGGATAAGGTTTGAACATACCAAAGATTTGCGCGTTTATTTATTTTTGGGAAACCCTCTACACAATTGTTTTCCTTTAATCTTACCGCGAAATTCAGGTGAATCAATTGTTCCTTCTCGGAAAGTGAGAGACCTGGGTTCGAGTCCCAGGCTTTTTGCTGTTTTCACATCCTTTTATCCTTAAGGAAAATAAAACCAGCTATTAGAAAAACGTGGTTCAGTAGTTACAGCAACATCTAGTCGTATCCAGAACAATCTTGTATATTACTTCAACAAATAACTTTAGGTCTTAACCGACATAACCTTAGAATTTCTCGAATTTTAATCTCTAATAGCCCTCATCTTGATTTGAAAAGAAATAATTGTCTCGTAGGATCGAGGCAAAAAACTAAGTAATTTTCTTCACATCGGAACGGATGTCTTAAAATTTGCACATTTATTTACAGAAATAATTTGCAAAATCGCAACGGAAATTATTATTACTATGTTGTATTTTAGTTTCGAAATCGCGAGCGTTTTTATGACATGTCGATATAATTTTTATGATATGTCGAAATAATTCGTAGAGTTTTACCAATTCTGCAAACCGTCTTCCTGACTACCGAAGGCGTTGTTGCAATTTCATGTCAAATGAATGCAAGGATAATAATGAATTCGAAAGCATTCGTGCGCAAACAGTTAATTAACGTGTAGATTTAGACAGCTTGCTATCTCGTTAATAAAATTATCATGACATTAGTAAAGGATTTCTTTATTCACGAAAAGCATCGGTATTTTCTGGGGGGAGGGTATTTAGTCCAATGAATAAAATCGTACTTACGAGCACTGACTGTATGCTTCCGGTATTCGAAGCGTCCTGTTATTCAAATATTCGATGAGCTGTCCATCAGCGATTGACTTCTGAACCAGTCTTATCTCAAATTGTCATTTCAAATTGATTTTTATTGAAAATCCCTTCCCCATCTTCCAAGAAAGGTCGTGTTTCAATTCATCTTTTGCCTCAAACCTCGGCGTGCCATCTTTATGTGAAGATAACAGATGTCGCTAATGTGTTAGCCATTAAAAATCTGCCGAGCCTTAAGCCGCATTGCTACGGTCGTTTTTTCCTGCGGTGAGCTTCACTTGGAGCGGAAGAGTACACGCGCAGTCCTCTTGGCTGAATGAACGCCCATTTTAAACCTCAGCCCATTTGCTAAATAACGAAAAAGTGTTTCGACCATCCGCGCTGTAGTGAATCATTTTTTCCGTAAGAATCTATTTTGATAGGTTTTTTATATCTATATTTCGTCTCATTTTTTTCTATCTTATTAACAAACATCTGTATAAAATATGACGATCGGTTAGATAGAAGACTTCTAGTCTCAATATCGCTCAATTAAAGAAGATTATCATCATTATATTATTATTATTGTTCTTGTTGTTCTTATTGCTATATTGACGTTGCAGATGGACTTATAGTTCGGTAGTAACTTATTACTATTCTATAAATATTACAGTACCACATTTTACAATTATACAGTAGGAAAAACAATTTCAGTAATACATGTTTTAGCCTACTACAGGACATCTATCATCTAGCTATACAGTACACTATTACAGTACGTACATTTTCAGGTAACAAAAACATCATTAATTTAAAAATATCTCCTAGCTATAAAAGTATAACATTGCAATACAGCTGTCTCCTAACTTAAAAATACACCAATTCATTCCAGATTTCGCCCCTAAAAATAGTACATTACAAATTGTAATGCAAAAATAATTTTTTATCTCTATGAGGGTACTGATTTTATTACGAAATTCAGTATAACCATGCGTCCAAGTAATAGCTTTCTGAATGAGAGGAAATAACTTTTTCGTCGACAATTTGAATTCGTTGAAAATTTGCCATCTCCTTAGGAAAATTAATACGATATTACTGTATCTCTACGATTCTCTGAGAACATCTTCAGTTCTTTATTCATTGCGTTTTCTGATTATCCTAGACACGATTACATAATATTCTGATTTTTTAAAGATCTATTTAGAGAGAGAGAGCCCTGGAAAATTGGAAATTGGAAACTTCGTCTTCTATTCTAATCCTCTACATATATCTCTCTCCATTAACCATTTGAAAATATTTCCTGAAAATGGCGAAACTATAAATGTAATTGAATTGATGGAGACTAAGCTGAAATATCTTCTAAACCTGTTAACGCATTTTCTTAAACGTATTCTTAAAAGTGAGCTCTAACTGAAACGTTTCGTTTCAATTGTTCTCACGCATATGAATAGAATTTTTTAGGTTCTATTCACGCAGAATGGCATGGACAGAACCACTTTATGTTCTTACGTTTTCTTGCCTCACATAAAGTCGATTACCATTCCATGAGAAACGTTAGAAATTTCGCCGAGTACTAATATTCCATAACAGAGAATGTGTATATAAAGGAATGTGTATATACATATGTGTGAACCGTTCTAACTCCTTGATCGACCAAATCCCACGAAGATACCTTCCGTCGATCTTTAGTGTTTTTCTTTATAAGTATTGTCTACTTGTTCTGTCGAGGGATTCCACGCCAAACAATTTAAGAACCTCTGAAACCTCTAAAATAATATTGATGGTTATTATAGTAACATTTTTGTCAATTTCTAGACCAATTCTCAGAATAGTTACGAGATGGAAGGTTGTTAATGTTCGCGAAAAAGTGCCCGCTCGTGCTCTAAACGCCCGATTCTTAAAGAGTTTAAAACTTACAGAGCATTGAATACACTCATTTTAAAGGTCCGGAACAGAGTTTTCCTTTACCGTAGGACTTGATTTTATTTCTGAGAGACAGTGTCTATTTTTGGGCTAAATAACTTTTTGAATTGATTTTAAACTAAAAAATGCCACTCTGTTGCTCTCAAAAATATTATCGAAATGTTGCTACATATATCATTATTATATATACATTAGTTACAAGTAGGCAGACACCACTTGTCACATCACAAAAACAACGTTACGTCATTAATAACACATTATTTACAACATAACATATAGAATATTCAAATTACATTATACCTTCTTCCAACATTTAACAGCCCTCCGCGTACAGCACATCTCCACATTAACCACTACAGTTATGTCTAAAAATATACCAAACTCCCTCAAAACTTAGTTATTCAGGCAAACACTTCCGATCTTCTCTTCTGAAGTCTCAAGTCGTTTAGTTGTTGAGAATGTTCCATATGCCTCCGTGAGTTCGAAGCCTTCGAGAAAGAGACACCTCATGAAACAATAGATTATGTCATCAAAGAGACAGGCCCATGACAAGACTATTTCGAATGCTGTCCGTTACTCGAGCCGTTAGCTTCAAAAAGAACAAAGATTTTTTACTGCGCACATCCTCACATTGCTTATTTCCCTCACATAGTTATGAAGATGGTGTACGATCGTATTTATAATGCTCTTAGGAAGACACTGGTAGTAGAGATTCCATCATGCAAGTATGACACCAAAGCTATTCTTGTAAAAGTTTAATATGCGCCCAATATAAATTCGTTTGAATCTATTTTTCAACGAAGGATCAATTTACTGGATACATTCAGAGAAAGCACCTTAAGAGATGATGTAGCCGATATAATGCGTTCACCTTGCTACATAGACCGCTCCGATAATGCGAGAAAGATCAGAGAAATATATGCTAGAACCAATCGATTCAAGAACTCATTTTTTTCCGCGAACGATACGCGAAAATAATCGATTTAGGAAATAGAGTCATGGTGCATGCACCCCCTGCCACGCGCCGAAAGGCGGCTTGCATGGTAGTCACATAGACTTAGACATACACCCTCTAATACTTTAGTAAGGCTTAGTATTTTCTAAGGCCCTCGAGTATTATTTTAAGGTTTGTGAAAAGGAATTATAAAAATATTTTGTATTTATTTTACATTTTTATTACATTTAATTTCATGTTTACGACTTGTGTTTACTCTTCAATACGTTTATGTAGGATGTCACTGAACACATTGAATTTTCTACTACACAGAGAGATTAGAGGTAGAGAGTCTTTTTACGATCAATTTACACCACATAATGTATCATTTATTGTCTAATGAATAATATAAACATCTACATCTGCAAGCCGCCTTTCGGCGTGTGGCAGGGGGGATGAAAATTGTATAAGGCCTAAAATCGCATCTGATCGCCTTCCTAGTATGTGGAGCGTGCAGAAGTGTTTCTCATAATAAAGTTTGCAAACATCCCAAAAGAAAGAACACCTCGTGACTTCCACAACATATTCTTATTGACATGTTTTGACAGGTTGAGGTCTTCACGTGTCAATCTAGCCAGTAAAAATCTGCGGTGGAGGTGTTCTTTCTTTTAAGATGTGTGTTAAATTCCACGAAGTCACTCTTGACCACATTAAATTCAATCTAAAGCTCGCAAAATTAATGTTCATAAATAACTCGTTAAAAATCCGAAAGTTGGAATAAAACAAGCTACTGATATTAGCCCTGAAATATTTAGTAGCTTGACTTGATGAGTGAAAAACTAAATTTTTAGTCAAAGTTCGACGAGATCGACATAAGTACGAAGAGTTACGGTACTATTGATGAGCAACTTAGACATGAAGCGAGCAGTAACCATTGAAAATGGGTGTTCCAGAAGAACGCAATAGGTCAGTTGGGTTGGGAGGTTCACTGTTCACTGGAAAGGTGCTGAAGCGAAACGGAGAGAGAAGATTCCAATGGAAGAAGCAGTCAAGAGGATCGGTTAGCGTGGTCTGTGAAGGAAATTTTGGAGGAAAATTAGAGTTAAAGGGAACAGTAATCATTGAAATGGAGTGTTCCAGAAGAATGCAATTGGTCATATGGGTTGGGAGGTTCAATTATGGAAAGGTGCTGAAGCGAAACGGGAGATCCCGATGGATGCACCAGTCAAGTGGGGGTAGAGTAGTCTTTGAAGGAAATGTTGGAAGAAAATTTTCTGGGGAAACCCAAATAAAATAGTAAACTGTAGCCGATTGCATATAATCTAGCATTCATCAGACAGAGATGAAGAGGTTGGTACGAAATAAAGTGACTTATCAGTATCATATCAGGAGCTGTCTTAAGGGAGTGATGGATTCGTTCTTAAAGATACATAGAATGGATAGAGACTAAAGTAGCTTTAGACTAAGATTGTTTGATTAATTATTCTATGTATGAAATCGAGGATATTACCCAAAGAAAAAGCATAACTCATCTAATAGAATAGATAAAATAAATAA
This sequence comes from Ladona fulva, assembly GCA_000376725.2. Lineage (NCBI taxonomy): Eukaryota > Metazoa > Arthropoda > Insecta > Odonata > Libellulidae > Ladona > Ladona fulva. The sequence goes on from KZ308611.1 coordinate 28,531, forward strand.
CTTATCTCTCATAGCAGTGATCCCCAAACAGTTTCAAACCATGGCCTCTTAGTTATGTACACTTATAAAAGAAAAGAAAGTTGGAACACGGCTGTTAGTGACTTAGAGGTTTAAAAACACTCCGTAGGCCGTATGTCGGATTACCGATTTCTACATACGGCTACAAAGTGTTTTTAAACCTCTAATATAAACTCATACACAACTTCCCTTAACCTTAGTCTATAAAAATAATGTCTCTTTTGTGTTAGAAGGGCTGGAAACCATTTTTACCAAAAAATTGATATTTTAAGAATCTCACACTTGGTATCCTTCCCTTACATTGTTCTTTGCATTAGGAAGAAATGGAAAGATTGTCAATTTCCCGAACCCCTAAGGTCACAGTTTGGTCAGAGTCCGGTCTTAAGCGGACTACCCCCACTGCCGCCCCCTTGCTTTTTTCCGCCCCCCTAGGTCAACTAATCCCCCCAGGGTGCGGTAACGCCCACTTTGGTAACCACTGGCTTAAAGCTTGAAATGAAACGTACAGCCATCTCTCTTTAAAAGAGAAACATCTGCCCCTTTTTCTCATCCACTCCTTTTCGTTAATACTTTAGTATTTAATCAAATTTATTTCTTGCATTCATTTTACTCATTAACTTTTACGAAGCATGAGTGTAAACATTTACTACTTGATAAATACCCGACGAAGTAGAGTGGAATTTTTAAATTTTGTTTTTTAATATTTGAATAAGCAATGGAATGATATAGACTAAGAAGTAAAGTAAATTAATTGCGGAATTTTAAAGATTCGACACCCAAAAGGGTCTCACGCTTTCCTAAAAATAAAATCGCTTTTAGAAGTGAAGCCCACGCCTGCATCAAGCGATGTATCGATTCTGTTTGGTAACCGACGCGAAAGAGTTGAATTCTTCAATACTTTTTCGATTTTATTGCTTTTAAATTCTCTTTGTCCTACGGCTGAAAAGTTGTAAATATTTTCGTTGTGCTCGATAGGGTAAGGTTTCGTTTCGTGTAGAGATTTGAAATTTTAGTCAGCAAAATTTTTTCCTCAGCAATTCTCATACATACTCTGATCTTTTGCAGAAGATAAATATCTGCTTTCTATCTCATATTTTTATTGATCTTTCTATTCTTTCCTTCCTTTCCTGAGTAAATCATTGAACGAACTTCAAAAATAAAGTTACCACAGAATCGACTGCTGGAGCAGCGACTTCGTAACAGGATTTCATACAATATTTCATAAGAAATATTAAATATGGTGGTTTGTAAAAGTTCGACTTTCCTTTTTCCTAAACTTTCCATGTTTATCTATAAGGTTCCTTTGCTAACATTTAAATATTTTCATTTGACGATTTTTCTTGAAATATTTTAATTTTCAATGTTAACCAGTGTATCTTTAAGGGCAAAGGATTTCTTAAATTCACATTCATAGCTTTGTTAACATGTAAGGTTCTCTACGAGCATTATAATCCCAATGATGTTGATAAATTCTATATCAGGCAGAGCACTTTTCTCTTTCATTTGTCGGGTGGCAGTCATCTCTTTCTTATTTAACTTCTTGTGTGAATATTGTTTCTTGTATAACACTCTCTACAGAGCTTAATGATTGAGATATAACTTAGGATTCATTAGAAGTAACCATCTGTTCGCAGTTGGTAGTTTCCCATTCATAATCTTTTGAGGTAAGAGTAATTTTACGTTTAGGCTGAGTTTGGTTGTTGCTGGTCATTTTTTGCAGCAGATGGGTAAAAAATTATAGGGTTAATTTACCTTATTTGGAGTGAAATGTTAATTATTAGAATTTCGAAGTGGAGCAAGACCTTTAAATATAATAATTTGATACAATTAATGAACCATAGTCGAACATGTGCACTCTCTCTAAGCTAATATTGCAGAAGAGATACAAAATGAATAAGCAACATTTAAGACAATTTCTCAATAAAATACTTTTCGAAGAGATGGCGTAAATATTGGGACAATTTGGAAGATAAAACTTAGCCAACTAAATGCAAGGGATCTACATATAATAATGCGCTAAATTTTTAAGTTTTTTGATTTTTTGCTTTTGATTTTCCAGCGAACATGCGTAAAAACTAACTACGAACACAATATCTTATATCAAGAACGCTGATTCACATATCACAGCCATTGATCATTATTTTTTCTTTTAATCTTAGCAGGGACGCCTTAAAACTCTGAATATAAGTACTAGAAAAGGAGATAAACGCTAATCAGTTATTGTTATTAACGCTGATTAACATAGAATATTAACCGATTGAGATGGCAGAGTGGCTAACGCTCCGACCACTAGGCCCCGGGTTCGAGTCCCGGCTAATCGGATTTTCCTGGTTACGGAATGGTTGCATGTGTGCGAAGCCGATTTTCCCCGAAAGGCGGCAGGAAGGGCGTCCGGCCGTAATCTGCGCGCCATCACTAAATTCATCAGCATCATCAAATATAATTAATAATCATCACCCGACCTCGTAAGTTGTGGGAACAGGGCTGAGAAGAAGAAGACCAATGGATTAATACCATGTACTTACTAGTAAACGCCGCCGTCAAGCATGACGGAACTTAATTTAGTTTAAAAAAACATCTACTATCGTATATATCTGGTCCTCCAAGCCAGAAACAGTCCGTCGTCAGATCAAAATAACTCAATTTATTTCTTAGCATTATTTATAATATTTATTCTACTTTTTTCAAGTCATTGAAGGTTACTTCACGTGCATTTCTTTTGGAAAAATATAAGAACTGGTTATATGGGTTGTTTATTTCCCAAAAAATTTACGAATTTTCCGTGTATTTTATCAAAATCCTCGAAATTACGGACCTCACGACTGAAAAAGATCCTATGATAATTTTTCTTTCTTGTGACACTTACCTCAATTTCGTAGGACTATTGTTTCTAATTTAATTCTGTAAAAGAAAGAACCTCTGCAGGTAACGAAAACTTATTTTACGTACATTTTTTATGGAAACGTATTATGGGCTCCTGGGCTCGAACCCAGTCCTTTACAGAGATGAGAATAGTTTTCCTGAGGGTTTCAGCATCGTAGAAAAACAGTGCAGTATGTCTCAGATATCCAAGTCAAGCCGTTTCTTAGATAAATAGGGGGGACGGACAGACATTTACTTTTATATATGTAATCTTGAAATTATATACTAGTATACTTGATACTATAATCTACTATGGCATGAATTAGAAATGCTCTTTCGCATGCGGCGAACGATATTATTTAATACACTGCATCCTGTGGCACACAAGTATAATGGTTTCGAAGTTGAAGAGTGAAAGATCGTGAGGAAGCTGTTTCGCAATTATTATAACCGCTGCACTTATGGTGGCGATTCAGATCCATTCCTTCTCGCTTCTTTATGCGATTAAGGAGGATGAAATGAAATCAAAGACTCTTAAATGGATCCCTCCAGTGAATGCGCTATTCGTTCCGACCGAAATGTTTCTTCCCCTTCCATAACAAAGCGCTCGCACGTGTCTTCGAGATCTCTTCGATTCGATGGGAAGCGGAAGCTGTTGTCGCTACTGACAGTTATAAAGATGTCCTTTTTCCCTCTATCTTGTTAGAGGCCATATGCTGCTCCCTGAATAAACAAGGGCCAATAATATATGGGTGGGGGAATCTCATCGTCGTTGTTAGCAACTTTTGATATGGTAATTTTTTTACTCGTCCTAAAAGTAAATATAAGTGAGGGGCTATGTAAGCCGCGATAACTTAACCCTTTCACTACCATGCGGCCGATATATCGGCCGAAGGTGTAAAATTAAATTCCCAATTATTTATTACGATTAGTGCTTGAATATTCAAAAGACAAAACAAATAAATTTTATCAAATCTATCGACCTTTTTACACATTGTGGGATATTTTCAAGCTTATAGCTGCAGAGTAGAGCTGCAGTAACCATGCTAATTAATTTGAAATAAAGCGGGTAAATCTTTAAATTACGCCTATTATTTTTGGGGTGAAAGGCGGAAATGGCTGGGGAAGTGAAAGGGTTAAGTAGCCTTTTCCGTAGACGTAATCTTTTTTGAAAGAATTCGTTTTTTATAAAGGATTTCCTGCGTGATTTGAGATATTATCACATGAAATTCCTGTAACATCCTGAGCGCTCGGTTTATTTCACTTAATTTTCCAAATCCGCTCAGTACCGTGTGTTTGGGGTTTCACCGCATCCATAATTTAGAATTTTTACTTAATGATACAATTGAATCCTTTTCGTCAAACATAAGTTATATTAAGTTTGGACGAATTAAAAAGGAACACTTTTCAAAAAGGAACCTATTCATTTAAACAATAACTATGCACTATACCACAATAGCACTTTCCAAAGGAAAAATACACTACATGTTTCAACGCTTAAGCGTCATTTTCAAGTTTTATTTCGTCCAAATTTGTCAAGGAATACAACAAGGTTACTCGCCAATCGGTTGAGTCTATAAGTTATATTAATGAGTGTTTGGGAGCATAAAATGCGATTCAAGAGTAAGATTCCGGTGTAAATCCAATATCGATATTCATCTATTTAGTCATTCTTTGTAATGGATTTTAAAACTATGTCATCGGACTTTCAAAGCCCATCTCTTATCATAGTTTCAATTCGTATGTACAAAATTTATGCATTCTGGACGAATGTAAATGGAGACCTTGTGTCATCTACGTTAAAATAATAAAGAAGCATTCGTTTTGTATGGCCTTGGTAGGTTTTAAGGTATTTATGACCAATTTTTCGTGAACAAGAGTTTTACTTCGCGCTATATTTGTCCTTTACGTAAATGATTTCGGAGAAATTAAGCTTTCGATCGATATTTTCCTTGTTTTGCGAATGATAATAGTGAAAGACTATGCATATATAATTTCAACGCTATTTTGGGATGACATCTACTTATTCTGAAGAGCATTAGTATTATTCTCAATTATATATTATTATTATGCTTTTCTTTATACCAGAACAGTATTTTATTTCTATGAATACATCCGAATAGTATCTTTATGGATTTACAATGTTTTTAAAAGCTTACATAATAGTTCGTTTAAAAGAAAGAGGATTGAGGAGTCAAAATAATTAAATTATTCAACAATCGTCTTGCATGGAATAATTATCCCTGACATTGAAAATTCAAGAGTTGTATTTAAGTTGTATTTAGTTGTTCAAGGAATTTTAGATTCTCCCGTTGTTTAAATTTGACGACATTTCTAGGAATAGCTTTGGGATAAATATCTTCCGGAACCCATCATTCTCTTGTCAGATGCACGGTAGAGCTTTCCATGTGTTAGAAATCGTATCAGGTCTATGAATAGATAGGCTATAATTATAGAAAAAGAATGACGAGATAGATAAAGATTAAATTAATTAGGACTGGAAGAAATAGTACGTATAAACTGTAAAAGAAAATTTTCCTGGAAAAAATCGGTTACATTTCTAAGCAACAGAAAGCTCCGCATAAGTTTAGGGAGAAAGTGATGACGTACATCACATTTTGTACTTTCGTTTACGTTATGTTTAAATGTTGCGATAGATACAGAAACATTTTCGCTCGTTATAAGCTAAATATTAAAGTCACAAAAATACTATTGAAAACTGAAAATTGTTTTTTCTTAGTAGAGACTTGTATTTTCTTTTAGCGATATAATTTATGCGAATTAAAAAAATTATAGTAATAACAATTATAATTACATCATACTTAAAACAACTTCAATAGTACGAAAATTTCTAGGGACGCAATAGGGAGGTATTTGACTTGGTAAAGACCCGTCAAAGATCCGACATTAGTCCACAAATAGTGATAGAAATCAAAAAAAACTAAATATTAATAAGAACATCCACTCAAATGTCCAAAAGGAAGTCATACTTAAAACAACTTCAATAGTACGAAAATTTCTAGGAACGCAATAGGGAGGTGTTTGACTTGGTTAAGACCCGTCAAAGAACCGACATTAGTCCACAAATGTGAGATAATTCAAATAACGTTAATAATAATAATAATGCGACTTTGTTAGGGCGAGATTGAGACTGTCAAGTCTCTTCTTACATCTAACCCTTCGTCATAAACAATTTAAAAGAGATTGAAAAAAGTGCACAGAAGAAAACTACTTAGTAGGTTTAAAAACCTAAGTTAAAAACTAGGAAAATATACACCACAAAGATATTGTGTACGAAAATGCGCCATTTAAAATTTTCGTTTTTTCTCTGTGTCAGATTTCTTTTTACTTTGCTTAGTATAAATTGAAGCTCTACTTCAATAGAGGAATATCTAGCAATTTGCGCGAATATACTGCGAGAGGCTTCAAAGTTACGCCTGATATTTCATAAGCCAACTCCCTTGAATAGCATTAAATAGCTGCATTCATTGCAATGTGACAGTTATAGTTGGGTGGCCGGAAGTGGATGAAGCTGTCGAAGTTGTTTCCGGTGCCGCACAAAAGAAGAAGAGTTAGCAGCAGCCATCAACAAAGACGATCTTCGCAATTAGTTTTGATCGGAGGTAATGAGATGCAGCGCCAACGGAGGTACTGCGGAACGTTGGGGAACTATGTAAATGGCTTGACCTAAATCAAAGCAAAACGCGGTATGGTTTTAATTTAAAAGACTCACTAGAATTTTATAATTACGAAGTGAAAGGAAGAAAAGTGGAATCGTTACTGGCATAATTTTAAAAGGCATGTATCGCAAGCCAGACCATTCATGGTCTAGATTTTAGACGTGTGTAACCGAATCGAAAGGTGTTAGGTCGAATAGTTTTTGCAAAGATTTCGTAAATGTTTCACCGCTCTTTCGGTACTTATATCTACCGCATTTACACAAAAACTTTTAGAACCAACTGAGCTAATGTCAGATACTTTTGGTTTATATCTCAAGTTTTGACGCTTCTGAATTAAATTTTCCTTCCTTGCCCGAATAACAGTTACTGAATAGGTCCTTTTTTATGCATGCATATATATTTAAGAAAATAAGGCCAACTTAAGGCCAAAATACGCTCTTTTATATTACGCCCATCGAGGAGGTTGTAATGTAGTAGCTACATTTATATTTGTCTATAATTTCGTGCCGATGGGTTAGGAAAACAAGAAATTGATAACAAGGTTATCATTTTCATACCGTTTGTTGTTTTATGGAGGAAAAGTCACGAATTTGGGTAGAGAGAGGCATAGTGTCTATTATACGTATAGAAACTGTCCCGGCAGTGGGTAGCGCGTTCGACTTTGGCGGAATCGGTCTCGGGTTCGATTCCCGTTGAGGGCCCATTTGCGCAAATTGACCTTAGCTGTCAAAGCAATAAACATTTTAAATTTTGATGTCGATTAAACTCAAGTTAAGTGACTTGGAAATGAAACATAAGGTCCTATACTCCACCTCTCCCAGGGCGCCGAAATTGATCTGTGAAACCCTGCTTTCGTAAGTATGAGATACCTTTCTTCCTCTGTGTTTCTGAAACAAACTTGACTACGTAATGTATGAATACGTAAATGTCAGCAGATTATATTTGTAATGTTTTGGCGGCTTGTTTTAATACGCGGGGTTGATTGCTTTGCTAAAAATCCGATATTTTTAGATATTTGGTACTATTTGGTATAGTATATGCGGTATGTTTGTAGCTGTAATTACAACATATCGCTTAATCAACTCAAAGAATGTCTTTGATCTTGTATTATCTTCACTTAAGCCTTTAAGGGTTGGAGTTGTTGCTGTAGCAACCTATAATTAACATTGAAACGTTAACATTTTGAAGATTTAAAATAATCGAAGGAGTAATTTTCACACCATTTTTATTCTTAATTAAAACACATAATCTGGTTTCAGTGATTAATTGCTATTATCTGGTCGTTATCAACTGGCAATAGCTATTATATTATTTAAAAATAAAATAATCGTTGCGAAAAGTACAATCTTTTGATTATTCTTCATGATGAATTTCCACAAAACCCCGCCTTCTACTGTGAATTTTAGTTTGAATTTTTTTTTCTTGAATGATGTCGCCATTTACTCGGGTAAGAGTAAAGCACACGGCCGTAACATTCTCTTATGTCAAAAATTAACCGACTTGATAATTCCCCGAAACACATTTTAGCACATGTTGAACTCGGTGTGCAAAATTCTCGGATTCCATTAAACGGAAGAGAAAATGTGCACTTTCGCGGATTCCAATTAAGATAGGAATTAAGACGACGGAAAATTTAATCAAGTTTCATCTTTCGCCAAAGAACTCTACTCCATCGTTATTCGTCATAGCTTGAATTTTCCTGCCGCATGACAACTGCGTAGGAAAGTATAGGAACTCGATTTTTCCTGATTTTCTTTGCTATATCACATAATGCTGCGCATCACTTCTGAGCGATCATTTCCATAAGAGGTTTCTCAAACGGTAAGAATCCGTAAATGTTAATGGAGAAATCACCGAAGAAGTAAACCTCCTATCATCATCGCATCTTCATAGCGTACTACGAGAGATGTTTCTCGCAACCGGAAGTGACGGAGTATTCGGGTCATGTTTCCTGCTGACGCGATATCTGGTTTAGGAGATAGGATTTCGATTAGCGGTTTTCGCCGAAATTTTAGGCTCCAGAAATATTTTACGCCGACGTGGTTTACAACGAATCCCGTCCGTTTCTTGTTAATTTTATGATTTTCGTTTATTTTTACGACATAAATTATAGCGTAAACTATTGATCGAGTTTTTTCCGTGCTGAAGAAAGCAGAATTGTAGTAATACATGGTCAAACGCTGTATTTGCACATAAAAAATGCTGTATTTAAATGCATACCTATATCTTTTTCAGCATCGTTAGATACAATGCGAATTACAAAATTTGTCACGAATTTACTAATCGAAAAAGCCATATTGATAAAGCATTCGTAATAATGAAACTACTATAATGGGTGTGGGAGTTGAAGAAAACAATTTACATTATGTTCAACCATAGCACTTTCAAACATCTCTGAATAACGCATTAGTTTATATCGTGCTATAGAAGTAGTATTGTTAAAAGTGCTTCGGCAGTTTTGGTCATTACGCACGTGACCGCCATCGGATATCGAACCCGGGACCGCTTTCACCGAAGAAATATTGATAATTGACATGCTATTTTTATANTAGCCAAGTGGGCAACGCGTTCGACTTCAGTGAAAGCGGTCCCGGGTTCGATTCCCGATGGGGGCCCACGTGCGTAATGACCTAAGCTGTCGAAGCACTTTTAACAATACTAATATTATTTTCCTGCTGTGGAGATTCTTTTTCTCAAGTTACTACTTAGGTTTTTTACATCCACAAATTCTTCTTAAAATTCCCTCTCTATTATTATTTTCAAATTTATTCGTGTTTTAATAACAACATTTACGATAGGTTAGATGGAAGAAGAGACTTTTTAATCTCAATCTCGATTTAATAAAGACCTTAAAGACCTTAGAGTCGAACGCGTTGCCCACTTTGCTATCCGGGAGTCCGTTTTATACAATATCAAATGGAATCGAATCATCTTATTTTTCTGTGATTTATGTGAAGGTATTTACTGCTCTAAAGATTAATATTTTAAAGGTCGAATAATTCCAATCTCATGAAAATCACCCAAAAATCAAGGGAAATTGGTTAATCATTGTTGAGCATCCTTTTGTTTTCAAGACCATTCTTTTCAATATTGAAAATCTTAGAAACTGTTTGATGTTAATTCAATCAATCAATTGTCTGTAAAGTCATCAACCCGAAGGCTGGTGGGATTCTAAGCCTACTTTTGTAACAATTACCTCCATCGAGGGAATGAGGCAAACTTGACAAGATGAGGAGTGAGGGTATTTCACCTTGATCGCTTCTCAGAGCTATAATGCTCTAAGTGGGTAAAGTCCACTCAAGTGCAGTACCTAGGCAATGCGATTAACACATTTCATGTATGAAATGACGCCGTTGAATGTGATTTTTTGGCGTCACTCATTCCTCACTAGCTCTACTATAAACATTGGCATGAAGAATACTGAGACAGAAATAAAATAGAGATACATTTTCCTCTGCCCTTTATCAAAAGACAAATGAAAAATACTCCATCAAGATGTAGTACCCCCTGCCAACACCGGAAGGCAGTTTGAAGTGTATTGATTTAGATGTATATGTAAAGTATCAGGAAGTTGCATTTTGTTGTATTACCGTGTATAACTTAAATTCACTTCAACCAACCTAGACTGAAATAAATTTTGGCGTAAAATTTAAATCTGTGCTTTGTCTCATGAGAGCCAAAATGAGTTCGATTATTTTCTAATTTAGTACTCACTGTTTATTAAATTAAAGCGTTAATTTGTTCGGACTGGAGATAGATGATGCCATGCTACCTCAGATGGTACTCACTAGTATCATCTGAGGCAACATGGAATCATCTATCTCCAGTCCGCAAGCCTAAACTGAAATATATTTTGGCGTAAAATTTAAATTAGTGCTATGTCTTATGACAGCCGAAATGACTTTGATTATTTTTACATTTAGTACTCAATTTCTTTTGTAATGAAGCGTATTGGAGATAGATGATGCCATGTTACCTCAGCTGGTTCTCACTTCCTCAATTCATTGCCGCTTTAACCTTCCTCAAACGTTCTCATTCCCGTGCCTGAAATTAAGGGACAAATTACGCCATTGATCTGAGGATTATATTCTATGTGCTCCGCGCAAACATCTTGCGTCAGCTCCGATCTCACTCTTCTACCTCTTCCGAGAAACTCATCTGCGTGATTTATTCGACACCGGCCGTGACCGTAGGTCGCTGAATCATTCAGGAATGAAGAATTGATAATTAATCATAATTCCCCGTGATTTTTGCGGGATGGATTGATTTTGCAAATTCACCATAAGAAGTCTATTATTTGAGCCTTCAAAGTCGTCACCATCCGATTCACCTATTATTATAAACATTATCTAGCAAAAAGCCAATTTTCGCTGTTACTTTTTGTTGGATGTGGAAGTTGAGTCTACAGCTGAAATTACATAGCAAATACACTATTTTCTTTAATTGTTGACTCAAAGATCAAGGGAACGTTGGTTCCAGGGCATCGGAACGTGATATTTTGCATTCCTGTTTTCGCTCTGGCTTGACAGAAAATACGATTATCGGTTCAGTTCCGGTTTCGCACTTCCTGCCAACGTCAAACCGGTTTTTTCGCTCTGACCGTTTCAACATTATCAACCATTGCAATCCTCCTCAGAGTTTATGTTATCATTTTAAAAATTTTCATCAAAAAATACACTAAATTTTAGGTCTAAACAGTCAAACAGTTTTAGGTAAACTAGTCAATATTGCAAGTCGTTGCTACACGTTTAGTAAATTAAATTCGATTAAAGTCGAATTCAATATCGAATCATGTCAGTTGTATAAATGATTGATTAGTTTTTATGCCTTTTCAACTTGAGTTAAGTAACTTCAGCTCGCAAATTTTTGTGATTATTTAACTAACATTTCTCTTCTATGTAAAAATGCTTCCGTGGAAAAATTATCGACATAATTTCCTGTATATTAAATCGGAGAAGACAAGAAGCAACAATGAGTTGGTTTCACTGAGCAGACACTACGATAAAATTTACGGAGGAGGCCGTCACTTTGTGGATCTTGATGGCATCATGAAGAATTGTTGGATAAAACAAGGTTTTGAGCAATAGAGAAGATTACTTTTACTAATCCACAATATATGATTCGTTGGTGACTAGTTTCGGCTATTCAACAATTCCTCATGACAGACACTGCGATTTAAGAAGTAATGGATTGATTATAATTAGATTACATTGATGCACCTACTGACGAATAGAATAGCCAAATAACTGACCATAAAAATACAGTTCCACTGTATAATGGACGATAATAATTCAGAAAATCAATTAGGGAAGCATCAGATATAGAGCTTTAAAACAATTCCTACAGCCTGAGATGGGTTTACCGTTGGGCACACAAGGAGCCTGTAGAGGGACTCACCGTTTAGGGGCTCAAAAAAGGATGTTTAGTCGTTTTTGAGGTGAATAATCTCATGATAGGGCCTCTCAAGTGGTCCTTGCGCCCAGGGCCTCTCATTGGTGAAATTTTCCTCTGCTAACAGATACGTATTATAAACTAAGTTACTAGCAGTATCAGTCGTGAGCCATTGAAGACTGCCTGAGGTATCAACCTGAGGACGTACTGCTTTATTTACATGCGTGACAATTCGTATTAGTTAGTGTATGAAATAATTTTCGTGTTTATGAGTGACAAGTTCCGTGCTAGACAACACAAACGAGAGTACATCTCAATGAAATGTTCTTATTATACATAGTATCTGCGGTTTAAAGGTAGGTATTATGAAAAACACTAAGAAAAGAAACTTCCACACTAAGGGATTTTATTTTCCGACTTGTTTCGGCACGAAGGCCATCGTCAGGTCCTTTCCATCGTCATCCTTTAGTGTGGAAATTTACCAAGTTTCTTTTCTTTGTGTTTAGAATGTGATAAAGATTGTTCTGTACTACCTTGTCTCCGCAAAAAATACTATATATTGAGTATTAGTACTATCTTCCGACTTCCTTGTTTAGGAGTTGGTCTCTTCCAGAAGGAATTGGAGTCCTTGTCCCAATCGAAAGAGAATCACGAATAATCTTGGTCCATTCTTATGATTGCTCACGGATGGGATGCGGTTGGATTGATGAGCAATATCCATTTCCGAATCCTTGGAAAAGAAACGGAGCGCATCATCAATAAATATGACTCGGGTGCGGAATCCTGATGCGAAGTTGGACCTTCACGTCTTAGTGATGTCACACAGTTTGACCCTTTTCTCAAGTTTCCACGAGGGAGACTGGCGGTAAATATTGGGAAAGTTATGTGCGAAGGTATTTTTCAATCGGAGAGCTTCTCTTTCATGCGACCAATGTAGGGATGCTACATTCGCGCATCTCAGAAATAAGGAAGGAAAACAGAGGCATTCTTCGGGGAGGGACGTTTAAGTGAAAGAGCAATGCATTCGTGCGAGGATTGTGTGGAAAGTTGGCTATTTACTTTGTAAGTAGCTTTTATAGGAAGATGATGTCCGCGCAATGTCTATTTAACCGCACTTTTGATCCCTCCGAAGGTTGTCTTTTTCGAGTTCTTTTGAATTTCATGCGAGTGATTCCCGAAAAGTCAACGAATTTTGGAAACGCCATAAGAAAATTATATTTGAAGTATTCTTCATAACCAAAGTTATTTATGCATCGAAGACCCGCCATGTATTACGAATTGAAACTATCTTGCGTTGCATACAGGGGCGTTGCCAGGATTTGTCCATTAGGGGAGTTTAAAGCAATCGAGTATACACTGCATTGCCAATAATGAAGGGACAGGCATACTCCCACCCAAAATCTAACGAAAATATAAACTGTTTTATTTTAACATGTATACTCTGCGAATTACCAGCGATGTTTATATGGCATCATTGCAAGAGGCTATCCTCTCGCTTGCTTTCGTTTATTTGTGGCTCTGTTCTCATGGGGGTGGTTTGAACCCTCAAAACCACCCCTTAGTTACGCCTCTGATTGCACAGTATTATTTTAATTTTGAAAGCACCCAACTTAACATAGTGAAATTACATTACTGATGTAGAATGGTTCTGAAATCACCCTTTTTCCTCTAAATACAACTTGTGAGTGAGCCAATCGCAATAGTAGCTCCAAACCATCAAATGATGAGTTTGTATATGAATGATATGATTCCAAGTAGAGCAGCACCGTCCTATGGGTGCAAGGGGTGCATCGCACCCAGGTGGCGGGGTCTTAGAGGTGGTAACAGAAGCATAGTCAACCATTACTTTTATTACAACAACCTTATTTGTTGATTTCTGTGTGTTACGCACGACTTATGATGTGGAATTAAAGACTGGCAAACATTTACAGTAAAGAATTAGGGATAACTCAAGACGAGAAGAGAATATTTGTTCAGTGGATTTTACCGAAGTTATTTATGTTGCAATACAATTTTTATTAGAGGCTTTAATATGTAGTTACGAAAAATAGATTTCATTCTAATCATATAATTTAAATTATTTGCATTGCGGTGAAAATGTTACTCGAAAGTTATGTGAACTATTAACAATTTATTACTCCGTATGCTGACTATTTACCATGTCAACATACGGAATATGCATTAGTAATTGTTACTAATGTTTTGTGACCAATTTAAGCAGGGAAATGAAGTCATAACACACTGATTATTCAAATTCATTCAAAATAATTTTTACCTGTAAACAAAAAAATGTATGGTTTTGGTATTTAATTTTAAAGGGCAGCAAATTATGTTTGCACCCGAGCGGCAGATAGGCTGGGCGCGGCTCTGATTTGAGGAGAAATATCATCGTCTACTTATTAATTATTGCACCATATTGAAGTAAAATTATCCGTCATTAAGTTTTGTTTTCACCTTAATACACCAAAAAGACAGGTATGTGAGGTCACCGAATCATATCAACTAGGCAACTATTTCAATTATCTGAAATGTCGATTTTTATTGGTGAATGTTTGGTGAGAAATCCGCTGAACCTAATTTCATTCATAATTCATCGCGAAGTAGGAAACTGAATATGACATTTGAAGCACGAATGAACTCGTCTTGAGTTAATATTTATTCGAGAAATAAGCCTGTGAAAGCATAACTGAATGAATTTTCCGCTGTCATCTCAGGAAAATTGTATATTAATGGTTATGGGAAAAATTTTGCCTTCACCCACGCCGATTTGTTAGAGTAGGAAGAGGGCTCCCGGTTAGCCAAGTGGGAAACGCGTTCGACTTCAGTGAAAGCGATCCCGGGTTCTATTCCCGGTGGGGGCCCACGTGCGAAATGACTTAAGCTGTCGAAGCACTTATCACAATACTACTACTAGAGTAGGAAGTGCTGTTATCTGAGTAAGAAATTCTGTTGCTCAAAATGTCCTGTCTGCAGAAATGTTTCTGTAAAGTTTTGCTAATATTACATAACTTTATTTATTCCGATGACCATCGCAGAATTCACCAAACGTGAAGCTTAGCTCGCGAAAATTTAGCAACTGCCCGTACTGCCGTATTTCGATTATTTTCTGTAATCAGTGTCTTCTTCGAGGCGGAATTGTTTGATAGTTTAAATTGATTGAGGCACGTAATTTCTCTATATTTTCGTTGGAAAGAACCTATAGAACTTGACTAAAGTTTATTACTGCAAAATCTTTATGACATTCTATATTTGTTAAGAAAAAAGCCAAGAAGATAGGAAATATTTCTCGTGAATGTGTTTAACTATTCGTTTTCAGTTTTAAAACCGATTGAATTTTCATTTTATCACTACGGTCAATGAAACGGAATTAAGTGTGACCTTTCTCTAGTATGATTCATTGTTTTGCGTGCTTAACATTTGTTAATGAAGTATTTAGCGATACACTCGGAATTGCTCTCCAAAATTTTATACTTAGCAGTATCATATAGCTTTACGGATTTAATTTATCCATTCTTTAATTCTTTGAACTAATTTTTACGACATTCAAGCTTAATCTTATTTTTGTCTTGTTATCGCTACTCGCTAAGTGTAACATTTCCAAGGCGAAATTTAAACAAAGTTTTTACTGTGATTCTTCTCCGTAGCTTTTAATAGGTCAATTTCAGCGGCCATTATTGGGTGATTGGGATTTTTTAAAGATTCTTTAGTTCTTCTTGGGATTTACGTCGACATTGATACTTATTCATTTCTCTTGGTTTAAAAATTGCCTTTGAATGTTTTGAGCTCTGCAGTGGCGTAACAATCTTAATTTTAGACTCGCCACACCACATCCGGATTATTTTGAAAACTTTTTCACTTTCATAAAAGAAGGTCCCACTCTGCAATGAGAAACTGCACCAGTCTCCTCGGGCACGTCATCTTAGAGAGCGTCCTTCACCTTAATCCTTCACCTCGTACAACCCACTGAGTGGGATCGTTAGGACATTTGAGGCGAGGTGAGAACAGCTGACCGCTTCAAAGAAGCGGGAAACGTGGACTTCGTCACCAAAGAAATATTTCACACGCGCCTTGAGATCTTTATTTTGCATATTCCCAGAAATTGTCACAGAGTCAGAGAGTCCCAGTCCAGGCATAGAAAACCTTTTCTGGGAGGAGTGCCATATTAGATATGAATTAGAACTTGAGTAGCAGTGAGGTGCTGAACCCTAGCGTCAGATGCTGAAATTATCTCCGTTATTGCGCCGATTATGGCCTTATGACATCTTTAAATGAAAGAAGATACATGATAGTCTCAATCTTGCCCAAATAAACCGCATTATTATTATTATTGTTAATCGACGGCATTCGCAATTATTTATTTTGAAGGCAATTTTAAGCGAAGACTTAACGGCGTCTGAGTTCCACGCGCCAAATAACTCTCGCGTGCTTTCGAGAGCACGCGTGCCATCGGTTCCTCGCCCCCGCTTTAGACCCATCAACCGTCGGTCTAGACGGTCTAGACCAATGTTTTTCAATCAGTGCTTGACCACTTGAGCTGTACGTATGAGAGTCAGTTTCTTCGTCGATTTATCTAATCTTTAAAGATTGTGAGCGTTAAAAGTTGCAAGGTGGTAGATTGTCATACCGAACGAAATAAATTATATCTGAGATCACTGGTAGTTGTTAATATTTTATTTATTATTTTTTGCTCTTCAATTTACACTCGATTAATTTCATATTTGTTCGAAAAAGTATCATGTAAATAACATCAATTACTGACGTTAAAAACCGCTAATTAATAGCTAATTGAATAGCATAAATACTTCCAAGCTAATGGTAAAATAATGTCTAATTATGTAACTAATAATTTCATAATTTGCTACGCAAACAACATCAATAACTAATTACAAAATTTTAAAAATGATAATTTTAAGAATAATTGATATACAGCTATAATTTACATATGAAGTTACAATTACCTTTAAATAGCGTTAACACGACTTGTCAACGCAAGATTTTTGAGAGCTATTACCAGAGGTTTACTCTTCCTCAAAGAATCTGGGCTGTTGAACAGACTTTCAGGGCCAGTAAAACGGGATTAAAAGTAGTTTGTGACACCATTTGTTTAATCGTACTATAGTTAAACACTTTTAAAACTGTTTTTATGACAAGAAGAATATTAAAGTTCATTTAGTTTCCTTTATAATAGACGATACTTATTGGCTTGTTAGTACACTTATTTGCCTGCAAATTAACTTATATTACATTAATTATACACATTAATTGTGATGAACAGGACTGGGAAACTGTTATTCTTTGCGAAACCGCATGTGAAACTGTCAGACTGCACTTAGGTAATGGTCGTAAGTTCCCTAGACGTTTCCTANAAAGTAGTTTGTGACACCATTTGTTTAATCGCACTATAGTTAAACACTTTTAAAACTGTTTTTATGACAAGAAGAATATTAAAGTTCATTTAGTTTCCTTTATAATAGACGATACTTATTGGCTTGTTAGTACACTTATTTGCCTGCAAATTAACTCGGGTATTAAAATCTGGTATCTGAAAGTGGTGCAAAAGACCTTGGCTGATGAAGCACCAATAAAACTAATTCTACTTCTACGATTTTTGAGGGTTCCTGTCAGGCCTTCGTGGCCTCGTGTACCCTTACCCCACCAGACAATCCCCAACATTCTTTTTTTTTCGTTATCGGCTGCTAATGTTTCGTTGAAAAATTCCAGTAAGTGCTCTGCTTAAAGTTATTTTCTTTTGGTGTCCGTGGTTTCTCAAAGGTTAAGGAGTTTTGTGATGAACAGGACTGGGAAACTGTTATTCTTTGCGAAACCGCATGTGAAACTGTCAGACTGCACTTAGGTAATGGTCGTAAGTTCCCTAGACGTTTCCTATCTCTACACCAGAGTGTGTTCTGTCCCTTTAGGACAGGGACGGGCAAAGTGCCATAAAAACGTCTTGTACTTTGGCGCCAAACTCCCAGGAGGTGTTAGAGATTGAAGTCTATCACGTTGAGAATCAATCTCTGAAAGGGTTCAATAATTCTCCTGGATGACTTTGAGTACCAATACTGTGCAGTTCTGCTTGCCGAGTCTCTCTCATCACACTTGAAGATTCATCTGTAGCAGCTTTATATTCTGTACCAGCACGTTTAAAGGGTCTAGGAAATTCTTATTACCAAATCTAGCATGGAAAAATGTTTCATGACACCCACGATGTTTTGCTAAAAAATAGGATTTTTTTGGCATAAATAATATTATTTAGTAAAAGAATACCCGAAGAAATTCCCTCTGCTGCCCACCGAGCGATAAGTTTTCCCAATCCATACTTTATGAATAACTTACTCGCATTCAAGCTCTTTAAAACGGAGTATTAATCAAGGAAAGGAATGAGTGTGTTATTGCACGAAAATTCGTACGGAAATGTTCCCAAGGAGAAACGGACACGAAAAATATCTGTTTCGGATATTGGAAGACTGTGGTTTGAGTCCTGTGAAACTTTTTTCATGTCCATTTCTCCTTGGGAGAAATGTTAATCATTTCCTTTAATATTAGATTAATTCTTTCACTATCCTTTCTGAAATCCTTGTGGAATATTTTTTTTCGTGGTAAAATATGTTACTTCGTCTATTGAAGAGAATTTGTTCTAGAAACACTTTCGTTAGCCGAAATACGGCCTCCCCTTATATCGTTATATACTCGTGAACTCTGTCAAAAACAAACTCTTGTGCCAAAAAGGAAGGAGATCTAAACAAAATCGACCGAAAACTCATTTTCAGGTATACTCATGTAAAAGGACTGCAGTTTACTTCGTTTTCGAGAACAGTTTTATAAACATTTAGTGGAAAAATAAAAATCACAATTAGCTTTTGACTTAAATTGCTGTCTGTGCTCCTTCATATCTGCTCTAACGGCGTCATTCCTCGATAGTTCGGGATTTTGGAGAAATGAATCCCAAAGAGAGTTACTATTAACATAATAAATTTAAATTATGGCAGTCTTTTTCGTAAAAAGGTAAGATAATAGCACGTAAACCTATGCATTCGAGCCATGCAAAGAAAAATGTAAAATACTGATAGAAAAATACTTAACATTTGCTATTAACTGTAAGTGAAGATATTCACGGAAAAGTTTATTTGCATTTTACGAGGATGATACAGTATAGATTGGCGCTACGTTTAAACTTATTTTTCCTTGAATATTGGAACACGTTTACATTCCTCGTACAGTGAAATCTCGATTATTCGGGATAACGATGGGGAAAGGATTCACGAAGAATCAAAGTACACGGATAAACGAAACTTTCACTTTTATTTCCTATTATGTTCATAATTTTCTCAAATAAACGACTTAAATAGATAGATGGGCCCTTTATTGGCGAGGCTAGGCCCATTTGGGCCTCTCCTCCGCCTAAATACAATTTATTATCATTTGCGCAGATAGGCTGTTATTATTTATTGTTTCATGGACTCATGGAATTTTCTTATGTCGAGAGCGGATCTTTCTAGCAGCGATAATTGCATTATAGTTCTACTCCCACTGCCCGATAGGAAAGGTCTCACGTAAGCCCTGCTTGTTGAGCTAGAAAATACTTCAGAATAAAAGAAACTTTGTACTTTTCCACAGGGACTTTAATTCGCTACCGGTTTCGTAAGCGTACTTGCATCTTCATGCTCAGATAAAACATTTTCATAGCATATATATGGAAGGTTTGTGGGGATAAATGGAGAAGGGGAAGGTGTGGGTGCATCTGGAGCATAATTTGGCTGGTAGGGAGAGGAGGTGTGAGCTATGAAAATATTTTTTCTGTGCCTGAAGATGCAAGTACGCTTACCAAACCGGTAGCAAATTAAAGTCCCTGTGGAAAATTGCAAAGTTTCTTTTATTCTGCAATGTCTTTCCAGGAAGTCACACCTTCGGATATCGATATAATAGAAGATACTATCAGTAGACTTTGGCAAGACTTTGTGGTAGGAATCCATAACGAACTGACAAAAATGAAAACAAACATTTACCCGTACCACGTAAAGATTTATTCAGCGATGCGTCGAAACTTAGGTTAAATGATTTCATATAAGTGCTGTGACAGCTAACGTCATTTCGAACCTGAGTCCCAGCAGGAATCGAACCGGAATCGCTTTCGCAGAAGTCGAACTATGTGTTACATAGATGTCTACTATCATGTGTTACATAGATGTCTAACTATGTGTTACTAATCGGAGGCACGGTCGATTGTTGTGTGATGGTAATAATTAGTAATCCGCCCACGGATAATTGGGAGTTTACTTCAGATTTCGCCTTTTGATTTTACAGCATCGAACTCCCTGAATGCTTTTGGAGACCGATTCTTACTTGACGCAATAGAGGTTTTCCGCATAAGTCAGGATATTCTCTGTCACAGTCCTTATAGCACACAGCTTTTTTCCGTTAGCTAGCGAAACGCAGAAACGTGAATGTCCTCACGGAGACAAAAATTCTTTTAATAGCTTTTGTTCGATGCAAGCTGGAATTCTAATCCCAATGATCTGACATTTTCTCACGCCTGATTCACGCATTACGGGATTAGAGCTTTGATTCCTGAAATTGCAATTCCTCGACGTTGTGGATCGCATCCAAACTATCCGTTATGAAAAGGAATTCCGTTACCTCCGAAATACGTGATAGCCACCGAGATGTATTATATGGAAAGGGTTTTTGGGCGGAGAGAACCGGTTTAGAGTTCCACGAGTTTTACTGTATTTGGAGTGTGTTTCCAAACGGGAAAGCCACTAGTTCGGATTAACAGGCTGAATACAAATATTTCATTCTGTGTGAAAGAACACGCCAGTTCATATCTCAGATGATGAATTCGAAATTCTCCTCTTTCTTCTCTGGAGCCTACGTCCTTGACAAGTTAGCTTTATTCCCCCATTGCCTTGCGGTATAATACACCTTTTACAGTATTTCATAGATTATTCAGTGAGCCCTAGAAACAGGTGTTGAACAGTTGTCGACTGTATACACAAAATATAATGATTCCCGATCGGAATAGATGTAAGTAATCTCCCATTTATTTGCACTGCAGAAAATATTAAATCAATAAAAATAATTTAATCACTGAAAATAGTCCGAATTTTATAAATATTACAATTATTCACTCTAAAGTAGCTGTATGTAATAATTCAATGAGAAAAATATATTTTAAGTTTAACATATTCTGTAGAGGAAAGTGAAAGCTAACATTTTAATAATCAGTTGGCAGTAAAAGTAAATACCAGGGGTAAACGCCCGGCAATGATAGACGAAATCATTTACGGAATGTTTTACTGTGTATAATTCCATGACAAGGAAATGGAGAAATTATAATTACAATTTACACACATTTACGCAATTTTTATTCTTAAATTTCCTTGTCTGCCAATGAGTGAATCATGATTCAAAACTGAAAGGTACATTGATGCATGTATTGTTAATTGATGGAGAATTTTCACCTGAACCAGTTGTAAATTTTTATCCTTTCTGTGTTAAGGAATATTTCTTTGTAGGGTTAATGTCCCTCACTTCCCTTTAGATATTGATTTAACTATTGCCATAAATAATTTAGTTATGTTCCCATTTGTTTTTCCACAAAAGATCCCGTTTTCATCAACTTTTCTTTTTGTTGCTTGTTTTTTCTTCTTATAAATCCGAAATTTTTCTACCTTTCAAATAAATACAAAAATGCAATGTATAACCTACATCTTTCAATTGGAAATATAGCTATAATAGATCACGATAGGTATTAGGAGTGAAGGAACAACGTAATCAGCTACCTGTAATCTATGAGCTATCTTAATTGTAAGTAATCCTACAAGCTATCTCATATAGGTTCAGTCTTTAAATTAAGCCCAAAAAGTGGAAGCATTAAATTTTTTGCTACACTTAACCTTGTTATGTATTTCAACAAAGTTTCTAGTTAATTTAGGAAATTTTTCGTCACAATCACTTTCATTTATTTTATTCCATGCGGACTTTCATTTATTTAATTCCACCTATTGATTTTAGAAATAGCATAAATCACAAATCGATGACAATGTAAGAGCAACAAATACATCGTAAGTTGATGATCAATTCTCGAATAAAAAATACTTCTAAGGAATATCAGAGCTGGTGTTGGCTGCTCGAAAAGCTCATTGTAAATTAATATTGGCAGAAAATGAAAGATATCGTTCTATAATAATCTCGTTTATTTATGAAGTCAACTGTTTCTGTTTTTATTACACCTACCTTCATCTTCAAAATAAAATACCTGTTTGAGAATTAAAAATATGGTTTATAAATGTAATTATAATCGAAGAAAATATGTAAGTATGTGATGGTGAAAATCAGGGGAAATAACGAATTACAACTACGATAAAAATTTGCAAAATAAATTGTAGAACATTAACGGGGCGTTTATTGATAAGCATTGCATTAACATAGTAGAACGTAGTAATATTAAATTATGTAATGCCTTACACAAAATAATTGATAGAATTCTGGACCTTCCCTCTCGGAACCACATCGCACGAATAAGGAATCGAAAACGAATACGGGGAAAAGGGTGAAGTTGTATTCGGTGAATTCATTTCTCGTCTCACGGCTGAGTTGCTCCGCTGTGTCATTCAAAATAAACAACTACCTGGCGACGATTTCTCCGAGCCAGAAAACGCCTACTGTCTAGTCCACGAGCTCTTGACCTCTACTTATTCAGTCATGCAGTGTCCTTCACCCCACCCCTTTATCCTTTTGAGAAGTAAGAAAGCCTTCATCCATTTCTCGTCATTTCAAAACCTTTTCCTGTCTTCCGTCAGGTGGATACTATGGACCTGGATGTGATCACCTCCAACTTGACCTCGCCTCTGAAGCGCCTCAGAAGCCATCTGCCGGCAGCTCCGCGAAGCAAGTACACCGCACCGCTGTTTCACGTGGGACCACTACTGCCTTACGTCAACCTTCCCGGGAGACCCAATAGAGTTATAGTGCTAGATGTGGATTTGAAATTCAGAGTGGACGTGTCACTTTTGCAAGACGTTTTTAATTCATTCGGGAAGGATTATATGATGGCGATGGCCCCTGAACTTTCGCCCCTGTACAAGAAATCGTTCGAAGAGCACAGAAAAAAGTTTCCGGACTCGCAACTTGGCCTTCCAAGGCCTGGGTTCCAGGTGAGGAAATCAAGTGATCTCATGTTGAAAGTTTGTTTTTCATCCCTGATGTCACTCATCGACGATTAAGAATCTGTCCTGGTTTAGGTTTAATTTAAACTTCTTCGTCAATATTGTTGTCCGTCCAGGGCTGGTCACATACCAAAGAGGACCCGGATTTAAATGTCTACCTGGGTTCCTTCTTACTGACGTATCGTTTATTATCTGCAGAAAAAAAATACCTTTGTCAAATGTTCAATTCAAATTAGGGGCCCGGATGCTAAGGTACTTACGGAGCCTACCTCTTGGCCGGTCCTGTGTCCATCCAATTATTAAGAATTTTTCCATCCTCATGGAGAAGAGTTGCTCCCCGATTTAGAGCTGACCCAACTTAGCGCGGCTCTATTTGTTAGCTGAGATATCAAGTTCGGCAAAAAAGGCAGACGATAAAATCCGTTGGGACGGATTCGTTTGAGGAGATGACATAGATAACCAGCGGAAGCTTTAGGAAATACTTTTCAGAACAAAGCTTATCAGTAGAGTTGTTGACTTTGTAATCTTTCTGAATAACTATCGCCAATTCTTTGAAATATCTCCTAAACATTACAAGGAAATATTTTCCAGGAGAATGCTTTCTGATCGTTTAACTCTTACAGTATTACAGATATCAAGAGAATTTTGGAGCTAGTTAAGGATACAAATTGGGTTGGTACTAATACAGCCCTACGATACGCCTCTGACGGATTGCAGAATTAGTATGTGATAGCACGTCTGCCAGTGATCCTTTTTCTCCCTCCATCTTTGCTTCCATAGTGGTAACTCGGCTTACGAACCGCTCAATATGCCAACATGCGAACTTTTCTATGTACGAACTTTTATCTTACTCCACTTTGCCTTTTAGATACGACCTTCATTTCGGGATAAGAATCAAAAACACCGAAAATATACAATTGGACACTGGGTTTTGTGTTACAAACTTTTCGAGTTGCGAACTTCAAACTGGAACGAATTAAGTTCGTAAGTCAATGTACCACTGTGTTATTCTGTTCAAGAAACTTTTATTTTTCTGGATTTTTTTCTGTTTTTCTTCATCTTTTTTGTCGCTTCCATTGCCCTTTAGCATTCACTAATTCTTTTTAGCTCTCTAATTACTGTCTGCCTCCATTTTGTATTTTCTATTTATCTCCAAAGTCGCATTTGAAACAGCTCCAATTTTTCTCTTCTATGTTTCCAAAATTCTATATCACTGCTCCGAACATAAAAAATTTCACGTTTGACGTTTTGCAATTTTTTCGGAGAGGTATATAAATATTTATTAGTGCCTATCCTATTTATCCTGGGCTATTAGTGCCTATCCTATTTACTCGTATATGGGTATCTATGTTTTGTCAGAGCCTTAGGGTCTATATCGTGTGTTTCATTTATGTGCTATCAATATATAGTAGGCGAAGGCTTGGGGATGACAAAACTGATCAAGTTTTTCTATGTGAAAGTGAAAATATATAAGAGAAGTCAAATATTGCCTCGAAAGGATACGAAAATAAGGATTAAAAAATTCGAATTTATGAAATTTCTATGATTCCTTTTTTCACTACCCTACAGTTATTTCGTGAGAGATTACAGAGTCATCTGAAATATTATACTATTCTGTTATTGTTCTTAATACAAATGAAGTTTTTACCCTATCATTATCTTGAACACAACAAAACCTTGAAAGGATTTCTCATTTTCTTCTGAATAAATTCCTTGAGAAAGAATTTCTTTCAGTTCCTTACGTTACTGTTTATTCGCAGATATCTTCTAGAAATTTACTATTCATCTGTCCGCTTTTCTAAGTTTCTCCTTGGCTCTACGATGCTTTCCCTTCTTCGAAATCATCCGAAGGATATTGGTGGTAAACAATTTCGTATTCAAATTTATTTTCCTTGGTAGCTGATAACTATTTTTGTTGGATCTCAGTTTGCGGATTATCATCGTATCACTGTAGGGTAACGTAATATTTTCCAGATTACCTTTAATTTCTGAGCTTATTTCTGTTCTAGTTAACGAAGGTATTACCACTTCTTTGCTCACTCAACCAGAGATTTACCAGAACCAAGTAGAATTAAATTTTTTAAATTAGGACGAGCTAAATTAGAATAAACTTTTGAATACTGTTGCTGCTTACTCTCATTAAAGAAAGGAAATATAATACACATTCAGATTTTAGGTATGTAGTACCTTCAAGTACCGTGTCTTACAAATGACTCACGGGATGCTATCTGGAAAGGCTGCAAATTACAATATCATAATACAGAAGGGCCACTTCTGTTTGCACTCTTAGTAAAAAAATCGCATCTATTCCTCTGATATCAATAAGTTAGCATTACTGCTTACTCTGAATATGACGGATGAAACTTTCAAAGATGGAGGGATTTTCAGATTTGTTAAACAGGATAAAAGAGCACCGTCTATAAATTGCACAATAAATATCAACAGAATACTCTCGCAACTGTTTCGCAATTTTGATCGCTTTACTATTCATTAATACACAAGATAAAAATTATAAAAATTGAAAGTTGTAGAATTTCACGATTATTTACAAACCTAAATAAATATACATTATATAAAACAGTAAATGAAGTCATTAACTCAGGAATAGCATTAAATTTAGGTATAAGAGAATGAACAATAAAATAACAATACTTTGTGAGCTAAATATTGCTTTCAGCGACGATGATAAATGAAAAGATGGGTCTCAACTAAAATTTAACCTAGAATAATACACAAACGTAAAGTTTTAATTCCAAACAGTTAATCATATAGGAGACCAATCTGATATATAATCTATCTTATAAGATTATTATAAATCTTAAAATGAGATTTTGCTTGCTACAATAGTATGTCCAATATTTAAAAAAGAGGGGTTTAGTTTCAAGGAAGCTAATCTGAGGCAACTATTACAGTTAGCGAAGTACATTATGAAATATATGCGGTATTACAGTATTATAATAGTAATATTCTATACATAGTAATTTTTGATCGAAAATAATCTTT
The DNA here is from genome assembly GCA_000376725.2 of Ladona fulva. Classification (NCBI taxonomy): domain Eukaryota; kingdom Metazoa; phylum Arthropoda; class Insecta; order Odonata; family Libellulidae; genus Ladona; species Ladona fulva. Next base: position 54,653 of record KZ308611.1, read on the forward strand.
TTCTTGATCATTGCAGTATCTAGTATCCTATCCGTGTATATTATATTATACATTTAATAATTTTCAATTTAAAAATTATCTAGAAGAAGGATTACCAAGTTTCATCCCCCGACAAATTTTTAGCCGTTCCTTTACTATTTTCCAACCCGTTGATTTCTCGAGGATATTGTACCTTCTTCGATGAAAAATCTTTCGTCATCCTCCAATACTGATAGTATAGAAAAATTTGTTTAACCAGTGTCATAATTCCTGTGTTCCTTCCATATCTGAAAAGCTCCCCCCTTACAGGGATAATAATCGCTAACAGCCTTCTCCAAACAAAGTCAAGGCAAAATAAATGACACCGTCGAAAGATATACGCATCTTCGCACCCCCATGTTTCGGAAACCGACGAAAGAAAAACAGTTTCCTAAAAATTTAAAGCGATAGATGCTCGGAGAGAAAGTGCTCTCCGTACCAAGTTCCAGGCACGCAATCCCATCTGCGGAAAAAGTACAAATTTTTTCCGTCTAGGAAAACATTCTCGGAAGGATTCACACGGGGAACTGAAATAGGCGGTGTTAAATATTTATGGGTGTTTGAAAGAGATCGGAAAAAAGGCGGTCGGAGACTCTCTTCCTTTCCAAGGACCGAGCTTAAAACCCCCTTATGTTTTAAGGCGGAATGTTTATGGGAATGTTGTTTCCATTGGGATCTCCACGATGGGAACGTCTGGCAGAATCCCCTGGAGGGAAACACATGATTGGGAATCCGCTCAAAGGCAGGGAAGTTGGAGTCCGGAATAAAAAATGCTGAGGAAGATTTCACCAATGCCAGGGACCATCGCGGAAAATCTGCGAAGTCTTGCGAGCGATCCATTCAACCAGTCGAATGGGACACATGTTTCAGATCAGCCTGACTTTCAAAGAGGCCTCCGCGCTACTTCCGAAAAAGGGAACTAAATTTTGCCCAAGAAATTTGTTTTGGTGCTTATAACCAAATGGAAAATGAAGTGCATACTCAATATTGCTTTTTTTGAGACTCTGATGACGATATTTAAGCATCTTCTCTCTACAAATCGAGCCATTGCGTAAAAACTGTTCCATTTATTGTCGAGATAGTCATTATTTTAGCTGAACATTCTGTGCTTCTTTATGGCAATTGATATTTTATTATTATTACTTATAGCAATATTTTTTCTCCCTTTATTTGCCGTATATCGAGTTTATACGGTATATAGATTCAGAATGAAATATATCAATGGGATACAATACTAATCGGGCTACTTCTATTTAAACGGTATTAGATTTTTTTCATTTTTATTATTACTCACTTATAACAACATTATAAATGTAAAATACTGGCTGTATTTTCTATATTTAGACCTTATACGGTTTATTGATTCCGTATGAAATATATGTAAGGAATCCTAAACAAATTTTGAAGGCACCACTTAGAAGCAAGACTTTCTTTAATAAAATGATCTAAAATGACACAGTACTTGCAAAAGTAAATATATTTGAAAGTTTTGGCTCAGAATTTGGAATCAATTGCAATGGTGAAGCATAACAGTTTCGCAATATTTGTGAAGAGAATTGAATTTCAATTAATAACCAATCCACAATATCGGATGTTATTGTTAAAGCTAATGAATATGAAGAGAATGACTCAGCGCTTAACCTTTAAAATGCTGAGGATTGCCGTAAAACTTTCTAAATATGTATGTGAAATTGTGTTTCCTTCAACTATGAGGATACAGTTCAATATTGATAATTCATTACGTACTGCAGTAGCAGAAAAACTGTCAGTCACGTTAATACGCCTGACTTGTTTGTAAAACCGGTCTTTTTGTTTTTTGGTGCGAATTTTGTCATTGTGGGAATGTGTTTCGAAATACCAAGTTTTTGAATTAGTTGAATCTTTTAGAATAATTTTAATATGTATTCAGTATAGTCGAAAGAGAAAGAGAAAGTAAAATTTCCACGCAATAAGACGACCGATTTTGCTACCGAAGTAGCATTATAGGTATAAGAATGCATATCCTCTTACACTCTTATACCTGATGATTCTACTCCGGTAAAAAAACTAGTCGTCGTATTAAATTGTTTGGGAAATTTACCAAGTCTTTTTTAATTTTATATTACTTTTCCATCTTTTAAAGAGGTTGAAAGATCGATATTTCACACCAAAAAAATTTTCAAAATTAATAATAATAATGTATTTTTGAAAATTAATGATAAGTAATATTATAAATTATGTTGGATTTATTTTGTTCAGATGTATCAGTGAAGATAAAACCTTCCATGAAATAAACTAATTAATAGCGAGGTAGAAGATTCTTTTAGGGAAATTTTGACGTGGTTTTTATTAAAAAACTGAAAGCCCTTTTAGTGGACTTCATTGTCATCGGTTCTTGCTGCTGGAATTCAAAGATAACAACGAAAAAAATCAAGCAAATTAGGGGAGTATTTGCACATCATTACTTATGCGTGCCACCGATAGTCGAAAAAACACGAACGGCAGGTTTAGTAACTGATACGGAAGAAAGGACTATCCTTGTTTTTTGGCAAAAATAAGCTTGTTTTTTTGGCAGACTACGCTTCCGCAACTTTCATTCAGTCCACCTTCTCGGACGCGTTGGCACTTGCTATCGGAATCCTACTTCCCTTTGTCTGGGATCGTGTCACCATTCGGTCACCCGTCAAAAAAATTTTTCCTTGTTACATCATTCACTCAAGCGGCAATGAGACACAGGAAGGAGAGGATTTTGCTGAGAAATTTTCATCAAAGAGATGCGCAAGGTCGAATTCTTTCTCACGTACGAAATTTCGATTGTAAGATTGAGTCACAGTATGATGAGGAACTGAAGTCATTCGTCGCGTAGTAAATTTTCTAAGCATGCTATCACCCGATTTCGGGTTTACTATTCATATTTTACTATTTTCTATCATACTGATAAGGTTAGGTGGGAGAGAGGCCAATTTTGCCTAACCTCGCCTTAATAAAGAGTTTATTCATTCATTCATTTCCTTAATACTGTAAAGTTCTACTATCTATTAATTCACACATGATTAATTGGTAGGATTTCATCGTCTAAGAAAAGGTAAAAGTTTGTTTTCTTTCTTTCTTCTCTACTGTAATATATAAATTAACTATAATGTTCATTGAGACTTTCTACGAGGTGGTTTCCTCGCCGCCTTACCCATCCCGAGCTTGACTATAAACATTTTCAGTGAATTTCTTTTGTATTTTAATATGGCGGTACTGTTTCTCAAAAGCTCATTGATAATAGTAAATTCAATCTCTAAAAGCAATTAATACCTTTTAGCATTCCATAGCATATGTATTTTTGATACGGGAAATAGAAAATAGAGATAGTAGTGTTTCGTAGTGTATCCAGATGCTGAGGAAGAAAATTTCTTTTACATGAATTAAGTGGTTCTGTTACCATATCTTGATGAATGAAATATTTATCGTTTGTCTTTTGGTACGGGATAGAAAAAATGTATCTTTATATACTTTTGTCTCAGTCTAGTGATGGCGATGATGATATAAAAGCTACTGAAGTATGATTTATGCTGAATAAAGGTATTGATTACGGTTTCTCCTTATGAAATGTTACGAAAAGTGTTACTCGTAGAGTCATTGTGTTTCACTAACGTGGGCTTGTTCCATTTATAGCATTCTGGCTCAGTTAGGAAATCAGGGGCAAACTACCTCACTCCTCATCTTGCCTAGTAAGCCTCATTTCCCTCTCCTAGCTCGTAGTAGCTGGCGGTGGAGAGAATGAGGTCCCAACCAACCTTCGGGCAAAATACTTTACAGACCATACGTATATAAATATTGGTAGTTGATAAGATTAATAGATTGGTCATGGATAATACCCTAATCTAAAAATAAGGACCTTAAAAAAATGCAGAATTTATTAAGAATTCTGTGAATTTGTTATTCAAATTTAGATTCAATGCAATATAAATGGTAAAACACGTGGTAGCGATTATCTATTGTGTTTTGCTTTTATTTTTAAAAAGTGTTTTTATGTGATTAATCTCGCACCAGACTTGTGTCTATCCGCGGTGGAACTTTGTAGATAAATAGATAACATGCCGACCACCGTGGCGGAATGGTTAGTTGTGTCTGTGATAGTCCAAATTATTAAAAAGGATATAACTGGGGCTACAGTTACCATTAAAGAAATTCAAATTATAATGCAACATGCATACCGTATATACATGAATACTTTACTGGTATAGTAGAATATATTTAATTTTTTTTATTTTCAAAATCCATCCGAGTAGTGTACCTTTTCCGTTGCTACGGAAAATATAATTTTCCAAGCAATGGTCAATTCGCGATACAGCAACGAGACAATAGGACGAAAAAGCTTTATCAAAGCGCCAGATCGTGCTAATTCCAACCAAACTCAGACATTCCCTTTGTGACTAGCTTTGCGATCGGTGAAAGTAGGAAAGTAGGACATGGGCACGAGAAAAATTGTCCCCATGTCCATTGTCATCTTGGTCGTTGGTGGACATGCAAAACAGCCTTTTTCGATTCGGGAACAGGAGGCGACTTTCACTTCAAATTAAATCGCGCTTTCGTATCGTGGAAGCCCTCAAATCAATCAAAGGTTCCTATAAAAATACATTAAGCGGCCGTTCAGTGGTTTGGCTTCGAGAGTCTTAGATGAAACCAAGGGTCAGAAGCACACGAGCGGGAATCACTACCAATGCTGAAGAAATACAGGGAAAGTATTTCATTCGATCAGCGAATCTGCAATTCTTGCCCTCTGAGAGACCTTCTGCAGCAACATTAAAGCAGTGCCTTGGTGTCTCACGGAATCTACAATTAATCAATACTTTCAGAATCCCATTTTATGTTTTCCCTGTTATGCCAGATGCAAATACGTTGTACGAGAAAAAAGCACTTGAGAACCCCTCGGTGTGGGTTCCTCCACGTGGTGAGGGGGGGACACAGGGAGGGCTCTCATGCTTCATCACATCTTTCTTCATCTTCAATCACCCCATCACTTTCTTCTTCTCATATCCTGCTGGCCCTCTCTGTGTGCTGAACGCCCACCCATGCGTTTGCCGTGCATGGCGACCCGTGTCGGGGGGAAAGGGGATCCTGGTGGCTGAGGGGACCTCTCTTGCGGGGGAGGTATCCCCAACACTCCACTT